>JARK01001375.1:139926-196580 GCA_000688135.1 Ancylostoma ceylanicum
GAGAGAGAGGGGGAGGAGAGAGAGGGGGAGGAGAGAGAGGGGGAGGAGAGAGAGGAAGGAGAGAGAGGGAGGAGAGAGAGAAGAGAGAGAAGAGAGAGAGGGGGAGGAGAGAGAGGGGGAGGAGAGAGAGGGGGAGGAGAGAGAGGGAGGAGAGAGAGAAGAGAGAGTCGAGCGAGAGTGAGTGGAGAAAGAGGAAGGAGCGAGCGTAAATTTTGGGATGGAAGAAAAATTCCAGGACTGTTTGGAAAAAAAAGAGATGGTAGTGAGGGAAGGCGGTAATTCCTTACGTAGATCATTAGCTGGCCGCTTGCGCGACATTATGGCATCCCAGCTGCTAATTTCTCCATGGTTCCTCGTTTTTTCCTGAAGAGTGCGTTCTCTAAGAAAAACAAGACATGAATAGATTTTCCATTTTCCATAGTTGTGCAGAAATTTAGTCATACTCACTCGTTCTGCCCGCTGCCATAAGTCGACAATAGTCCAACCAGTTTCAGTGCGATACCTAACCTGGCAGTCGTTGTAGAAACGCGATATGTGATCTTCATTCAGCCTGCCCTGGTTCTGAAGCAGAATTTTAGAAAAGATTAGCTGAAGCTTCAAATTTACTTCAAAAGCTTGTTGTTGGCGACCGCACCCACGCTTCATAAGCAATGTTACCAGGTGATCATTGTTTTGCATACGAACTAGGCCATTCTTATACCGGAACTCATGCACACTATTACTGCTACGAAGTACACGAGCGAAGCGGGCATGCTTGTCGTATAGCTGACGCACGCACCTAGTATAAGCTACTCCCTACCCATATCATGTGGAACACTCTAGAAACTCACATCAATTTGTTCTGCATAGTTCCGGAGACGAGTAAGCAAATCCATCCTAATATAAGAGGGTATCTCCACGAAGTCTCTCGGGCACCGCCTTCCCCAAGTGGTTTCAATTTCATCGCATATGTATGAACCCTAAAAAAACCTTCGAGCTATCAACGATTTTTTGACAACCCCACAACAGCCGTGTGCAAGGAAAACCCCAAAGATGTCACGAACTCACTGCTTGGATGTAGTGTTTTCTACACGTTCGTTTACCCTTCACATTTAGTTCCTGGAAGATTATCTTGGCCCATTCCAAAGGTAGACCATAATTCATCACCAGGCAGCAGATAAGTATCATATTTTGATCCGGTAGCAAAGAGTTTACGCGACCTTCTGACTCAAAATCGCGATTCCCGCATATCAAACAAGTGAAAATCTTTGGATATGCGACGGATAGTTCACGGTAGCGTTGTCGCAATGTAGCGTTCAACCTGAACTATATAAATTATTCAAATGCTGCAAGAATAATCACATAGAGTAACGACATACTTACTCTTTTTGTAGAATCCCTCTGATAATGACCAGTCTTTCGCTTCCTTTGGCTGAAATTGCAAACAATTACTTCATATTGATACAATTTACGAAAACAAGTAGCAAACAGCAGTCTAATTTAAAACAATATTGAAACACACAAGCACATGTGGACACCAAATTCTAGAGCACCACTCAAGGAAGCCCCTAGAATGTTCTAGAAGCTTTTGCTAGCAGGATACACATAAGCAGTAAGTAATATAACAGCTAGATATTTCTCACCCTTCCTCAGTCTTGAAAGATGCTTCCGATCAATTGGTGTTGGCTGAAATTGTAGGCATAAAATCACCTCACAAATCTTAACTCCTCAAATAGTGGAGTAAAGTAGTGCTAATAGAATTTATCCAACATAATCAACAACCCTTGATTTTGTGCTGCTGTAACAATGTATGTAGATTACTGCATCCATCGTCATTGGATGTGTATCGTCGTGACGGGAAAAGGGGCGTGGCCAGGCGACTCTGATTGGCGCACTCGGGTGGCGCGCCACGTCCATCTGTTTGAACCCGAACAACGTCGATCCCACGATATATGGTCTATTTGTGCCTAGCGCCGTACGAGTCAAACAGGTGGGGTGACGGACGGCGCGAGTGCGCCAATCACAGCCGCCTGGTTACGCCCCTTTTTCCCTCACGATGATACACACTCATGCCAATTGTGTGGTCGCCAGCAGGCGCCCCGCAACTCGTTCTACATGCCATTTAACATTCCACACAAAGAAAAAATCAGAACATGAATCTCACCATCACTTTCCAGCCTTCCTCCTCATAATATCCAGCAAGGCAACCACTGTAGAACAGAATTAAGTCATCTGCTTGCAACTGCACCTGCTTCTGAAAACGACTGTGTGGTTATCATTCAGTAAAACACAAAAAGAAAATCCTGCAGCATGCTGAGGAAGCTTATTTAAGTAATGTTCGAGCCACCCACATCCAACTGCTCGGAAGTTTGTTTGACACGATCAAAAAGTTCAGTTTGTACATTCATGGCGGTAACGAAACCACGCACTGGAAACTGTCCACAAGCCTTCCTACACTCTTCACCAAAGTGAAACGCCTGAAAAGTCATCAAATTCATCATGCCCAAATAACAGTGGAGTACAAATTACTTACTGCTGTCACAAAATGGGTCCTGCAGTAGTAGGTACGCCAGACAAAACTGTCTTTATACACACGATAAGCTAGATCCAGATCTATCGCCTTAGCCATTACCAAGCCAGATAACAAAATGAGGTGTTGGGCCCGATCTTCACATGCACTCCGCATTTTCACCGCTGGCCGACGAACAAGACACAGTGTGCAGTTCGTCATTCGCCATAAGTCTCCTTCCTCAGCTTCAAAACACCATGAATAGCATAACTCCACACAGTAACTACAGTGGCGGTCAATTATCTTTGCATCACAGAACGCCGTCCGTCTGCTCTGCCGCGCCGGACCACCTGTGCGGCGCGGTAGAGCATTTGCTCGCTGTGGCCGTCGGTGTTGATGCTTTGCTTATGTTTTCCACCTTTTTCCTCGCGCATTTGTTTCATTCCAAAAATGGCGAAAAAAAAAACATAAGCAAAACATCAACATCAGCAGCCAACTGCTCTGCCGCGCTGCATAGGCGACGCGAGGCGGCGCAGCAAAGTAGACGGACTGTATTTTGTGATGCAAGGATGATTGACCGCACATACAAAGGAAATCCACTCTTGAAAAAAAAATTTCAAGCAAAAAAAGTTCTAGCATCATGGACATATGAAATACTTACGCAGAGATGAATCCACTAGAAGCGAATCCATGCCAGACGCCGGATTATCCAGTAGTCCCATCATATCTACTGCAGATGTGGGATTTTCATCAGTGATGCAGGGTTTCACGTCGGATTGCTCCAAATAACATGCTTCGAGAACTTTAACATCTAAAAGGGGGAGAATAAAAGGACAAACGGAAGGTACAGGTTATACGTTTTACGTAATAAACTCACAAATCATCTTTCGGATCAAGAATTAAGTGTTAGTGATAGCAACGATAATGTAATTTCTTGTAAAAACATTTGTGTAAGTAAAAATTAAATGAAAAAGGATGCCTGAACTAAAATGGTAATCAATAAAAGGGTGTAACATGCAACTCCAGAAGTGATTCAGATGAAACAAGTTACCAGCAATGATTGGCTTCACTTCCACCATTTCTGTGGCACCGCTAGATGTGGATGGTTGATACAGTGGATCATCAGCTGTTGTAGGATCCTTGAACAAATGAATGTTTAAACTACATAATACAAGCGAAATTCACGCGGAGATTATTACAATAACTTCAAACTCCCGTAGACAAGGGCGGGACCGCGTCGCGATGTTCTTTAGCAGAGACACAGAGGCTCTGCATGCTGGCTCTAGCAGTCTGCTGCGGCGTGGCGCCGAGCTCTCTGCTATCGGCAGAAGCAGACAACCAGAGCGGGCATGTAGAGCTCCTGTGCCTCTCCCCAAGAACGCCGCGCCGCGCCCCCGCCTCTTGTCCACTTCCGTCTGGAATTCACTGCACATGGGACAAGACCAGCTACCCACCTGAGATCGCTGAAAGTCTTCTTGCGATTCCTCCGCGTCTTGCTGCCCTTCACCCTTTTGTTTATGTTTTTTCAACATCCTTAACACCTCTTCACGACACTTCGATATATTTTCGTTGTAGAAATTTGCGACGTGGTGTCTTTGCAAGCAAACAGTGTGCTAAAGAAATACAAATCTTGAAGAGGAACGAACACATACGATTCCTATTTGAATTTTACCCACGCCTAGAAGTGTTCCATACATTCGAACGTGCGCCACAAAGTCGTCCAAAACATTATCCGGAACTCCAGTAATACCATCTGATGGAAATTCGCCCAGAAGTTGTTCAAGTTCAAGACCAAGGAATAGGGTCTGAAACGATCTTTAGAATTACTACCATAATAATTATTCGCAAACCGGAATTTTCAGTTAATTTATCCAAGAATTACAATAAATTATTTTAGTCAGAAATGTCCAAAATCGCGACATTTGGCTATCGAAATTTAGTCCATCAAAAGACCTTATGAGCGCCACTTCACCATACTGGATCACATCGACCTTCTCCTATGACTATGCGCCAGGAAAGTAGCCCAGAGTGTAATACGTCGAGTATAAAGCCTAGCAGCATGCACTCTCAATTGCTGCCATATTCCTCTACTGCTCAAGCTTCCCTCCCACTAGCAGCAATTGAGGAAAAATAGCAGTATTTGAGGAAAGGATGGCAGTAACTGAGGGGACATGCTGCTAGGCTTTGTACTCATCGTTTTACGCTGTTTGAGCTGTGTTCCTGGCACACAGTCAAGTGAGTTAGGATGTTTCAGGAGTCTTAGTTATTATTTACCCCGAGTTAGTTCTAGCAATTATAAACCGCAGGATAAAGGATCAAGTCCATGTCGCTAACCGATCTCCTTTTAGGATGGCATTCAACTTCATTTTAGAATCGCAGCGGCTTTTCTGCTCGCATGTGAATTGCACATTGTACAGTGAGTGCCAATGGCAGTGCCCTTTCCAGGGGCGTGTATCATCGTGAGGGAAAAAGGGGCGTAACCAGGCGGCTCTGATTGGTACACGTAACGTCACGCCCATCTGTTTGAACTCGAACGGCGCCAAGCACAGACATACCATCTATCACGGGATTGACGCCGTTTGAGTTCGAAGGCGGGAGTGACGGGCGGCCACAGTGCGCCAATTAGAGTCGCCTGGCTACGCCCCTTTTTCTATTTCGATGATACACACCACCCTTTCCGCTGACAAGAAAAGCACACAGCGCGGCAGCGCTGCACTCTTTTCTCAATAGTTTCTCATCGTACTCGATGGCAGCTAACAAGAAAACCAACTAACTAGCAAGAAAACCCTATAGTTCGTTTTCGCGGCAAGGATTCCAGCACAAACGGCGCGGTCGCGTCGCGTGCTTTCTGAGTCCGCGAAAATCGCACTGCCATCGACGCTCATTGTACCAGTCAGTGCTTCACTCTCCCGTATTGTTCTGTAACAAATGTATGGTCTTCAGAAGGCTAAAATACTTGACTGGCCCAGGGCATGGATTGAACAGCTCAACAGTGGAAGCGGCTCTTAATACCGCGCTGTATGTCCAGGAGGTCCCAAACATACAGTAAGCGCCGATGGCGGTGGCCTTTCCGCGGCCTCGGAAAGCACGCGACGCCATCGCGCCGTTTACCATGGGAGTCACAGCAGCAAATTTGGGTTTTCTTTATAGCTGTTCATCACATTTGATGTTAACTAATAGGGAAACTAATTAACTATCAAGGAAACCCTATAGCTTGTTATCCCGGAGAGGATTCCAGCTCGAGCGGTGCGGTCGCGCTGCGTGCTTTTCGAGGCCACGCAAAGGTCACTGCCATCAACGCTCATTGTAGCTGATCTCAGATCCGTAGATCACGAAACAGCGTCTAACTTGATATTCTAATGAATATGTAATAAAGGTGGTTTGCTTACAGCTTCAAGAATGTGATATCTACAGTAGTGCTGGCGCTTGATTGACCATTTCTTGTAGATCTTGCTGGCCGAGTCCATGTCAAGTCGATACCTAGCCAAACTAGAGAGGAGTATAATGCAGGTGGGATGATCAGTAGGTGTCAGACGCGTTTGAGGTGCAGGTGGACATATCTGACATATTTGACAGACGGGCATCACCTGTAAATGAGGCGAAGGCTAAAAAATCCCAGAACCAATAAGCTACAACTGATTTGACGAAGGAAATATAGCATAAAGGAGTATAGATGTTCATATTCTAAAAAAAGTGCGTGCAAGCATGACCAATTGTTGGCAATCTTACTTGAAGTCAGTTCCCGCACGAAAACGTTTCCGAGACGTCATTTTTATATGAAAAGAATCCTCAGGAGACGCTGATCACAATGGTATACATGATTCCTCATAGAAAAGAAGAAAAACTAGTTTTTAGACCACTTCTTTTTGAAGAATTCGGGACGCCCTCTAATACACCTGCCACGGCGGCGCAGTGCGTCAACGATCGATTTCACAGGCTGGTGGGAGACCTCTCGATGGGGCAATATTCGGCTAGTTCTGCCCCCAAAAAAGTAGTTCCTGCCCATGTTTTGCTTACGTGGGTTATTTAATGCGCTGATCACGAAGACCATACTACTCGTTTCATACTGTAACCTCGTATTTGTAGGATTACGGTAGGTGTATGGTAAAAACCACACATCACAACAAGAATCGTTTGAAACACTGCCAAGTGGGGCTACCTGATATGATGATCACGAGATCATAGTATTTCCCAGCAAATATCACTTTCTCAACAAAATTCCGGTCTTATTGCAAATTTTGTTTCATTTAAAGGCAGCATCCACGGAAGTTCTCACTTCCGAGATGAGTGTTCTACCGTGTAGCCGGCTCCTAGGCGAACGCAACAGTGTGTTGAACACACTGAATAGCCGCCTACCTGACCGTGTTGACATTTTGGTGTCCGCCGCGCCAGTTAACGCTATTGACCTTGCTTCTTCGCGAACGTCTGATTACGAATGGTCGGAGAAAAAACACCGTTGATCAGGGTTTCGCGACGGGACGCGCGCACGCGGTACCGGCGGAACACTCGTCCCCGCTCTCGACTCACGGAAAGCACCGCATTTATTTCCCATGTTTCTCGCATATTTCACGCTGTTTCGTCACTTCCTACGAGTTCATCGCTACTAAAAACCCTGCAATTCCACGAAATCTCCAACACGAAAATTCCCGTGGGTGCGTATGCTGGCGGATTTCTTTATACAGCACCGGGAGGGAAAAATTCTTACAAAATAAGCACCCCCCTCCGACATTCGTGGGGGTGGGATGCAGGTGGAAATGGGTCCACCCCCAGTCGTACCTGGGGGTGGACCCAAAATCGTGGGGCACCTACCCTCGACAATTGAAAGACATTCCCCCACGTGCCCTCGCAGCTGTCCCCCGAGCGCGTTATTGGGTTCCGGCGGATGGGAGGACGACCGGGGTTATGGGCAGCACGCTCTGCTCTTCTTGGACGTCCAGATACGCTCCCCCAACTCAAAAAGTGGGCGGGGCGATGGGGGTCCTACCTGTCCATCACCCCCACGAATGTCTGAGGAGTCACTCAGATTACACAATGACACTGTGGATGTTTAGAAATATTGGAAAACTAGAGAATTGATGGAAATTTCCTCAAAAAAAAAACGAAATGCTCACATATGATCGATCAGTAGGAGCCGGCATCTCTCCAAATTTTCTCGTTGACTGCGTAGGAAGCGTAGTATTTGGAGTCGTGAATCCGTACTCTTCACGATGACGTCGTCTGATTGCGTCGTAGCTGGTAGACGATTCACCAATGTGGTACTAAATCAGGGTAAGATGTAAGCTAGATTCCGGGGAACGGATGATGAACACAATAATCGTTCTTCAGGTGTAGCCTGCTCTTTCAAACACAGCCCTTCAAACACCAGTTCGCCCCGTGATTATGTTCCCAATATGTCGAGTGGTAGGGCTATCACACTACTCTTCTTCAAAATCAACAGCTGATAACCCTACCACCTTACTCAATGCGAACACAGCCACGAGACAGCCGTTATGCAGAGTGCACTGTCCGAATGGACAGACCATGTTGCAAAAAGAAAGATGAAAAAGAGGTACAGAGCATCCTAACCTTTTGCCACAGTTCACCGATTAGAGGTTGAACGCGATCGCGACACTTTCCCATCGACATGATATTGACAGTGGTTAGGGTACCAATACCCATTATTGCATAGAAAGGCCAGCCCTTCGGTCCGAAATGATACTGAGCAGGAAGCCGCGTGCGTGCGTAGTACAGGGAGCCGAGAACTGCAGCGGTGATTGGAATCCCACGAGTCATGGTCATCTGAAATGTTTATTTAGCAAAGACTGGATCAGTTTGTTTTGATATGCTAGAAGCAGCACCAGTAGCTGCCTGGAGAGCAATTTATGCCAGATGCGTGCATATATCGCGCGTGTGACCACTAACACAGCTTTGACGCAGCCCAGACGCAGAACGGACGCGCACATTTGAGGCACGGCGGTTGTTCGTGGCGGATGCGCTGTATTTGTATTGATGGTCTAGCTGTGGCGGGGGTTGAGCGGTCTTCATGGATCCTTTGCAAATGAAAGTGTGCGTCTAATGCGTGGTTAGCACGTGCACCTGGCATAAACCACACCTGTGCTGTTGCATGAAGTCATTCTTCCATTTTGACGATTCATTTCACCTGTAGCAATAGGGCTGCTATAACCTAGAGAATAGACGCAATTAGACAGAATGGCTATTTCCAATCAACGCAATGGAAACATGTTGAACAGTAATTGAAGGAAAGGATTTGCGAGCAATGCCACTAAATTTTGTTCGCACAGTATAGATACGTAGCGTAAAATTTCTGTAACATATTCCACGAATTAGCACTTTCTGAATGCGCTCGCGCGGAAGCTTTCAGACCGTTCATGCGAAACGATGGGCCTACGGGATCGGTGTCCTATATAATATTCTGCCCGTATAAAGTTCTGGCCACTATGCGAAACTCCGCACAGGGCGCACTATGTACGCTTGCAAAGCCTAGATCGTCACGGGAAATTTTCAGAAACAAAAAAGTACTCATGTGAAACTCCACCTATGGATGCAGTGCTTGATAATTTTCCTCAAATCACTCTTGACCATCGTCGTCAGTAATGCCATTTTTCTATTTTTTCCAGGAGAATGAAGCTGATTCGGATATTTTTTGTGTGCAACTCAGTTACGCACAGTAGGCGTCAATGGCAGTGACCCGTCTGCGACCTCAAACAGAACGCGGCGCGACCGCACCGCTCACGATAGAATCGTCGCCGCAGTGGCTTATCTGGGTTTTCTTGATAGTTGTTCATCATATTTGATGATAACTAATAAGAAAACTAACTTACTATCAAGAAAACCCCATAACTTGATGTCCCGGAAAGGATCCTCGCTGAAGCGGGGCGATCGCGCCGCGTTCTGTTCGAGGCCGCAGACGGGTCACCGCCATTGACGCCCACTGTACTAATAGGTGGAGTTTCCCATGCNACCGGGGTTATGGGCAGCACGCTCTGCTCTTCTTGGACGTCCAGATACGCTCCCCCAACTCAAAAAGTGGGCGGAGCGATTGGGATCCTACCTGCCCATCACCCCCACGAATGTCTGAGCCATCAATCATGTCGCTCTCTCGTAGCATCCACACTTGTGCAAGTGAAACACAACAATAACTTCCTACCTGTGTAGATAGTAAATCATCAAAGTGAACCGATGTGAATAAAAAATGAGCTGTCATCGCAACAACGCAGAAAAGAGAAAGAAAGCACACAAGTGGCCAATCACTGTGTCCACTAATCAATCTGTGATGGTATAGCGAAAATATGGGCGAATTCTGCGCGCGATTTCTTAGAATCGCGGCGGGACCAACGCAACCCTCTCACTTGGAGCATGCTCTTAACGCATCTCTCGTTTAGGTCCTGCCGCGATTCCGGAGCTATGGAGTCGATCTACCTTTCCGAGATACGCGCAAATGCACACTAATTGAAACAGTAAACAAAAACAACAAAATCTCTTGATGCTGCAGCTCCAAAGGGCAAAATGATAATCATATTATACAACGGCAAAAACAATAACAGCAATAACAAAACTACAGCAAAAGTTCCGCTTTCGAGTTTGAAAAGCACATTCAATCAAACGTGGTGTAGCCACAGAAGCAGTGCTTTACTCAACGCATAATTGTGAGGTTTGATTTATTGAGTTGGCGAATAAGTTCGTGCGGTTTTGCATGAGAACAGAAACCACAATTTTCCAAGAGCAGTATCAATCGCTCTGAATGAGTTTTGTAGCTCTTTTCCTCCTCTATTAATGCTGCCAGAGAGAGGGAAGTCTCTCAGCTCCTGCTTACGAAAAATTGCGTTGTTTGAGACCACTCAAATTGCAGCCGGCCACCTAAACTTTTGTATCAAACTTCACGAAATGCATTAGGAATATAATAAATTATGTGGTACATGACTTTTCCAAGCAAGTAGAGCAAGTAGTAGTGGAAATCCCCACATCCGAATTCTTTGGTAGTAGTTTCCTTCTTTTAAATTCAAATTTTACGCAGAAAAGTCGAGCATGCCTGATGTGACCGATCACTTTACCTCGAGCATTTTAGGGTTTTGCACGCAGTGTGTAAGATAAGCTTGCGTGTTGTTGAGAGTTAGCATCAGTACTGATTCTTCCTCACATGTGGAGCTACCCCAAGAGATAACTTCCTCTATGCCCCACAAACGAGGTGTCCTGAACGAGCGGCAACTTTGAGGAGAACATTCCTCTGTCCAAAGATGGCAGACCACTTCTGTGCTGTCCTTTCAATGGAGAAGGTTCCTCTATGGACGCTGTTTCTAGCCCTAAGCCCTGAAGTCGAACAGTAGTCGGTGGCAGAGTGGTCCATTCTCCTCGAATTGGAGGTCCACTTCCAAGCAGTAGAAAAGAAGGTGCAACGAGAGTTGAAGATCGTATTTGTGACAGTTGTAAAGAGGAAAGGAAGAGCTACAAAACAGTTCTTGACGTGCAATCAAGCAGAGTCCAGATCACCGCCAAATATTGAATTGAAAAAAAAACCGCACGAACTTATTCCCTAACCCAATACTTGCCTTTCTTCGGAAGATTTTTTTGTGGCCGAAACACTATGGATGAGTGGCTACATATAGTCTTCCCAAAAAATACTTGCCCCCGCTAAACTGCGGGTCGAGTGAGCCACGTCGCAGCACGTATGATAATGCATAGGAGGCGCGGCGCGGCTTAGCAGACGGGCGATGGATGCCGGAGGCAAGTATTTTTTTGGAACGACTGTACCGTCTGCTAAGCCGCGGCGCGCCTCCTATACATTATCATACGTGCTGCAACGTGGCTCAGTCGACGCGCAGTTTAGCGGGAGGCAAGTATTTTTTTTTTTTGGAAAGACTATACTCACTCATAGGAGGCAAGTCATATGAAGATTAAAAACTCTGAATACCCAGAACAAGTTTTCTGGTAGCATCTGAACTTGCTTGATCCAACTCTTCTTAGCTTCTTGAGAACTTGTTTTCGCATTTTCTTGTCAACAGGTTGTCAGCCCAAAGCTTGTCGTTAACTTGCAATGTGTTCGGCCATTGGCTTTGCAAGTTTTCGACAAGTTTTAGAATGGAAAAGGTAAATAAGTAAACAAGTTCGCTGTATAATGGAAGGAAACGAGATTTCAATTTATCATTGGAAACAATGAAAACAGAACAGAACAATAAAGCAGAGACTTTCTTAAATATAACATACTAGAAATCAATATAGTGACCATTACTCTCTATACATTGATTCCACCGAGATGCTAGCTCATTCATACCATCGGCAAAGAAATTGGGCGTTCTCGTGGAAATAAAATTATGGAAATCCTTGCGTACTTCCAGGGCTTTCGCATAATCCTTGTTCTCCATGTACTTAATGAGATGCGGGAAGAAGTAATAATGACTAGGTAGGAGATCTTTAGCATGAGATGGATAAGGCAGAATTTCAAAGCCACACTGGTACATTTTTGTGGTCAAATCTCGGGTTAGGTGTGGGCGGGGATTCTCGCAGAGCAAAATTGGTCCAAGGCCATGAGCCAGCTCTGGATTGTTGGTGTGAATCCTCCTGTGAACTTCAACGATTTGTCTGTGCAGATGCTCTGCCGCCATGTGGTTTCCGTGCATAAACTGATGACAAATCAGACCACTTGATGACCACCACACAGTGAGCAGGATTTTCTTGCCGGGGCCCCTTTGTCTAACGTTCTGAACAGGACCTCTTGGCAAGTTCGGGTGACGTTTTTGACTTTCGAAAGGAATGACCATCTCTCCGTATGTAATGATCCTTGATAGGAACGGCTCCCTGCTGTTCCTCAGCGATAACGCAGAGCACATCTCAAGTCGACACTGAAGTTGTGCTTCATTCAAGACAGAGTCTTGCAGACCACTGGAGCGAAGGTAGGAGCGCACCGCGGCTTCGCTAGCGCCAGCTTCTGATGCCAGATCAGCGATACTCTTGTTAGGATCGGCCTTGTACATGGTCTCAATCAGCTGCATCTGCTCAGGTGTTAATGAAGGCGCGCTACTTTTGCTGTTTTCCTGCGCCGAACCGTCAAGTAATGGAGCACCAGTTTCTTCCTTTTGGCAAGAACTGGAAGAGTCACAATTAAATCGGTTTCTCCAACTTACAGTTTCACAAAAAAAAAACTTGCCTCAAATCTGTTGCAATGTTGGAGGCACACGAGGGCATAGGAGAGTCTCCACTGTAAACCTCATCAACAACCTCTGCAGAGTTTCTGTAAAATGTTTTCTTAAAAGTTATGAAACAACGGAAGTAAAGGAGTCTGCCTACAGAAAGTAGAACTTATTTCTAAAGAATGAAAAGAAAGTGTCCGAAAAAGAATGCTCAACGATACATGGCGATCATAGGTGGCCTGAAGATAATAGTGGCACCTACCCCTCCGTGAACCACCAAATTTTTCAAAATTAATCGGATAGGAAAAAATTATGCAGGTATACTTTCGCTCCTTTGTTACGACAATTTTTAGTATTTATTTTCAGTAATTCAAGCTTAAACTATTTTCAATAACTTTGCTTTCGGAAATTCAGTCGCTCTGATCCTTTCCATAGCAGAGGCACTAGTTTTTCTCCCATTTCCCACGTTTGCGCCTGCTACTGGTGTAGATACACAACAAGGGTCAACGTTGGAACCAAGAGGTGATTAGGAGACCACGACATACCATGGCGACAGCGAAATTGCTGAATGCTAGAATGAAAGAGAGAGAGAGAGAGAGAGAGAGAGAGAGAGAGGAGAGAGCAAGAGAAAAAGAGAGTCTTCACAAAGTAGTCATAGACAAGGGGCGGGACGCTCTGGTTGTCTGCTGCACCTCCCGAAGCAGCAGGAAATCACGTCGTATCGGCCCTCCTCCGTGTCTCTACTCAGCAGGCGCGCACCCTCCGTGCAGCAGACAACCAGAGTGCCCGCGCCGCGGTCCCGCCTCTTGTCTACGACCGTTTGGAGTTCACTTTGAGTGGCCTGCAGCTTATGTGATATACGAGAATGAAACCCGAAGAATTTCTTATAAATACTTTCTACTGTCTTATCTTCCTTATCTTCTACTTTTGCCATGGAACGAACAAGAGCGTGAAAATATCAAAAATTTACACAGTTTGAGTGAATTATGTAGAAAAAATGTGCTAATGAAAAAAGATTTCTAAGAACAATTAAATCAGAATAGGAGTTGAAGGGGAAATAATTTGATACCTAGTGTCTCCATTGTCTTCTTGATCGCAAGAGGGCGATTCATCAAACGCATTGAATAGATGTTGTTCAGCAGTGCTTTCACCTAAACTTCCGAAGTTTTCAGGAGAAACTACTAATATTTTACGCTCGGCCACTTTTAAAGCTGCGAGAAAAGGAAGATCTCAGAAGCACCTCGAAACGAGGCGGACCTTCATGCAGAAATTACCATCATCGATTTTCATTTTATTTCATGGTAAGGGATACAAGTGGTGAGATACCTATACAAATCGGAGTATCTTCACACGAATCGGCTTGTCCAAGGAGATCAGTGGCAGAAAATCCCGTGTATAATGTCGATTTCTCATCGATCACGCCATCTTGAACTTGTTCATGGAGACCTGCACCTGCAAAGTTGTTATATGTCATATTTGAAAATCTCTGCTGGGAAATTCAGTGAATATAGATAGTAATTCTCTTGTTGGTTCATCACCAACTTGCCTGAAAAAGCAGATGTCTCATATTGCGGCTTCACATCGGAAGAACGGTGCTGCGAATCAGTAGGTGCCTCACGTATAAGTGCGGACAACCCATGAGAGGTGTCCATCACTGCGCACTCATAACCTTGAGGGACACTGAAACACCGTCATGTAAGAGCTACAAAGTCAGAAAAGGGAACTCATATTAAGTTATAGCGAGTAAATCACATACTTCACTGCGCTACTCTCTTCTTTGCTTGGGACGAACATGCTCGGTACTTGTGGGACGACATTACATTGTGGTATCAAACCCGCACCTGAATCGTTGTTATCTTACTCACAACAGAACTCGATAATCATGGTTCGAATAAGACAGAAACTTAGAACAACAAGTCCACAATGTAGACTCTTTGGTACCCTCCAATCGACTTCTTCTACACTTACAGCCTTTCTGTGCTGGACAAGCCCAGCACGGCTTAGATCACGTAGGTCACATGGGGGCCGCTTCGTGGCGGGACCAAGTACCGTAACCCCCATGTGACCTCGTGCCCCCCCCCCTCGCCGGCCCACTATTGCATCATCCATTTTTTTATTTGCCGCGTTAGCCGGCGCCCTCACATTTGTTATGTTTCACTTATCACTCATGTTGCTATCACTGAAAAACACTCTGAAGAAGCTACTTGTGTATCACTGCGGTCACTACGGGTTTAATTACCCAAGTTTGAGATCTGGTAACGTCAGTATCTTTGTTTCGACGTCGATTCTGGTAGTGGAGAAGATTTCTGCTGTTGATTTCTGGTCAATCGATTATTCATCGCTTCTCGGACTTATCCATCCTTGCACCGGCGACACCCTCACGGACTTGCAAGAGGTGGGAGTTAGTACTCTACTTAATTGGACTTTCCTTAATTGGATTTTCACTTTGGTCGAGACGAACATACCCGACCAGACGGGTGTTGAGTTCATTCTTTCTCTTTTGTGAACTGTTCCAATTTTCCTTGAACAAGTTGTGAGCAGGGCCAGACCTGCTTTAACGAAATTTCCACTGAACCACCATCATACTGGCCCACTCCAACATATGGTGCATCGGCCGATCGATCGAACTGAGGATTGAGAAGAACCAAGAGATTATCGATCGTCTTTGGGGTTTTGTCATCGTTGGCAAGGGGCACTTTCAAAAAAGTCAGCCTTTTTTTTCTACTGATTTGCTAATTTAGCTGACAGTCTCGGTTCCGAAGAGTGGTAGGAGAAAGTTCAAGCCCGCGCGAGAGCCGTTGAGTGCCTAGGAAGAGAAAAGAGCAAGGTTATTAAGTTTCTAGTGATCTAAACTCTAACACAAGTGGTTTCATCTCCAATGTCACTGCAATTCGCCAAGGCGCGCATAACCAAAACAAGAACAAGTGTAGAAAACATAATCGACTCCACGAAAGTTCTGCTGGAACCCTTGCAAACACCGGAAACGGGACAAGAGGCGACGATCTCCCTCGAGAGGCGACTCACCTTCGTGAGGCAACGGCTCCGACGGCTCAACCTGGCAAAAAGGAATCTCGAGGAGGCTACAGAAAAGCTTGAGGCAGCATTCAAGGAGCTGGATGGAGACACCCAGAGGAAAGAAGAAGAGTCGTTTAACGAATACGGAGGAGGAGCCACAGACGAGATAATCAGGATAGAAGAGCTGGTTGGAGACCTAGCAGAAATGGAGATCCTAGTCTTAGAGGAGCTACAAAATCGACGAAACCAGGAAGAACAAACAGAACAACCATCTCGACAACTACAGCGAAGAAGCGAACAGCCACAAACAGGCTATCCACCACTACCAAACCTGCAAATCCCATCGTTTTCAGGGAAAACCTGGGAATGGGAAAACTTCTGGCAGTTGTTTAGACATAACATCCACGACCAGCCTATATCGAATATCGCGAAGTTCAACTACCTTCTGAAGGCCGTATCAGGGGAGATCAAGGAAACCATGACAAGATTCCAGATATCGGAAACAGGATATGAGGAGGCCATCACTTGGCTCCAAAGCAGATTCGGCAGGGAGGAGGTGATAGTCGAACAGTTGTACGCGAAGTTAGAGACCTCTACTTAATTGGACTTTCCTTAATTGGATTTTCACTTTGGTCGAGACGAACATACCCGACCAGACGGGTGTTGAGTTCATTCTTTCTCTTTTGTGAACTGTTCCAATTTTCCTTGAACAAGTTGTGAGCAGGGCCAGACCTGCTTTAACGAAATTTCCACTGAACCACCATCATACTGGCCCACTCCAACATATGGTGCATCGGCCGATCGATCGAACTGAGGATTGAGAAGAACCAAGAGATTATCGATCGTCTTTGGGGTTTTGTCATCGTTGGCAAGGGGCACTTTCAAAAAAGTCAGCCTTTTTTTTCTACTGATTTGCTAATTTAGCTGACAGTCTCGGTTCCGAAGAGTGGTAGGAGAAAGTTCAAGCCCGCGCGAGAGCCGTTGAGTGCCTAGGAAGAGAAAAGAGCAAGGTTATTAAGTTTCTAGTGATCTAAACTCTAACACAAGTGGTTTCATCTCCAATGTCACTGCAATTCGCCAAGGCGCGCATAACCAAAACAAGAACAAGTGTAGAAAACATAATCGACTCCACGAAAGTTCTGCTGGAACCCTTGCAAACACCGGAAACGGGACAAGAGGCGACGATCTCCCTCGAGAGGCGACTCACCTTCGTGAGGCAACGGCTCCGACGGCTCAACCTGGCAAAAAGGAATCTCGAGGAGGCTACAGAAAAGCTTGAGGCAGCATTCAAGGAGCTGGATGGAGACACCCAGAGGAAAGAAGAAGAGTCGTTTAACGAATACGGAGGAGGAGCCACAGACGAGATAATCAGGATAGAAGAGCTGGTTGGAGACCTAGCAGAAATGGAGATCCTAGTCTTAGAGGAGCTACAAAATCGACGAAACCAGGAAGAACAAACAGAACAACCATCTCGACAACTACAGCGAAGAAGCGAACAGCCACAAACAGGCTATCCACCACTACCAAACCTGCAAATCCCATCGTTTTCAGGGAAAACCTGGGAATGGGAAAACTTCTGGCAGTTGTTTAGACATAACATCCACGACCAGCCTATATCGAATATCGCGAAGTTCAACTACCTTCTGAAGGCCGTATCAGGGGAGATCAAGGAAACCATGACAAGATTCCAGATATCGGAAACAGGATATGAGGAGGCCATCACTTGGCTCCAAAGCAGATTCGGCAGGGAGGAGGTGATAGTCGAACAGTTGTACGCGAAGTTAGAGAAGCTGCAGGCGGAGGGACAGACAACGAAGGAGCAGAGGAAACTATTGGACCAAGTCGCAACAACAATGACGCAGCTTGCCAGCAAGGGACAAGACGTCAACCACCTGCAAGTACTCAATCAAGTGTTCAGGAAATTTGCAGAACAAGTCCAAACAAAGGCACTGAAGAGGAGAATCAAGCTGCCATCAGCAAGCATGTGGACGTGGCAGAAGCTCAGAGAAGATTTGGAAGATATCATATCCACAAAGGAACGGATGGAAGAAACACAAGCGCTGAACGCTCAAATCCGAAGAGAGCGCAAACAGGGCGAAAGACCTAAGGCGATGACTCCCAGCACGTGTTTCTACTGCAACAAATCAAACCACAAGCCAGTGGAGTGCCGCACAGTGCCACCCCACGAACGAGCCGCATTCATGATCCGGAATAATCTCTGCCGTAACTGCGGACGCCCGAATCATACCGCCGCCAACTGCCAGAGCACCGGATGCAGGAATTGTGGGAAAAAACACCATACATCCCTATGTCAAGAACGCAAAGGGAATGTCGAGCCGAAGGAAAACAAGCAAGTGAGAGGGAACCAACCGAACCAGCTACCAACAGGGCAAAATGGACCAAGAGCTACAACGCAGCGAAGGTCCGCAGTACGCCAAAATCTAGTCGCGGAAGACGACTACGAAGACACAGGCGAGCCCAATGAAGAGGTGCAGGACATTCTACAGGTCAGCAGCGACGGTGTAGTGAAGAAACTAACGCGACTCCTAACGGGCATGGTCTGTGCAAAAGGACCTGGCAGCTCCAAATCAGTGCAAATACTACTGGACACAGGCTCCGAACTTTCCTTCATCGACAAACAACTGGCCGATGAATTAAAACTGGAATCGGTTGGCTCAAGAAAACTTCGCATCAACACCTTCGGCTCAAAGACATCGAAGGAAGGCGTCTACGAACAAGTAAACGTGAACCTTCAGGATACGATGGGAGGACTGCATACCCTCTCATTATTCAAGAACGACCTCATAACCAAGTCAACAACACAGGACCACCTACAGAAACGGGATTGGGCCTTTATAAAAACAAACGGGTTGGAAGTGTCACAGCCGAAAGGACCGTCATGCCCCCAGATACTTCTTGGATGTGATCAGCTATGGGATATCATGAGTGGCAGCATGATAAAACTCCCATCAGGATTACACCTAATCGCTACGAAGTTTGGGTACATGATATCCGGGAAGCAGTCTAATGACGACCAGGAGGATACAACCCTGCTAGCGGTAGCAACAGAAGAAGAAAGGGAAAGATGGGACAAGCTGTGGACACTGGAATCGGCCGGACTGCAAGAGTACACGGGAACCCTGAAAGACGAAAGGGAACTGACTGACAAAGCAGTCCTCAAGAAATTCAACGAGACAGTCGTCAAACAGAAGGATGGCTATTATGTCCGACTACCATGGAAGGAAGAACACGTAGAGTTGCCGGACAATTGGTCCATCGCGCTGAGACGACTAAAAGCGACCTTCCAAGTACACAGGCACAACCAAACCTTCCTCCAACAATACGACGAAATCTTCCAGGAGCAAATCAAAAAGGGTATCCTAGAAGAAGTGAGGGAACCACAGAAGAGGAGCAAGGTCACCCACTACCTGCCTCACCACGCGGTGCTGACACCGAAGAAGACGACGACGAAGATGAGGGTAGTCTTCGACGCGTCAGCTCATTACAAGGACAAGCCCTCACTCAATGACGTTCTCCACCAGGGACCGTTAATACTTCCAAAAATCGTGGGGATGATCATGCGATTTCGGATTGGAAGGATAGCAGTTACGTCTGACGTGGAGAAGGCATTCCTACAGGTGCGATTGCACGAACAAGACCGTGACGCGACGAGATGCTTGTGGGTGCGCGACATCAAGAAGCCCCCAGAAGGAGACAACATCGCCGTGTACAGATTCACGAGGGTCACATTCGGCTTAAAATCGTCACCATTCTTACTGGCAGCCACGATAAAGTTCCACGTGGAACACGATGAAGCGGACAAGATGATAGCGGAGGACATCCATAACAACCTCTACGTCGACAACTTGTTCATGACAGCCGAAACGCCACAAGAAGCGTTCAAGAAGTACAAGGAAGCCAAAGAGTTATTTAACAGACTCAACATGAACCTGAGAGAATTCACTTCAAACAGCGTGGAACTCAATCAACAAATCAAACAGGAGGACAGATCGGATGAGACAAAACCCTCCACCTTGGGACTCACATGGGATACTCAGGCAGACAAGATGGTACTCAGACATCTGATCAAGGAGAGTAAAAAGGTGACAAAGCGATCAGTCCTAAGTACTATGGCAGCAGTTTACGACCCCATGGGTTTCCTCATTCCATTGACAATCCAGGCCAAAAGGTTCTTTCAAGGACTATGGAAGAAGGACTACAAATGGGATCAAGACCTCGAGGAGGAAGATGCCATCAAGTGGCAACAGATATGTGAGGACACCAAAGGATTCACCAAAGAAATTCCAAGGAGGATAGCGGAAAGGAACTCTACGTACAGGATCGTAATGTTCACTGACGCAAGCGCGCAAGCGATGTGCGCAACCGCATACCTCAGCAATGAAAATAGCCAGTACCTCCTGATAGCGAAATCGCGACTACCATCTATTCAAAGCCACCATACAATACCGAAGATGGAAATGATGGCCATCACAATGGGGGTAAGACTCGCACTCAACACATACTTGGAAGTGAAGACACAGATCAAGATCACCGAACTCTTCATCCTATCAGATTCAGAAATAGCGCTAAGCTGGGTGAAGGCACCACCAAACACGAAAAACACTGGAGTTCTGGTAGCCAACAGGGTGAAGGAAATCATCAAGATCACACGACGGCTCGAAGAAGAGGGAGCCAAGGTAAGATTCGGGTACGTAAACACGAAGGACAATCCAGCCGACGAAGGCACAAGAGGGTCGGACTCAAAAGGATTTGCGGATAGTCTTTGGTGGACCGGACCAGCGTTCACCAAGAATGACCCGGACACATGGCCAAAGGAATCCCGGCTATTCCAGATCCAGGAAGAAGAGACAAGCCAAGTCACCGTGGTAAAACAAGAGAGAGACGCGAACTGGCCAGAAGACAGTGGAGCTACTAGTCTAAAAGGTCTACGAAGAACCACGGCGTACGTTCTGCGATTCATCCGAAATATCACAGAAAGGCTGAGTGAACCATTGAAAAGACGCATTAAGAAAACAATCCCAGAGCTAGGTAGAGAGCAGGCTAGAGGACACATAACTGGTCTAGAAGTGAGGGATGCGATGAATGTATTGTTGCGCATACACCAAACGCAGCACAGCGCCGTAATCGAACATGCCTCCAATGTCAAATTGAACTTGAGAAAGGATTCTTACGGAATCACTAGGTGTTACGGTCGCTTAGGATGCAGCGCACTTAGCGAAGAGGCGAAGAACCCAGTATTCGTTGCCCCGAATTCCCCACTGGCTAGACTTATCATTCAGGAAGCCCATGGAAATTTACATTGTGCAACAGCACACACCATGTGTAATGTGAGACAAGAGTTCTGGATACCACGACTGCGCGAGCAAGTGAAAAAACTTATAAGGAAATGCGTAGCATGTCAGAGGTTCAACAACCTCCCGTATCGATACCCTGAGATGAAGAACTTGCCAGAACGTCGAGTGACGCAAGGACGACCGTTCCTACACATAGGATTGGACTACTTTGGACCTTTAAAACTCCGCGAAGACCAAGGAGAGACCAGTAAGGCCTATGGCTGCATATTCACATGCACCACCACAAGATTAGTGCACCTGGAACTAGTAAGGAACAACGGAACAACTGCATTTCTGAATGCAGTTAGAAGATTCATTGCGAGAAGAGGTGTACCGCAGTCCATCACATGCGACAACGCACCAACCTTCCTACTTGGAGAAGAGATACTGAAAGAAACGGCAAGGGCCTTTGAAGGAGATGAGGAGACCAAGAAGTTTGTCTCGGATCACGCTATCGAATGGAGAAACATCACGCCGTATGCCCCATGGCAAGGTGGCTTCTACGAACGGCTTATTCAATCAGTCAAACGCTCACTCCAGAAGGCGGTAGGACCGCGAACCCTGGACGCGGAAACGCTTGCCACACTGCTTACGGAAGTTGAGGCAAGCCTCAACAGTAGACCTTTGACTTACCAAGAAGCCGAATATGAAGCAAACTCAGGAATAAGACCGATCGACTTCATACAGAAGGAAATCCAAGTCACCTACCCGCTAGAAACGCAACCAAGAAGACTAGAAAATGAAGAGGAATACCTTCCACCAGAGGAAGCCATCCAACTACGGACTCGAAAGCAGGCACAAGAGGCTCTTAACAAGTCATACGAGCTTACGAAGAGATTCTGGAATATTTGGAGTAAAAACTATTTAACCGATCTCAGAAACCTGCACAAGACTCGCTTAAACCAGGGAAGGAGCTCGCCACAGAAGCCAAAAAGAGGACAGGTGGTACTCATCGTGGATCCCAACCAGCCACGTAATGTATGGAGATTGGCACGAATAAGCAAGCTTAACGGAAAACCGGGAGAGTCTCCAAGAGAAGCAGAAATAGTGACATCATCAGGAAGGAGACAGAGGAGACCAATCAACCTCCTCGTTCCCTTAGAATTGGACGAAGGAGAACACGAAGAAATGGAGCCGACAGTGCGAGAAACCCTCCAACCACCACGGACCGAAAAAGGACCAGAAGAAACTCATAGTCAAAAACGCTACAACCTCAGGCCTACAAGAAATTATCCAGTGGAAGAGATTCACCACGAGCAATCTGAAGATGAAATGTACACCGTGAACACAATAACAGACGTTGGAGATGAAACCACAATTGAACAACCTCACAGCACACCCATGATAATCGAAAACGACCATAATTTCAGCATGAACCGCGCTAGAATGTACATGGAGCAACTCCGCAGCGAGTGCAGAAAATTCATGGAAGAGGAGGACGTTCAAGGAAGTCTAGAAACCGACTACTACATGACGACGAAAGTTATCGAGGATGCGGCCGAGCTCGCGAAGGAGTACAAGACTTTGAGGAACAAGATCCTCTCCTTGAAGGATGAAGACACCAAGGCATTCGCAGTCGAAGCCTGTGAATGGTTTCAGAAAGCAACAAGAACAGTAATGAAGATATCCGCTATTAGAGATCACGCAATGCTGCTTTGGGAAATCTACACAATTCTTGTGGAAACAGGATTCGCAAGGTCGGAATCAATGAGGGCCTTCAGGAACAAGCCCCGCGCGGAGGGTCGCCCGATAAATCGGGAAACGACAAGTGCGATACTGTTGTCAGAAGCCCAAGAGCTAGGTCAGATTATTGCCGACTTCCGATCGATGGTGAAGAGAGAATTCCATGGATACGTGGAAACGCCCAATGAACCTAATGTGAAGATCGAAGAACTCGACCAGGCACCTGAACCGGCGACAAGCACAGCGGCACCACCATCTGTGGTAGCAACGTCAGCGGACCTAGTAGTACCGGCCCTAGAGGAATACAGTCAGAAGATGCAGAAATTCCAGAAGAAACTAGAGAATCTTCTGAAGAACCAGTCGAAGGCGGAGGAAGTCAAAACGCGAGTCGACAAGCTAGAAGAGGAGATAAGAGAAACAAAGTCTCAGTTACTTGCGGCTGTATCGGAGATAGGAAAGAAATTGGAAGAAAAAATCGAAGTTACCATAGAAGCCCAGATTCAGCAGCTAGTACTCGTAAAGAAGCTCTGTGAAGCTAAGGAGACCCCGGCAAAGGACGAAATTCATGATCTACCATCTGGAAGAGGTGAAGTCGGACCGCAAGAGGCCGACCGAAAGGACTCTTATCGCCCCCATGATCGTCATCATGGAGAAGGGGACAAGCACGTCTACAAAAGGAGACCGCAGCTGACCCACGTAAGTGAGGAACAACCCCCTGAGCAGAAACGTCGACGAGTGAACAACAAAATGGAACTGGAGGCAATAAGACTGAAGCTAGAGAACATGAAGCACTGCCGAACAAGACTCTACAAGGACGAGACATTTCCGGTGAAGGATCGCAACAAGAATCTAGTAGTGTGCCCGTTTTGTGACGCTATCGGCAAACACATAGCCGATCGCTGCCCCATCCACAGATCAGTTAAGGACCGACGCGCTATCATGGCAGCCAGAATAAACACCTGCTGGTTTTGCTTCAAGGAGGCACATCCGACCTGCCCAGCGAGAGTGCCCTGTATGTACTGTGCGAGTACCAACCACCACACCTCCGTATGCTCTTTGCCCGAAGAAAGGGCCAAGTGGAGTGCCAGGTACTTGGAGCTGGAGAAGGCCATCTTTAGCGGGGGGCGGAGTGTGCTGGACAAGCCCAGCACGGCTTAGATCACGTAGGTCACATGGGGGCCGCTTCGTGGCGGGACCAAGTACCGTAACCCCCATGTGACCTCGTGCCCCCCCCCCTCGCCGGCCCACTATTGCATCATCCATTTTTTTATTTGCCGCGTTAGCCGGCGCCCTCACATTTGTTATGTTTCACTTATCACTCATGTTGCTATCACTGAAAAACACTCTGAAGAAGCTACTTGTGTATCACTGCGGTCACTACGGGTTTAATTACCCAAGTTTGAGATCTGGTAACGTCAGTATCTTTGTTTCGACGTCGATTCTGGTAGTGGAGAAGATTTCTGCTGTTGATTTCTGGTCAATCGATTATTCATCGCTTCTCGGACTTATCCATCCTTGCACCGGCGACACCCTCACGGACTTGCAAGAGGTGGGAGTTAGTACTCTACTTAATTGGACTTTCCTTAATTGGATTTTCACTTTGGTCGAGACGAACATACCCGACCAGACGGGTGTTGAGTTCATTCTTTCTCTTTTGTGAACTGTTCCAATTTTCCTTGAACAAGTTGTGAGCAGGGCCAGACCTGCTTTAACGAAATTTCCACTGAACCACCATCATACTGGCCCACTCCAACATACTTTCTGAGGCGCCAACCACTAGGCGAATTTCGCTGGTTTCACCAAGCTCCGCCCATTGGTTCTGATGCCCTGGAGTTCGAGGCGAATCCTCGGCTTTCGCAACGATGGATTCTGGATGTGTTATTGTTCTGGGTGTGTTCTAACCACCCCATATACTGTCGCACATCCCTATTCTTCTGTATGTGCTTGCAGGAGCTCTTCAATACCGAGCACCAGAGCCAATGAGCGGAGCTTGCGATAGTCAATCAGCGCAATTGAATTTCGCCTAGTGGACTACACCTCCCTTAGCGAGACTAGTAGGTATGAATTCGGATGGGTATATCTGAATTTAGTTTTTGGGACTAGTTACCCTTAGAAAACACATGTCTGAGAGATAAGAGGTGATACAGTGGCAATTGTGATTTTCATATACATCTTATCAATGAATCAAAATACAGGAGACTTGGAGAAGGGTCACGCTTCTCACTACCGGTCTGGGCAGGTTTAGATGGAGCGAAACGATCAATAATGAAGGCAAATGGTGAGATTAACGAAGTGTGAGGATACGCAGACAACCATCACGCCACGCTGCTGGTGATGCGACGCGTGTGAGTGAATTAAAACTTCTGGGGTCTTCTATAGCTAAAGGTTTGTCAAGACTTGGAATGACGGAGGTAAAAGCGTTCTAATGCAGCAAAGGTGGGGTTCATCCTGAATCGAAGAACGAGCGGATGACCATATATAGAAATGATGAAAGGATTCCATTGAGCGCTTACCTTGCAAAACTAACTGCTCAGCAGTAAACCCTTCCAGATCCGCAATCGACAGCCCTGCTGCACCCGACAATGACTTCAACGATAGTTCGTCCGGTATGAAAGGAATTTCCTGGACACCAGCATTGCCGCACATGTAGAAATCCTGCTCACAATCATCCCCCTGAATGTGTAGAAAAATTCAAGTGAGCTATGTATATAGGAATAAGTTTCATTACGACAATGTCTCCTTACCCCGCTGTAATTTATTGGTGGCCGGTTTCCAGCCCCGTAATTCAACTGGTAATCGGCGAAAAATAGTGATACTCCCATTCCTTCCAAGTTCAGTCCATCCTCTGCCTAGAAACCAAAAATACAAAAAAGCTGTTATTTTTTCTAGCTACAGACTCGTGAAGCACTACTCCACCCGTAACCTTAAGTAAAAAAAGTCTAAACAGTCTAAACAGTGTCAATATCCGCTGAATGCCTAACGTAAATGTCACAACCAATAATAAGGAAACTGCTCAAAACACCTACATCAATCTCCTTTGAAATTTCCACAAGACGAGCAAACAACTCATTCGTCGGAGCATTGAGATCATAAAGAAAAGAATTCGGCATGCAATCACCATCAAAATGTCGTTTTCTATACTCAGCTCGAAGAAATTCACCCTGAACCAGAAATTTAGACATCAGCAATAAGTTTCTAACATGGATAATAAAAACTTACCACAAAAATGAAATGCTCATGACATATTCGTCTCTTCAGTTGTCTGTTGCTAGTGTATAACTCAATCGCAGTCTCCACACTAATCCTATCATGCAAGACTAGGCAGCAAAGCAAGACCTGCACTATGGGATCTTTTGCAGAGGCGTCTCGCAACTGCGTGCACAACTTTATTTTCCCACAAACACCGCACTTCCCCCTTCGAAGAGCTTGAAGCTGCTCATAACTGAAAAGAATTGTGATTCATCGATGAGACGAAAATGTGGAATACAACGCTCACCTTGGTTCTTTGTTCAGCTTTTCTCGTAACTGTTTTACAGGAACAAGAGGAACTGAAAGGTAAAGAATGGATTGGAGAAGCAAAAAAGGCCACGATATGATTTCCATTTGATAACATCCATGTAACTATGTCTTGCACAAGAATAATATAGAAGAATACCTCGAGCACCGTCAGATTAAAAAAATGGCACGAAAATTGGAAAGAAAAACTGTTTACTTACGTGGCTCATTCGCTGGCCGCTTCAGTGACATGATGATGTCACCGTTAACACCAATTGGTGTTGATTTTTTCTAAATTAGTTCAATACAACAAAGAAAACTAATAAAATCCATCAATCCTCCATTTCATAGAACCATGGACTAAAGTAACTAAAAATAAACTCACAAGCTGCCACAAGTCGACAGCCGCCCAACCAGTATCAGTACGATATCGAGTCTGACAGTTGTTATAAAACCGAGACAGATGATCTTCTAGTACATTTTCTTCATTCTGAAGGATACATTGTCTCAAAACTTTTGGCAGTTTATCCGTTCATTGGTGAAATGCTTTCCCTTCAAATTAGCTGGGTGAACAAGAATCATTGGACTAGAAATTAGCTTAGGGGGAAGGATACTTGGTGGCCGTGGCCATTCGTGGTGCGATGTGTACTACCATATGCAGTTTTTGACGCTGATCTCGAATCCGTAGTCCAAATTTCCTGCAGGGTTCTGTGTAGTGAGTTACACCTACTTCTTTCCGCTCAGATGTAATATACCGCACTTATGTATGGGCACCAGGTCATGCCTGATAGCTGCTTTTGGTGTCTTCAAAATAATAAGTGCTTCTAGAGAGAACAGGGGCTTTGCAAGTGTCCTACAGACATAGCCGCCTTACCACGATTCAAGCTCGTATATGAGGACAGTACTCAAAGTCAGTGACTGGCTCTTTCCCGGTTCTCATATACAAGGCTGAATGGGGTAAGGCTGCTATGTCTGCAGCACACTTGCAAGGCCCTTGTTCTCTTCAGAAGCACTTAATATTTCGAGCACATTAAAGCACCTACTAAGCACAGCCTGCAGCCCATACAAGAGTGCGCTATATTACATCTGAGCGAAAGGAAATAGGTGTAACCCACTATTTAGAACCGCGCAGGAAATCTGATCTACAGATTCGAGATCAGCGTTAAAAAATTTATATGGTAGTAAGCATCGCATCATGATTGACCACGGCCACCAAGTCTCCTTCCCTTGTTAGTACTTTTAATCGCTTACATTAATCAGTTCTGCATAACTCCTTATACGAGTTAGCAAGTCTGCCCTGATGCAACTTGGAATTTCGTTGAACTCCTTTGGAGGAGGCCTTCCCAACGAGGTTTGGATCTCATCAGATATGAATGCAATCTAAAAAGTAATTAATGATGTGATGCTACAACGTTCCAGGTAACCCCAAAAACACAAACCACTATGTAAAATGTAAGCGAAGTGGTGAGATACTAAATAACTTACTGCTTGAATATAATGCTTCCTGCATGATCGTTTATCCTTTATGTACATTTCTGGGAAGATTATTTTAGCCATGTCCAACGGTAGCGCGTATCCCATCATCAGACAGCAGAGGACAATCATGTTCTGACCGGGTAACATGGAGTTCTTTCGACCCTCTGATTGCGATTCTCGTTCGCCACAAATGAAGCAAGTGAAAGGCCTTCTTAGCGAGGCAGGAATTCTGCAAAAGCTTATTTAGAACTAAAACAGTCCAAGGACGAAATGGACATACTTGTTCCCTGGTTGTTGCTGATCGTCATGCGTTCCTTCCATCGTTGCCACTGAAAGCAAGTAGATATGCCGTCAAGTTGTTACTGTTCCTATTTTGTCCAAAAATTTCATAAAGACCGAGAGTGAAGGCATCTACACATTCCTTCAGAATGCCACCGTCAATCAGACAGTTTGTCGTGCTAGAACTCATCGACTTTGTGAACCCTATTTGACAGGGAAAAAACTTTGGATATTGCAGAAGAAAGATCCACATAAATGATTGCTCAAACTCGCAAATAACTAACCATTTTCGAACGTGTTATCACTCGTTGCGGGAGGCTCCTGTTGCAGTGGTTCAACGGAAAGTGAAGTTGGCTGAAATAGCAGGAAATACACTTATAGAATTACGAGTTTCATAGCAGAAAAAATCCACAAAATCAGGAATGATGTACAAAACCCTATTCGGAGCAACTCTGAGAAAGAGACACGTTGAGGCAGAAAGGAAACCCTGGTGACCGACCACTAATCTTTGTAAGCGGTAACAGCCAGTGGCGGATGCAGACGGGAGCGTGGGAAGAAAAGCTGGGTATTGGCCATTTTGGAAACCCGGAATGTAGGAATTCGAAAGCTGGGTTGTTGAAAAGTAGTTTTATGTTCAAATAAGGGAAAAAAAGTTGAATAATAGTAATGAAAACGAGCCAATACCGCTCCTAATCCACTCTATAAAAATTGCCCCACTCCCCACCCCAAATGCTTTCACATATGAAAGCACATATGAGAAGCTTATCACAGGAAGTCAGTTTGACACTCGGAATTATGAGATTAGAGAAGGGAGAGGTAAGTTGGTTGGAATTACACCTAGTTTTTTGCAAAAATTTTCCCACTTATAATGGTGCCACTCTGGGATTGCTCTGAGTGAGCGAAAATTTCACCGCAGATGCACAAATATACGAGAAAACAATGAATGAAGATGAATGAAACTACTCACCAAAACCTTCCACCCTTCTTCTTCATGATATCCAGCTTGACAATCAGTGTAGAACCGAACGAAGTCACTCGTACGCAAAGTCACTTGTTTCTAAAATGACAAAGATCAAAACTACTGAATTTCTCACCATTCAACTCGACTGAGATGTTAGATTCGAAAGTGAAAGTGCTGCACTAAAATGACTCACGTCTATTTTTGCAGAGATTTGTTTAATACGATCTAGCAGTTCAGTCTGTACATGCAAGGGAATGGTGAAATCACGCACTGGAAACTGACCACACGCTTTTCTAACTTCTCCGCCGAAGCAAAGGGCCTGTAAGAATAGGGAAATCGAGCAAGTCCAAGCAAAGACAGTGAAAGGAGAACTCACCGCTCTCGCGAAATGACTCCTACAATAGTGATTGAGTCTGGCAAGGTTGGTTTTATAGATGGAACAGGCCGTTCCTATATCTAACGCATTAGCCATCACTAAGCCTGATAGTAAAAGAAGATGTTGTCCTGGATCCTTTGGTGCTCGCCGTAATTTCACTTCTGGGCGGCAGACTCCACATACTGCACAGTTCGTCATTCGCCATAAGTCTTCATCCTCAGCTGCGAAGTAGGAAAAACAAGAATTATGAAAATAAATGACCATTTAAGCTATTTTAACGCGGTAACTTAAGTTAAACGGAGACAAAGATGAAATAAGTAAAAGAAAAGTACAGCTTTCCATAAAGAATTCATCAAATTTCAACAAGTGAACGCTGTGACTTGAATGTATGGGTAGTTGGAGAAACTCACTCAAAGATGTTTCCGTGTTTGACATCGAATAGTCGAGTAATCTCCTCTTATCGTCTGCCGAAGTGGAACTGTCGTTAGAGGTGCAAGGTTTCACATCGTATTTGTCACAAGGAAGTGGCTTGAGGATTTTGACGCCTGAAAGGTGAAGAAAGGGTGACAGTGCTACATTTTCACAATGATACTGAACGCAATTTGTAAGGAAAATCTCATTATTTCGGCAACTGCAAAAAAAATCGATAGGAGTTTTTCTACAGTGTTCCACAGCAAAGTTTGTATGATTGAAAGCAACAGAGAACTTTAAAGAAAATTAAGGGCGAAGGATACCTGTGACGTTGGAATCTATCTTTTCCCCTGGACTGGTAGATGTAGACGGTTGACTGAGAGAATGATCAGCGGAAGAAGCCAACTGAAAAATTGTCGTAATATAGCTTGAAAAGGAGAAGTTATAATTCAAAAAAAAAAGAAAGCAAATGGTTAGTAATAGCTGGAAACGTAACAACAGTGGCAGCATTTTTCAGAGCTAAGTCTTTGATGATATGTCTAGTACAACTTCCTGACAAGAATGAATGCGCGGGAAGAACTATCGCTTGTAGAACCTTCTTGCTGGATAATCCGCATTCTGAGGCGAAGCAGCGCACGTACGAACTGCCACAATGAATATGTTCAATATTCACCCTATAACCTTACTAAGCAAAGCACTTCTTCACCGAAAACAAAAAAAACTATGCTTGCGAAAAGTTAATTTGCTGGAAACTCTGCATTTTTCTAGTTAAGCATTTAATATAACATGCGGCAAGCGCCCATACACATGAAAGGATAAGCTAACCTTTGACGCCAAGTTCGCTAACCTTAGGCACAAATGGGGTACTTACCAAGCGCTTCAGGAAAGTCAAAAACAACTTCAACATCGCACTCCTATAGAAACTGTGGGACAAATGCTGCTGCATTTTGTTAAGATTTTCTGTTACTTCTTCATTACGCTGTTATTACTTTGCTTTTTTCTTCTGTGCACACTTGTACAATAGAAAATAAAATGAACAAACAAACGAATAAGAGAAAAGTCTGAAATAAAAACACGGATAAAGGGATGGCTTACATTTGAATTGTGGCTCTCCTCCTCTGACCCTTTCTCCAGTAGCTTATCTTTTTCCACGCGCTCCAATATGTCGTTGTGGAATTCCACCAGATTATCATTGTAGAAATCTATAACGTGCTTCTTTTCCAAGCAAATGGAGTGCTGAAAAAAATCCTTTCCCTTATAGTAACAAGCATATAATAAACGACTCAACAACTTCGTATAAACTTACACCCAACAGTGTCCCATACATTCGAATGTGCGCCACATAATCCTCCATAACACTGTCGGGAATCCCACTCAGACCATTCAGAGGAAATTCGCCCGTAAGTTGCTGGATCTCACGACCAAGAAATAGTGTCTGGAATGAATTTCGAAGTTATTGTTACCTACACCTACTACCTGAAGTTACCTACACCTTTCCAACAAATATTTAGCCTCAGAAGGGCAGAGTTCTGGACAATAACCAGCTATTTCGACGAATACGTAATGAAAGCGTTTACTTACGGCTTCAAGTATGTGAGCGTTGCAGAAGTGTTGCCGTTTAGTCGACCATTGTTTGTAGATTCTACTGGCCGAGTCCACATCAATCTGATGCCTCGCCAAACAAGAAAGGAGTATGATACTGGTGGGGTGATTAGTGGGCGATAGACGCATAAGGCTAACAGGCTGATCTTTCTGGCATATCTGGCATATCGCCATCACCTGCAAAAGGATTTGTTGGCTTGAAAAAATTAGGAAGACACTGACCACGAATAATGGTACCAAACACGAGAACAAGAAAGAAATTCTACGGATTACCCTGCATGCAAACAGGATGAGCTGTTCGAAATCGCTCTTAGGTCATGGCGGAAGGAAATTTATTCTGATAGAGGTAGGTAATCTAGTAATAACACGAAATCCGATCGGGAAACAAAAAAAAAACTCGAAAAATTGAAGACAGGCATTGTTTCCATCCTGTCAAGTTGAAAATCAATGCGAATAACAAGTTAAAACTTGTTGAACTTGTCAAAAGGATTCTGCGCTTCCTGCGCATACCTACTCCATCGGAAATCCCTGCGCTCGGCATGTTAAAACGTGTGCAACATGTCAGAAGCAGCTCTGTTGCCCCCCCCCCCCAACTCAATTTTCGCCAAAATTTATAACAATCTCACAACATTCACTTATAAGGTGAAACCCTTCCATTCCATATATTTAGAGAGATTTCATATCTGTTAAAAGACAATTGAAAATGAGAAAAAACCAAACAATCTTTTTGGGGATGCAAATCACTCCCAATCCATTCAGTAACAAATGGCTCGCCATGTGCTATTGAAAATAGGTTGACAAACTTCATGATTATACTTAGAATCGAAAAGTTTGGGAGTGTCTGAATTGAGTTTACTAGCGAGCTGGTTGCCCCACCGAGATACTGCCCTGAAACCCCAACACCACCGAGTTGACGGCAACCGCGCTCCAACGCTAACCAATCGCATCGCAAGTCGTAAAAAAGCTGTACTACTGAAAGTAGTGCTTATCAGGACGTATCAGATATGGAATTTATAGTGGATGCGTGCGTCTGTCCCGTCCGTCTACAGTCGGTTCAAAAAACGGCCTCGATTGGTGTATTATTGCGTGGAGAGCGCACAGCAGCTTTCGACAAGTTGAGCGCGTTCTAACATGCTAATCACTACTCTGAACTTTCGTACCATGGTGGGCCCACCGTTATCCCATGGTGGACCCCCAACCGACGGTCTATCCACCGTTACCCCCCAGTTGTTCCCCAGTTGTCCCACTATTAAAGGATCGATGCCCACTTATCCCACCGCTAGCCCACCATTGTAATGAATCCCACGGTGGCGCCACCATTTACCCACGGTGGCTCCTCCAAACTCGTCCGTCCCACGGTGGAACCTCCAATTGCCCACCCTTTTCCCACTGTTAGCCCACCGTCTCTCCATTTCCACTGTGGAGCCGCGGTTTGCCCACGGTTTGCCCACCCTTTTCCCACCTATCCCTATTCCCCACTTCTCCCTCCATTTGTCCACTAATGACCGACGGTTTGCCCACTGTTAGCCCACTTATTTTACATCCCCACGGCGAACCATTTCCTGACTGTCATCAATTTTCTTAATAGATTGTTGGAATCAGTGATTAAACACTGCTGTAAGTACTCAAGCAATAAGGCAACCAGTCGTCTAAAGCTTCGCAGTACTGTAACTAATATTTGAATTTTCACTTTACAAAAACCTCTTTAATCACCATGTAAATGCTACGGGTCATNNCATGTCTGCGCTTTAGAAAAATTTGCTACACTACCATGATTTATATAAGAAGATTACAGTGTATTGCATTTTGATTACGTCAACAAAGCTGAGAAAATTTTTGCGCTTTTGAGTAGCATTCCAGTCTCTAAGTGGGTGAGTTAATGAGCAGAAAGAGGTTATGATAGCTGAAGGTTGCAACCACTAATATATAATATTTGGTGTTACCATGAGTCCTTGCGCTTTTTTCGAGAGCACTTTTCTTCCACTATTTGTTATCTTCCAGGTACAAGTGATATACGATTCTATTTCGATTTCTGAGCCTGCGAACTGTAGCAGTGAGTCAGTGAAAAACAGCGCAACCGACAGCTACCTATTTTGGAATTCAGCTGAAGCTCCCAGAACTGGCCAAACGACCTGTGCTAAGTATGAAAGGGATGTTTTGCTTGAAATGATTGGTCATCAGCGATTTTCGAACCTCAAGGAAGACATATTTGGTCTTAGTTATACCAACCAGTTCGACCAAACAGATTTCTTTCGAGAGGACCTGGGAAATGCTTTGTGTGAATCATGTGGTCCAGATGGACATCGTATCTCTCAAAGCTACAAAATAACTAAGGTTATTCTACTAGAAGAATCCATTTCACACGGGTTTAGCCATCTTAGCCCATGATCGCCAAACTGGTCCTCCTACACTTCCACTGGTGATGTTCTCCGCGTTTATATTTTACAGAGCTTCCACGTTCAATCAGTATCGGGCACTTTCTGGTCTCTAATGAATACAAGGCGGGAATGGTGTTTCCCCGCAAGTTGGTGTTTTTCTTCTTTAAGCATAAAAATTAAGTAAATCAGGTGTAGGATATGCTACGGAACAAGCGCAATAGTGCGTAGAAAATCGCACTTGAAAAAAAAGCGCGCGGACTTATGTCAACACCTAATATAGGCAAATTTCAAAGTTTGCCGCTTTTATCAGTATACTTTCGCGATTCGTCGGAACTCAAACGTAATCAGTTCTCAAGCTAGTTTCAGTCGAGAGTTGGAGGCACTTTGATGTCTAGGTGAACGGAAGCGAGAGCTCCTAGAATCGCATACATCTCCAAGTCACGCATTGGTCTTTTTTTTTCAAGAACTCGGTACAGCAGGATTTATTTAACGTTTCAGCTAGCAAATCAGGTATATCTGGTCAAAAACAAAATGCAACAACTCGAATGAGGGCATGAAAACCCGAAGCTTAGGCGGTGCGTTTTTCGCGGCTGTTGAAAGCACGTGGCGCGGCCGCGTCGCTCGCGNTTTTCAAGAACTCGGTACAGCAGGATTTATTTAACGTTTCAGCTAGCAAATCAGGTATATCTGGTCAAAAACAAAATGCAACAACTCGAATGAGGGCATGAAAACCCGAAGCTTAGGCGGTGCGTTTTTCGCGGCTGTTGAAAGCACGTGGCGCGGCCGCGTCGCTCGCGCTGAAATAGCCGCCGTAACTGCAAATCAGGATTTTCTTGATATGTAGGTTTTCTTCGTACTTAATTCAACGGATTCAAGCGAGAGCGGCATTGTCGCGCTGCGCGCTTAATGAGTCTGCGAAAAACGGTCGTCGATTTCGAACTGAGAGATGAAATGCGCTGATCGATTTTTTTCTGCAGGAGCCGCAGGTGTACGTATTGCAGTGTTATTGCCGGAAGGTGGCCTAGAAGCTGTTGTCATCACGAATATCACATTTTCAAGTTTGCGTGATTGCCTTGTTGAGATTCATGATCCGATGGCCAGTGAGTACCCAGCTATTTATTCGGGTTCGATTTTTTGTCAATTTTTATGGTAACTGATGGAAGGTCACCCTCCAGGAATTCCAAAAACTGACTACTGTGTGACTCGTAGCGTTCATGGCAGAGCAAGAAAAAAATATGAAAGTAGTAAATTCTTGGTGTTTGTAGTGCAATGTAACTTTCCAGGGTGTAAAGAATTGGACTTACTTGTTCGGATGTCTATTTTCAATAATGATCGATGTAGAGAAATTTGCAGAAGCGAGGTGAAAGCAATAAAAAGTGCAAGACAAGGAAACTCGAGCGACTACATTACGGGATGTGGAAATATCATTAGGTGTTGAGTATGTAGTGCTACCTTGATTTTAATGTTCTATCTAGTGTGTTTTTGTCTTTCAGAAAACTAATTCAACGATTTTTCACATGGATGGGAAGTTCCATTTTTTCCTTTGTGTCTTACAGACTGCAAACTTCCATCATTTGATAAAGAAAAGAAGACAGGGGTAGAACACAGTCTTTCTCAAATTTGAATGAATCGGAGGAATGAAGATGAGGAGGTACAGAGAACGTCAATCCCGATTGCTGCTCCCGCGGACCTGCGCGCTGCACAGCCTACGCGGCATGGAGGGGGCTTCAGCCATCTGGACAACAAATGGACTGTCCAACGCGCGCCGATCTGTCATTGGGGTGCGCAGAATCGCACCTGAGTGTGTCTCTTGTGTGATGGTCGGGCAGCACATAGGTTTCAGAGAGGTTTTCCTGGTGTCATGGAGTGTGAGGGCGTCATTTTCTACTAGATAAGAGTAGAAAGCTCTTGTCTATTAAAGATTTTTATTCTTTTGGTTTGTAGTTAACACGTGTCAGTTGTATGCTGCACATACGTTTTTTCGTTCTTTATGAACTCGTATATGATCCATTTGTGATATTGAAAATGCTACTATCTTGAGAATGTGACAGAACCGGCGCGCGTTGGACGTCCTTTTGTTGTCCAGACGGCTGGAGGGGGCGTGGCTGAGCGCCGTGAACAGGGCATTCATCTCTGAGTGAGAATCGCGTTGCAGACGCGCGCGCGAGCTGACCCATTTCAACTTTCTAAATCATTGGTTGAAAGGTTACGTGAAGGTCTCACTCCGAGATGGATGCTCTGTATGTCGGATGGGTTTCGTCGGAACTAATCCGACACCTCCTGTCCGTCCTCGTTTGCGACGCGGCGTCCAAACTCGTCCGTCGTACGTCAAAATTCCTCCGTTTACGAAAATCAACAACTGGACCCATGTCAACTTCATTTCGTGTTAATACTTGAGAGCTTCACCTATCACGTCCCAGGTCAGTCCTTAAAGACCATGTACAGTTCATGAACCTTTTGGATACGTTCATAAACGAATTCAAAAAAATTCGTAGACTCAACTCGTCCACAAACGGTACAACATTTATGAGCTCTCCGTATCGAAATAGCATTTTCGAAAACATAAGGACCTGAAAACAAAACGAAAGTACAAGCAATGATTCTAATTTGAAATTCGAAGATGTAACCAAATTGGGCTTGGGCCAAATCGAGTTCTAGCATTTTAATGCTAATGAAAAGGAGTTGACTGCAAACATGAGAACAGTTTTCATTGCTGTATAAGCTCACTATACAGTTCGACGTGCTGCTTTTTTTTGTTGTTATTTTGTGTGCATATTATGCATCATATCTGAAACATTAACTATGCCTGTCTACCTATATGAGGAGGCAGAAGTTGTGTCAAGCTTGAAACCTTGTTCGGTCGAACTCTTGTATTTGGCCCGCTTTCTCTGGCGCGTCGCCTCTCTTCGCAGCGGAGCGCTTTGACTTCCGTAGATTCTTTGTGGACTATCTATTATCTCTACAAGCAATTCAGAAAAGAGCCTGTTGACGTATTCCAACGTGTCAGGCACAACGGTGACAAATCGCGCACGTTCTATTCTGTTGGGTGCAGTGATATTTACAGTGGGCGTCAATAGCGGTGACCCGTCTGCGGCCTCGAAAAAAACGCGGTGCGACCGCGCCGCTCGATCGAGAATCCTCTCCGAGACATCAAATTATGGCGTTTTCTTGAAAGACAGTTAGTTTTCTCACTAGTTATCATCAAATGTGATGAAAAAGCATCAAGGAGACCCAGATAGGCCACTGCGGCGACGATTCTAGCGTGAGCAGTGCGGTCGCGCCACGTGCTTTTCGAGGCCGCAGACCGGTCACCGCCGTCAACGCCCACTGTAGCTGCCTAACATGTGAAAATCCAGGTGGTGATGTGGGATGGGACGTGGAACACGTGGGGTAGAGCAGTGCGCAACTGACTCTACGCTGAAATGCCTGTACGTGTTGAAATGCTCATATAGAATCTTACGTAGTTCCACTGAATAGGAGTAAGAGAAGTTCCACTGTGTAGGATGTTTTCTCTTACTTTTTAACTAGTGCTCACTGTTCTTATCATCTGTCTGTATATATAAAGTAGAATGTCTGTGTGTATGCATGTACCAAATCTTAACTGCGGAGGATTAACAGATCGGGACCGAACTCTGCACACATATCCATCTTGGGCCGGTGGAGGTTTTAGGGTACGTCGCGCTGGGAAATATCGATTGACTTATCAATTACATCAATTTCATTGATCTTTCGCTGTCTTTGCCCAGAGGTCGGCGAGGGATTGTCTACCGGGGTTCATCAACATTCTGAAGACGAGTATGTCAACCATTTTGTATGGAATTATCGATTTATTAATTCATTGATTTTTCGCTATTCTTGATAACAGATCAGTCAACACATGCCTGTGGGGGTTTTCTTCTTCGGAAACTCGCTATTCCAGTACTCTTACAGAGTCGTAGAGGCAATGAGACGTCCGCGCAATGACACGTTTGTAAGAAGGGGTCATTTCTGTTAGGGAATTTGTATGCCCATCTACGAAATGTACACGGTTGTTCGGAAGAAGAGATAAGCGAAGTGAGGCAAGCAAAAAACGAGCAATATATGCGGTAGAATTAAAGTGCAACGAGTGCAGTGCCGTCTACTTCTCTAGTGGAGACCTGAGCAATCACAGGAAGGTGGAATTTTTCGTTTTATCGTCGTTGTTTCCGAACTGATTTCATTCACTGATGGGTCCAAATTAGAAGAAACAAAACTGAAACAGAAATTTCACAGAACTCATACTGAAACCTCGTCTGAGGAAGAAGGAGCAAATCAACAACATAATTTCCTTGTTGAATGTCCTGGATGCGATGGCACCTTCCAGGATAATATAAATCTCGCCGTGCACTGTCTGGAATACAATGACGAGGCGAATGCCGATTTTACGATTTTGAATGAGGAGTTCAATTCCTGGATGTATTTTGGAGTAAAGTCTTCTGGGAGCTTGTACTAGCATTGTCACTTCCTTCGTTCCAGGCATGCCTAGCCAAGCAAGAGAATTTAACATTCACGAAGCTCAACAAACGACGAACGAGGAAAAGTAGTATGGGACTAACCACATACTACGTCTGTCAGCACGCTCGACATGACATTGCGATGCTGTTGATTCTTTGGAGGGAAAACAGAGATATAGGAAGAGTGAACGCGTCCACAAAAGCTGTCCGTGCTTCGCGAAGGTAAAACTTACCCCATATCTGCGATCTCCATCTTTTATTCTTCTAATTTTCCTTCATAATTATTATGACTTATTTCTGCTCTTGTCAGGTACAGCAAACTCCAAATGAAGTTGTGCGGGTCACAGCATGTTTTAGACACTACGGTCACGAAATTGATAATTCTTCTATTCCCCTTCCCCCGATGATGAGAGTGTCATCAAGCCAATGATCATGACTGGTATTCCAGCGCAAACGGTAAAAAGGAGAACTTCGACCATTCTTTTTTTTACAAAGAGCATCATTTGATACTTAGATTATCAAAAAACTGCGAACGAAGCGATGGATAGCTGGAGAAAAAAATCCACTTAAACAGCCCTGTGCATGTTTTGTAACGCTGAAGGACACAGCGTGAGTGAACAACAATTGATACACCTTGCTAGCACTCTCGTTACCGCTTTTTAAAGGAATATAGCTTAGCGTTGTGACCTGATTGAAGGAAGAAGCTGTGAAGACGATCACATCTCCCTCGAGATGCTGCTAGAGAACCGAGATGATATCAGCGCAGTAAAGCTGGTTCAGACCGACAACCCAAGTGATGACGGCTTTGTCCTAGGTTGGTTACGTTTCAGCTGTGTAGCTGTTTTCGTAAGCTATAAATTGCAGCTTTCGTCACCAACGATGGCAAAAAGTACCTCGACAAATACAGGTACAGAGGAATCGTTTTCAACGACACATTCCACGTCACTCGGTATGCATTCCGGTTGGCCACATTGCTCATATCTGATGATACCGGTAATGGATTCCCATGTGCCCATTTGTTATCTTATCATATGGGTACAGCGGAGATCAGAATTCCTTTCGAACTTGTTAAGGTACGCTTCTTACTTTAATGTTCACTATATTGGATGAAAATGAGGTATACTACAGGAGTGCATCCCTCAATTCGAGACACAATATTTGATGACAGACGACACTCATGTGTTTTACAATACATTCAAATCGGTATTCCCCCAAAGCAGAGCTTTCAAGGTGCTGTGCGCATTTCATATACAGCAGGCGTTTAAGAGAAAACACAAGGAATACTTAAGAGTATGTTTACGCTTTATAGAACTTTTTGTTACAGAGAGATTGTCGGTTTACTATCAGTCCATTGTTCATGTTGCCAATATGGATACTGCGAACAATCTTATCGAATCGATTCCTTCCGAAGTAGATCCGTTGAAGTTTGAGAGCGGGTCCGCCACGTATATGACCTGGCTGAAGTCAAATGAAGCGTTCGAAATGCTCTCAGTTCGCATTGCTTAACTTGTGAGTTGAAACATTTTATACACTTTTCTCGAGTTCCAGCAAGTTGAACGAAACTACTCGGAAAGACGTCACGAAGGAAGGCCATGTTACTGGTAGGAAGCCCCATTTACGTCGTCAAATCACGCGACATCATTCCATAACAAGTTGAAGCACACGCTACTACAACATAAACAAACAGTAGACTGGATACCGCCGTCTACGCGTTGCTCAGGCACGCTCAGGATAGAAAATTGCAACTGATATCGGCAGTGATTATCTTCAAATGACATTACATTGCCTGTTCTCATCATTTTATAATACATTGACAATACCTGCATCGTTTGTTTCAGCGTATCAGGGGCGGTTCTGATTTTTCAGGACAACGTGAGGAAAAAGGAATGCCATCTATTTTAATACAGATTGTTTATCGGTTTACTTTGCTCATTTCATTTAAGTATAATCATATATGGCTGTTCAGGTGCAACAAGGGAATTGACATACATTTTCAAAAACACTTCAGCTATGCTGCTGCAAAGAACCTAGAGCAGAAGCAGAAAAGGCCGTAAAGATGAGAATCCGAGATGAATCCAAGGAAGGCGACTGGTTCACAGACAAAAAAAAAAAAGATCGAGGATACGAATTTGCATTTTTGAGCATGGTGATCCTTCGTGTGTGTTTAAGCGGAATTTTTTCTACAGCTCATTATCTGTACCTGTGACTGTTAGCTGCTTAAGTTCTCTTTCCACTTGCAATAATTTTCTATTACCTTATGAGAACAGTTGGAGCTGGTGGATTTGAATTACGCGTGTGTGTTTGACTGTTGATCTTTTTAAGTGATTTTACGAGCTCAACCTTATTGGCACTTTCACTTCTGGATGAACTTTCACATTTGCTTCTCCACTTTTGGATAATAAAGATCGTTCCTCTATTGTGATGGTGTGTTTTCGTGTGAAACGAAATTCCGTGATTGGTCAGTGATAGTGATTACGAGACCATATAAATGGGAGGAGATGTGTGTGATGGGATTCAAAGAGTGAAATGAAGCTCTAACGGATAGGAAAGTGGCAGGCCAACTGCTGCGTGGAGCCGGCACACAGAAGTGGGGGAGAGGGGTCCACTACTTTGATAAGGGTTAGCTGGCATTCAGAAATGAGGTAAACTGGTCCAGCGCCATGTATATTTCTTTCCTCACCTCGCACCGCCCGTCTCCACGTCGCACCACGTATGATCATGCATAGGTGATGAGACGCGGCTCAGCATATGGGCGGCGCAGTGGGGTGCGCAGCTGTTGATCCGGTTCAGATTTTTGCACCTTCTCCTCCCTCCTATAATTGTAACCTGAGGATATCAATTAGAGGTGCGAGAAATGGGCCACGAATGCTGGTCGGATCAACAGCGCCGTAGCTAAGAAGCGCCGTAGCGCCCTCGGTCGCGGCGTCGTAAACCCAGATTTATGGAGTTGTTCGTACTCCACTTTTTACATGGTTTCTTGTCGATGTTTGCTGAAAGCAAAGAGCGGTATAAGCAACTTTATCGCAATGCTTCAAATAAGGCTCCATTTCGAAAAAGGAAATGATGTAATCTAAGCGTCGCTGGAGCACTCTGTTTTTTGAAGATTTTTTTTTTGAAAAATTGAAGAGAAAGGGAAATAGGGATTTAGAATGTGTGTTCAGAATCTTCAGGACTTGATCTAACTTTCATGTAGGTGAAGTACTATCTTTTCCAACTGATTTTTTGTCCTTAATTCTTTTTCCATGTTTTCGATTGCCATTCATATGTTACTTATCCCATACACACAGATTCTAGAAATGAGACTCCTGGGGGAGAAGTTTGCATAGTGAGATTCCTGGGGTATCTTCACCATTCATTAGGAACAATTATTCAAGATGACTTCTGAGAAAAAAAGATCTCACGGGACGCCGTGGTAATATATAGGAGGGATATCTATAAGGATGAGTCACAATCGAAACCGATTTCATGTTCGGTTTCGTAATCAAATCGTGGCGAGACCTACTCGGCGCTCTCGTCTTGAGCACGGCCTCTATGCATCAGTCACATGATCTGTCTGGCTTTTGAAACACTCTACACTCTGTTACACAATCCTCTCGCCTGTGTGCGGAAATTTTCCTCCACCACCACCAGTGAGTCCTTTTTTTTCGGAGTTTTCCTCCACACATTTTCTCTTTTCCAGGTGAGAAAACGCTCAATCATTTTCATCGTTCTCCCGCGGTTTCTTCTCCTGCCATTTCCTCGACTCAATATGGAGGATATTCTTTGTTCTGGAATGAATTAGCCACCGCATTTTTCCGCACCTATTCGTTCCCTTGCGGACAAATATTTCAAGCACTCTACAATCTTTTCCCAAGGTATTTTCTGCCCCTGTTTTCTCAACCAAGAAATTCCCCAGCATTCTAAAGTGGGCTTTCCGGCTCATTTTCCCGCACCTCCTCGTTTCCTTGCGGGTTAATTTTCCTGTACCCTGGAATCTCTTTCACGATGTATCTTCTGCCATATTTTCCTCAATCCATTGCCGAGAAATCTCCCAGCGTTCCAGGAGGCTTTACCGGCGCATTTTTTCCGCACCTCCTACCTGCGGACAAATTTTTCCAGTACTCTCAAATCTTTTCCCGGGGTATTTGCTTCCCCCGTTTCCCGGACGGGGAAATTCCCCCAGCTTTTCCCGCACCTCCTCTTTTTCTTGCGGGCAAACTTTGTAGAAGTGTACATGATAATGCGGCTAAGAAATCCTCACTGCTAAGCGATGATTTGGAGTGTTTGAAAGGCAATTTTTGGCTTGATGATCTGACGCTGTTTGCCTACTTTACACACATCACGTCAAGGAATAGAAATATTATTGCGCTAGACCCCATAATTGTGTTGATCGCACAAAATTCTGTTCAAGAGAAATTTAACTCATATTCACTGGATGGGGAGAAGACGGCAATTCTGCCCTTGAATGTCAACAATAATCAACGGTTGCTGGCGGGGTTTAGTATGGAAAGCCAGTGGCCGGAGCAAACGAAGTCCACGAACAAACAGATGGCTATAATTGTGGAATCTACGTATGTCTGTATGCTACGAGATTGCGCTCGAACTCAATTACCAAATCCGAGCTTTCCTTAACGACAGCCCAGCTAACGACATATACAAGGAGAATGCGTGAAGTTTTGCTCAGTTTTTATACCATTTCTGATCCTCACTATAAAAACAAATTTAGCTTCTACGCATGGTTAATTGTGATGGTTTCGGAGAGGGAAGGTTTGACATAATTTTCGGGTCGTCTGGACGAAACGAAGTGCTGCATACAGGTGAATGTGTGGTTGACACAGTCAAGAAGATGAGGTTATCTACCGATGACGATTTTAAAATTCTTGAAAGTGGGCTAGAAAAATCCATCTGAAATATTGCGCGTACAAACAGTAATGGGCGATATCGAAGACGCGTATGTCGCAGTAAAAAAAAGTAGTGTCCACGTTCCTCAGATCATTGATTAGTGACTCGTTGTTTGTTATTTATATCGATGATATAATCAAAGTTGTTGTTAATCCACAGCTTTAGCAGCTACGCGGTGTCTCACGATCTTTGGTCATTTTGTATACTAACGTGCACAGTCGTTTAGCTATGTGTATTGTGTCCCGTAAAGGGAAATGGTATAGAAGTGATGTGTTCGACGATACTGTGAAAGTCATAAATAAAGAACTACGACAGAATCCATATGTGAGAAGTACAATTTCAATGACGTCAAATTTGGGAAGTACATATAAAGAGGCCAAGGAATTGAATGTTAAAGAAGCGAACGCGCATTTCTTCCCTGGGTGTTATATTGCCCATCATCTTGCCTTAGGTGGACTTGCTTCTACTGAAAACTTTAATCTAGCTTATATCCTTGGAAGAATCTTGGAGCTATCGCTAGACCAAAATCTAACGGAGGGAAGAAAGGCCATTATCCGACATCACCACCAAGTAAAGACAAGCCATAAAGCTGGGAAGATGAATTCCACGATGAAAACATTCTCTAATGCAGCACGGAAAAATCAGCATCTTCCAAAATTGTATTGCATAGGTGAAATGGAATGCGCTTGCGTATACTGCAGTGCCTTGTATTTCGAAGGAGAGCGTAATCTGTGCTGCAGTGGAGGGATAAACATCGTTTCAGAAACGCTGTTCAATTGTGGACAAGATGAACTGTTGTCGTGGTTCTGGGATTTAGACTTGAACAACGAGGAGTTTTCCAAATGATTTGTCTCATAAATAGTATGATGCCTGTTGCTGGTATCAACATCAAGTTGAGGAAATTTGAGACGCGTTGCGAGCCATTTCCTTTAGTTTTGCAAGGCAAGTACCTAAAGAAGATTTGCCATTCGAACCCAGAGGAAGGCAAAAAACTGTGTTTTGCCCAACTTTACATTGCCACTGATACTAAAGTGCAGAGCGCAATCGATGATGATATGAAGAGTTGTTGTGTAAAGGTGGATATAAGCATCATTAAACAGATTATATCAATACTGAAAGAAAGCAATGTGATTGTTCGTTCATATGTAACAATGTTCGAGGTATATAAAATGGCTAAATCAAAATTCAAGGCAATGGGTATGGACAGTGTGCCACAAGTGGTGATGAACATCAAACAAAGACGAAACGTACCTAAAAAACTGACTGAAGGTTCGCATCCTGGAACGCCTAATGTTCCCATAATTGATGGTCAAATAGCATCAATATTTTTTGTGTAAAAACGGTCGAATGTGAACTCATGGAGAACTCGATGAAGGAATTGTTGTAAATTCCTGTGGAACTGGTGGTACCATTCCTCACTACAGTTATAATATAGATTCATTCGGCTATGTTTTATTTTTCCCACGAGGTGGACAGCCTTCTGTTAAAGACCAGTTTCCAAAATCGACGATAGTTAAGAAGAAGAAAGAGCCTGAGAAATCATCTAAGAATAATGAACGGGGTGATCAGATAGGCATAAATCTCTTCTTCTTCTTTAGCGTTAGTCCCCTTTGGTGGCGGGGTCCGCTTTCCTGACCTTTTGACGCCATTTTACTCTATCGTGCGCCTGGTCTGGATGGACGCCCACATGCTTCAGGTCGGCGTGCAGTGTGTCAAGCCACCGTTGCTTCGGTCGCCCTTTTGGTCGTTTTCCCGGTACTTCGAGATTAAGACCTACTTTGCAGATGGTGTCCTCGTTGGCGCGCAGAACGTGGACGTACCACCTAAGGCGAGTCTCACGAAGTTTGTCGGCAATTGGGGCGATACCGAACCGCTCACGGATCTTCTCGTTGCGGATGCGGTCTGCACGTGTGACACCCGCCGTCCATCGTAACATCTTCGTCTCCATCACACTTAGTCGGCGTTCTACTTCCTTGGTGGCTGGCCAGCATTCTGCACCATACAGTGCCACGGATCGAACGACTGCTCGATACACCTTTGACTTGAACCGATCCGGGATATTTTTGTCGCACAACACTCCAGTCATTGAGCGCCATTTCAACCACGTAGCATTGACGCGAGCGACGACTTCGTGGGCTAGATTGCCATCAGCTGAGAGTGTCGAGCCGAGGTACTTGAAGTAGTCGGTTCTACGAAGGTCGTTACCATCGACTTGAATGGTGGAAAGCTCGTCAAGGTTGGTCGTCATATACTCGGTCTTCTTGACGTTTAACCGAAGGCCGAACCGGGCTAGACGTTCACTCCAAGCCTGCGTCTGCCGCTGAAGGTCCTCTTTTTGTTCTGATGCCAGCATGACGTCATCTGCGTATAGCAGAGTCCATGGTGCCGGCCTCTGCAGGTCTCTCGTTATAGCGTCCATGACAAGGATGAAGAGGAGCGGTGAGAGGGCTGACCCTTGATGCACGCCCACGGAGATTGGGAATTCTGCCGACGTACCCGCGGCCGCTTGGACTCGACTCCTTGGGTCGGCATAGAGGATCCTGACCCATTCGATGAGCTCCTCAGGGACTCCGTGCCAACGCAGTGCGTACCAGATGGCTTCGTGTGGAACGCGGTCGAAGGCCTTCTCCAGATCGAGGAAGGCTAGGTGCAGTGGCTTCTGTTTCTCGCGATGCTTTTCGATCAACAGGCGTGCCGCATGAATTGCATCCGTCGTCCCGCAGTTGGCTACGAAACCACACTGGTTCGTCGAAACTCGGATGATGTCGCGGATTCGGCGGTCGATAATGCGTTCGAATATCTTCATGCTGTGTGACAGCAGACGTATCGGCCGATAGTTCGCACAATCTGCGGGGTTGCCTTTCCTCTTCCAGATCGGAATTGTGGTGCTCCTCTGCCAATCCACAGGAGTCTTTTTCTCTTCGACGACCTTGTTGAAGAACGCCGTCAGCCACTCAGCAGAGTTCCAATGCCTTGACTTCCATAGCTCCGCTGCTACATCATCAGGACCCGTCGCTTTACCTGGTTTCATGCGCTTCAGCGCGGCCACGGTTTCTTCCACGGTGATTGGCTGGATAGGACCACATGTTGGCGGTAGTTGTGGGATGGGTGGATGGCTGAATTCTTCTGTTGAGATTTTCTCGAAGTAGTCACACCACCTTTTCGTCGCCTTCTTGCGGTCTGTTATGAGCTGACCGTGTTCGTCGTTAACTCCGTAGAACTTTTCGACGTCTTCGGTCTGCCGCTGGCGAGATCTCGCAAGCCGGTTGATGAGGCGTTCGCCGCCATCTTTTGCGTCTAGCTGCTTGCTGATGTTGTCATAGTGTGCAGCCTTCGTGGCGGCCACGGCCTTCTTCGCTGCTTTCTTCGCTATCAAGTACTGCCGCCAGTTGTCAACCGTTTTGTCACCAAGGAATACGTGGTACAGACGTTTCTTTTCGCGCACTTTAATTTTCACTTCGTCCGTCCATAGCCATGTTTGCCTGTCAATTTTCCGTCGACCTGGTTTGGTCGTACCAAGTTCGGAACGTGCTACTTCTACGATTGCTCGGGTTGCGTTCTCCCAGGTCTCGTCGATGGTCGTTACCGGTGGTAACTTTATGCGGGAAGTTACGCTTTCTTCTTTCTCTTTTAATCGCCACCACTTTATTCGGGCCGGTCCGCATCGTTCGTCGTGCATCCTCTTTGGCGGCATGATTTTCATGGTGCAGATAAGCGGACGATGTTGTGTGGCGACGGCTTCGTACGGTACAACCTTCGCGTCGGTTACTAGCTTTTGATCGCGATGTCGTACGAGAACGAAGTCTATCTGGGTTTGCGCGTTGCCACTGTAGAACGAGACGAGGTGAGAAGGACGCTTTCGGAATTTTGTATTCATGATGACGAGGTCGTGAGAGTCAGCATATTCCAGAATGCGCTCGCCATCATCGTTCCGAGTCCCGTACCCAAAGCCCCCATGGCATCTGTATCCATCCTTTGCCGCTCCTACATGACCATTCAAGTCTCCTGCGACAACTATTGTATCTTCCATAGGTACTTCCGCGGTCTTTTCGTCCAGCAACATCCAGAAGTCATCTTTCACCTGTTCACAACAGCCTGTCTGTGGGGCGTATGCCGAGAAGAAGTGAAGACGTTGTTCTGCAGTGGTGACGACGACCGTCATGAGACGGTCATCTAACCGCTGCACCTCGGCTATCGAATATCGGAAGCGTTGAGAGACGACTATGTCCACACCGTTTCTGGTCTTTGGGCTACCGTTGTAGACTAACTTGAAGCCGTGCTCTACGTCCTTTGACTTATTACCAGACCATCTCGTTTCTTGTACAGCACATAGGTCTATTCGACGATTCTCGAGTGCTGCTGCCAGTTCACATGAACGGCCTGTCAACGTGCCGACGTTCAAAGTCGCAATGCGCGTCTTGGCTACGTTGTGATCCTTAACGATTCGCATTCCCCCCCCCCCCGATGCCACCGTTCGCGAAGCATCGAGGGCCCTCGCATATTTTTCACACCAGCCGGGCTCCGAAGGTGCACGTCGACTCCCGTGGACGCCGTAGCATTTATCTGAGAACCACTTGACATCATTGATCATGTGGGCGTGACGTGGGGTCTTCCTGGGTCGGCCTGTCACGACGGCCTGTCGTCCGAATACGGGAGGCGATGGCGGGATTCGAACCCGGAACCCCGGTGAAACCTGGTGTTCCAAGAACTGCGCCTTAGACCACTCGGCCAACTCGCCCCATCAGAAAGGCATAAATGTTGACAAAAATGTCGACTCACCATTTGCTAGTGAGCTCGCTGCGATTGTTGACGAAAAAGATGTAGAATTTGATAGTGAGGAAGACTTTCGAGGTGAAGAGAGTTCTGAAGAATATGTGGAAGATGAACAGCAAGAAAATGAATCAAAGACGAAAAGTAGTAAGAAGTCATTGGGACGAAATAAGCAGCGGCGGCAGATCCTATCTAGAAGAGAATCTGTTGTTTTCATCATGGCTAGACGAAAAAATGTGCGAAGGCAAGGTTCTTGGGCAAAGGCAAACTGTGTTTGCAGTAAATCATCCATCAACACTTTATAAGTATACGGATGAAAAATTACGAGAAAGGATAAAAGCTAAGCGAGTTGGTGACAATGCCATCAAATTACGTAGCTAGCAGGAGGTGATGTCAGAAGCAATATTCGAAAGGCATGGTTATTGCACAGAGGTTGGGGAAACCAGATTTCTTCCTCACGTTCACGAGAAATGGCCTGAAATGAAGAAGAACCTTCCTGGAAAATAGGACAGCTGGATCACAGATTCATTTTTGTGTGTTCGAGTTTTTTATATGAAACTAAGACAATTTTCAAAAGATCTTAAAGTAGGCAAAATATTTGGTGAGGTTCTCGCATATCAAGCATCAGTTGAGTTTCAAAAGCGTGGTATGCCTCATGCTCATATTCTTGTAACTCTCGCGAACAAATTTAGGACTGCCGAAGAAGTAGATAAGTGTATATCCGCCACCATTCCTCCATTCCCGGTGAAAGGAAAAAAGGATTATGATCAAAAAAGAGACTGCATGAATATGCATCAAAATTTATGATACATGGACCTTGTGGGAGGCATGAGGATTTGGCTTGTCGGCAAAGAAATCCCAAGCATTGTGAGAAACGCTTTCCTAAACAATTTCGTGATACAACCGAAATTTCCAACGATGGGTATCCTCTATATAAGCGACCAGATGATGGTCGTTATGTGACAGTGGGTCGTAAGAAGCAAACTCTTGCTTGCAATGCTGATGTAGTTCTATATAATATTATAGCAGGCTATTAACTCGATATAACTGCCATATAAACGTAGAGATCCGTTCAAGCTTGCGATCATACTAATACATCTACAAGTACATATACAAGGGAGTTGATCAAATCTTGTTAGAATTGTTAGCTGATGAGCAGTTACTGAAGGAGCACACACGCAGAGATGAAAACGGTGATCTGGTGGTTGACGAAGAGATGTGTGAAGTCTATCTACAGTGTTGCTTTCTATCTCACATCGAAGATGCTTATCGGATTTGTGGGTTTCCATTAGAGATGAGTTCTCATAAAGTGGTATTCCTAGGACCTCATTTGGGAGATGCAAATTTGGTTTACTTTTGTGCTGGAAAGGAAGTGAAAAGAGCACCTTCAAACAAGTCTGAGCATTTGGCTTATCTCAAGCATTGTTCTGTGGACGAGAATGCCAGAAATCTGACTTGGGTTGAGGTTTCCGAACAATGCATTTATCGTAGTACAGCTGGTGTTAGTGAAAAACGAAAGAAACAAAGTGATGTAATCGGTCGTATAAACTCAGTGAGTCCAAAGTTCAGCGAATTGTATGCATTAAAGAAAATGCTTTTAACGAGGAAAGGAGTTACCTCGTTGCACGGAGTTTCGAAGTCAAAATAAAAACTTTCTGGGGTTGTCGGCGTGTGGCCCTGCAGATACGAGGCAACGACTTTGGATACTCAAGTGATAATATCACACCTCTGGGGAAGCAAAAAAATTCGTCGGTAATCGTGCTAGTATCATGCTATTCATCCTGTTCCAGTGAAAGAAGTGCTATCTGGGAATTGAGTTTCTGAAATTTTTGGAGCACAAGATACTCCGGCACGTTCTTATCTTGAAAAACACAAGCATAGTGCATCCTGTTATGCGTGTCGATATTGGTAGTGGTGGACGGGGCATTTTCCCTTCAACGTTGTAACATTAGCAATCTTTTTATTTACCTATTCTTTGGTGGTAATTTGTGAGTTTGGCACCACAATTTCGCTTTTTTTCTTCTTCTTTCTTTTTCCTTTTTTTCTCTTTTTCCTTTTTTTCTTTTCCTTGCTGGGGCTTACAAGCGAAGACTGGGGCAGAACGCTGTCCACATTCGACCGTTCGATGTATTTTCCTTCATAGAATGAACATGTGGCTGTCCACTTTGAGCAATAACACTCATTACCACGGAAGAAGGAATTTGTATACTGACACATCCCATTAGGCACTGAATTGGTAATCAACATAGCCTCTCTCTCGCTTCAGTACTATGAAACCAAGCTACTGCGATGGGCGTTGATATTTCCACTAGATGCATGAGAAGGACAGGTCTTGTTATAACTTCCTTATACCTAAACATGAACTATTGTCTGAGATTGATCGGAAGGATCAACAACCTGTCTGAGCTTCCCTTGTCCTCTTTTTAGCTTATCTTCGCGGAGAATCACTTTGTCATGTAGCTCTGACCGCGATTTCTCCTCAAGGCGTCGATACATGTGATAGCGTTCGCACTGCTCTCTCTAGCTGACCAAGTCTGTTGAATTCCATCCATTTCAAAAAGAGTAGCAATTACGTCGTTGTATTCCATAATTCTACAAGGTTTTGTTGCGATGTCTGTGCATGGAATGAGTTCTGTGACGGGTCCATTTCTTGGAGTCGCTGTTATGGCCGTTGGTCAAAAAAATCAGCCGGTAGAAGAGGATAGCACTCACACTGTTCACTCACGTATGTTAGTGGTCGGAAGTTGCAAATTGCCGCACATTCTGCAGTTAGAGCTTTCAAAATGTCATTGTCATGAATTTCATCTCTGACGGCATTGCTGTCTTGAATATGAATAATGTCTTGAATCTTAGTCTATGACTTGCAATAAATTTGGGGGAGATTGTGTTGTGTGCACAGTAATTCATGATGTTTACCATTGGTGAGCCAGGCCTGAAAACGCCTTCGAACACATTTGCGTTGTCACACATGATTTTGGGAATAAATTTGTTGGACTCTCGTGATTCTACACCGGCGGTTTCCGCCTGACTAGCTGGGAAGCTCCATATAAATAGTGTTTTTCGCGATATTCCGCCTGTTCTCAGGCAAAGTCCGGCTAACTCTCGTCGAAATCATGCATTTTCAGAAACAGTGGCGGATCTCGCTTGAATTCCCGGTAAGCCCCTACTGAACTCGGTCGACCGCCGGTTTCCGCTCAAATTCTGCCTGAATTGTGCGTAAATTCGGAAAGTACTGGATCACACAAAGACTGTTCTAACTTTCCGCTGACTGATTTGCGCCCTCCATTTTCCGCGTTTGTACTTCTTTGGCGAGGCGACCATGCTGCGGCCACAGCACCAACACGTGTCTCGCGACAGGTAACGCAGCCATCGTGTAGCGCAGTTGCACAATGCCAAACTTCGCAAATTAGCGCACTCGCGCAAAAATGCATATATCAGGAGGTCATGAGTTCTTAGGAACAGTCGAACGGTCCCCTAGGTTTCATGCCGGAACTGCAAGAAAAATTTGGGAAACAACGGTCAACTATAGTTCGCAATATTGGCAAAATCATCGCGTAGCGTCTGTTAGCAGGCGTGACGCGAATTCGGCCCATAGAGTCGTTTTTCATGAAGGAAGGATAAAGCGGACGCAACGGAGAATAGGCGACGTCGCGTGGCGAAGATAGACGCCAACTAACACTATGGGACCACTGTTCGTGCATGCATCCATCCAGGATCCACCGCTTCTGAACAGTTAGCAACTTGTACGCGACGCTCGAGTCACGAGGAAGTATAAACACGACGTTACTTCCTTCTATGACCCACTAAAATACGCTCAAATTACGGGAGAAAGTGTGAGGAGTATGACTGGAAATTGACTTTCGCAGATTTCGGTCCTCAGTTGGGTACCATTCAACGCGTTTGCGCATTTGGTCAAACTCTTCTTTTGGAATTCGAGATTTATAGAATTCATCCATGTTTATGCTTAAAATAAACCTCGCAGCTATACGAAGCAGCAGCTCCTGTAGATAAGAGAGCTGAGTTAATGCACTCGATACCTACCTTTCCTGAGGTGCTGTGGCACTTCACTGTAACCATGTGGTGGAACACGTTGGGCAAATTTTTGGATGCAACGCCGGAAGTTGCTGGCGTTGCAAGTGAACATCAGGTTGTGCTCCTCCACCTTTCTCCGTTCTTCACGTTTTGCCGTGTATTTGCGCGTTTTCACCTGTGTTCTTGTAAATTCTGGCTGTATTTCTCTTTGCGACACATGTAACACTACTTAAGCGATATCCTCTCTACTGTGAGTCGACTTTTGAGCGTCCAAACTTCGGTGGGAAGTTCAGTCAGTGTTTGTTCTACTCCACAGTGACAGTTTTTTTCAATAGGTGTCATATATAATGTAATGATGCAGATTTCCCTTACAAAGGAAGTGCAAGAGGCCAGGCTGGCAGATCGAAATGAAACCTATCTGGCTTGAATCCTTGTTTGACAAGGTCCTCCAGCATATATTTCATTTTTGCCCAGCGAGCTAAAAAACAGATATGACCGAGTGGTGAAGGTGCTGAACTGTTAAGCAGAGGGTCGAGGGTTCGGATCCCGTCATGTGTATCCGTTTTGCATTCTTGTTTTTCATTCCTTCTTCGTCATTGAGATTAATTTTAAAGGACTGGAATAATTTTAAAGGACTGGAACATAAAACCTATCCTTATTGACAAGATTTTGGGTTGTAAAGGACAATCACGAATCAGAACCCAGCCCAACGCACAGCCACCTGCATTAGACCATAATAATGATAGGTTTTATGTACCAATCTTTCAAATCTAATTTCAACAAGGTAGAAAGAATAAGAAACAAAAATGCAAAACGGATACATATGACGGGATCCGAACCCTCGACCCTCTCCCTAACAGTTCAGCACCTTCACCACTCGGCCATACCTGTTTTTTAGCACGTTGGGCAAAAATGAAATATATGCTGGAGGACCTTTCAAGCAAGGATTCAAGCCAAACAAATTTCATTTCGATCTGTCAGCCTGGCCTCTTGCACTTTCCTTGTTAGAAGATTTATTGGTTTGATTGCTGTTTGGGGTAGATTCGAATTGCAAGTTCGTCCTTGAGATTTCCACAGGCGAGTTTTTTCGCACTAGTACAAGTTTGACTGATTTTTGATGGTGCCTTCTGGAGAATAATCCATTGAGACAGATGATAATTTCGGCTGTTACAAAGGGAAACGGACCATTTGGACCCTAGCAATTAGGGCGGCGTCAGCGGCTGCCCGCGGGGGCGCCGCAATTGGTCGGCTGTTTTCACCCGTATGCTGCGGAGCGGTTGCTGCGTTGCGGTCGATGCGGTGATTCGCGGGGAAGCCGCGAAAATCTGTACGAGTTTCTACTGCCAGCCTGCACATGCCGCCTAGAACCGAGCGCGGCCGAGGTTGTCATAGACCAGGACTGTAAACTCGTTCAAAACGTTTCCGTACACCTTAAAAGCTGGAAATTCGCACTTGAGGGTTAATCGACGTGCTGAACATGAATTTCGTATCCGTTTTGCACCATAATATTTTGTATGGCTAGAGCAGCACGTGGGTGGTCATAAATAATATAGTAACATTAGGAACAAAAACTGGTAAAACTTCTCAGAACCCTATAGAACCTTGCATGAATTGATTATTAGGTTGATTTTATTCCCTATAATTATAATTACTGAGACTTTGATTTTTTATTCAAATTTTATGCCACTGGCAATGATGTAGTGTAGCTTTTTGTAAATTACTATCTAAAACTCGCCCCTACTAATGACATCGATAAATTCTGAGAATCAAACTTCAAACAAGCAGCTTTCATACGAATTACCTATGCACTTTCGGATAGGCTCTGCTGTTAATTCAATCATTGAATTCAATATTTTCGACTTCTCTCTTTGCTTCCTCAATTGCTACCCGTTCACCACAGAGTAGCTGCAGCTTGCTCCACCTTCATGACCAAATAAATATAATAATAGTTAAATCTTTTGTTGTCGTCGTTGCGCTATTGTAGCCGTTCTCAGGATGACCTGCGCTAATGATATCACCTATAGACATGTCCTCGTCCTAAGGGCATGCATTCTTGTTTCGCGAAGTTCCTCCGGGAAAATCTGCTAACCCTCGCCCGAATGAGGTCGCATACACGCAGTTTTACTCTGGAAACAGTTCCTATCAGGTTAGTAAAAAAAATTCACTATTCCCGTCTCAAGCATCAAATTCCAAACCTTCTTGAAACACACTTCCCATATTTTTCAGATCGGAAAACAGAGAATTCAATTGCTTTAATTAAATTAAATTTAATGGCTAGTATGTATCTAGCAATCTCTGCAAAATTGTAACTCTCACAGTGGTAACCTCAAGAAAGTTCCTTCCTTGAATCAGTAAACCAGTTCTAGACAGCTGTATGATCATGGAGAAAACCGAGATAATCATGAGCAATAACATAACTTTGCAAAGTTTTATAAGAATTCTGAGAAACACAATTACTACAGTTCACCTATTCCTAGCCGCACAGGATGAAGTCAAGGTGCAAAATGGATGTGAAATTCTTGTTCAGCACGTCAAATAACCCCAGGGTGCTAGTTCCCATCTACTTGCTGACTAGAGCCAGGAGAGCTCGTCCACATTTCTTCGCGTCCCCGCCCCTACTGGCGGCAGCGCACTCATCGCAGCCGTCCCGCCCTGTAATTACTGTAAGGTTACTGTAGGGTCCAAATGGTCACGCAGCCGTTACAAAAAGTTTGCTTTTCTTGTTTAAGAAGTGTTGCCTCCCTTTCTGAGACTTTTTTTTGTTGATGAAAAAAAGCATGGTGTGTTAGTTTTGTCCAAGAACTAAATCGGTTTTCTTGGAATAGAAACTTGTGGTTTGGCGCAGCAGCTTCTTCAACGAGGAAGCTATCTTTTGCCCTTTCCTTTTTTTTTGGTATTTTTCCCATCATAGTAACACATGCGTCAGCTACCACAAAACTCACGCAAAAATTGTTAACGAACAGTCATGAGCTCGGTCATATCTGTGGGTATAAGCTCCGCGTCATCCTGCGCTTCGCGGTTTTTACCACCATTCTCTCTCGCACTGCTCTTCGGTTGCCAGGTTGTCGCGAAGTTCATGACTTCGTGACAATATGACAACCTCCCAACAACATGGCAGACTCGCAATACCTTCATGCTGCGCCGCTCTCGCGTGCTTTTGCATGCGATTCGGCGCAAACCTGGCGGCTCCGTCTCGAGCCAGCCTCGTGACATATTGCGAACACGATGTTACGACGTGAGGGAGGATCACTACCACCACTGTGTCCAAATACAGTGATTATTGATGTGTATACTCCAGTTCATGACGGGGGAACAGGCCGTTCTCCTTCTAGGATCTGTGAAGTACTCCCCACCGAGATCCTTTTTCCATCACCTAAACAAACAGCTGGACAACTGTTATCAAGGTTCGGCTGACCAACTCAACCCATGGCGAACGCATTCGTCAGGGACCCTGGGCTAACGGAATCGGGGGACCTCGACGACAGGCGTTCACTCAAACCTTCGTTATCCTGGAACGGTTAACCGCCACTCACTGCGCTACAACACACTTTCTATAGACATCATAAGGGAGCGGATTCCAGATATGATAAATATTGATATACCAGAATTTCGAAGAAAATTTAGAAAAGAAAACTATTAGAAATATACAAAAACTTAACATCATTCAACAAGAAGACTCGTGGAAGATTAATCCACCGTAAAGCTTTGGAGACAATGTTGGAAGTTCTCGAATGAAGTAGCTCAGTAGGAAGTCGTCTCTTTAGCACTCCTGAAAGAAACGAATTAGAAAAACATGATCCCTAATGATCACTTGGTTTCTTGTGATGGGGTGATAACCTAGCTATTCTTCCATTGCTCGGTCGGAAGACCCAATATTTACTGGGTTCACGCTTTACTTCTAAACGCATTATTCGGAAGGCAAAAGTGACGTCATTTATCAACCTTCCGCTTTTTAGAGTTCTCAGTTTCAAAACCTTAAGCCTTTCGGCATAAGATAGTAGCGATTGTGGGTAGTTTGGGTTTGGAAATACCTTATAGAAAAGGATACGTGTGAAGGTTTTTTAAACCTTCAATATGTGCTCTTTTAGATAAGGATTCCAAGCTTGTGAGCAATATTCTAAATGTTGTAATGCATAGGTTTCGAAGAGCCAGGCGGATATTTCTGGGTCTTTAGCGTGAACATTTCTAAATAGAAAAGTAGGACTCGCATGGCTTTTCCGACAATGCTTTCGATGTGATAGGAAAAACTGAGTTCTGAATCTACTAGGACTCCGAGATCTCCAATTACTAACTTATTTGGTAATGGTAAACCTTCTAACACATAATTACCGATAGGTGCTTTTTAACAGCACTTTCCCCTATATTGAGAGGGAAACTATTGTCAAAAGACCATTCGAGCATATTTTCAATTGAAGACAACAGCGCTGAATGGACTCTTGCACCATTTTCTTTAATGTGCCTAGCATAAATTTTTATGTCGTCAGCAAACATTTTTATGGAAGTTTCAAGACAAGTTTCCAATGCAGACTGTAGATCATAGGTGTACGCAACGAAGAGTAGTGGGGAAAGAACCCCACCTTACGGGAGACAGGGATAGTGTTGAGAAAAAGAACTGCGAATTTTTACTGTCGAATACCTGCCGGCAAATATGATTTAATCCAGCACAACATGTTACCACCAACTCCTAGATCCCTAAGCTTTGGTTCACACAGTTCATATCACATTCATCACAAACGACTTCATGCCATTATATTAATTGCTCATAACAATCAAGATGCTTTGTCTCCGTGACTCCAGTCGTCTTCTCTTTTGAAGATTTGACCTCCCATGACCTGTTATGGGTGGTCAACCAGCGCG
>JARK01001375.1:197819-209719 GCA_000688135.1 Ancylostoma ceylanicum
GGGATGCAAAACCTGCCCAACACTGTCCTCTGAATTCAGAAAACTCCTTGAAAAAGGCGTTATTGAAAAATCAGGCCGACGCGAGTTTTTCATTTCGTCCACGTTTGGCGTACCGAAAAAGGACGGAACAACTAGGCCCATAATGAACTTAAAGCCACTGAACAAATACTTAGTAATTCCTCATTTTAAGATGGAAGGAATTCAAATGGTGTCAGATCTAGTTGTACCGGGCGGTTACTGCGCAAAAGTTGACATGTCTGACGCTTATTTTTCGATTAACATTGCCGAATGCCACCGCAAATATCTGTCCTTCATTTGNAAAATGGAAGGAATTCAAATGGTGTCAGATCTAGTTGTACCGGGCGGTTACTGCGCAAAAGTTGACATGTCTGACGCTTATTTCTCAATTAACATTGCCGAATGCCACCGCAAATACCTGTCCTTCATTTAGGACGATAAAGTGTTCGAATTTACTTGCATGCCGTTTGGGCTAGGAACAGCACCATACTTGTACACAAAAATTATGAGGGTGCTAGCGGAGCATTTGCGTGGCCAGGGGGTAAAACTAATCCACTATCTTGACGACTGGGCTTTCTTCGGAGAAAGCAAGACATCGCTGCGTCGCGATGTAGCACAGGCATTGCAACTTTTCCAACGAGTTGGCTTACGCATCAATTTTGAGAAATCGATAACAGAACCATGCCAGTCGATGGAATTTCTTGGACTAATAATTGATACAGCACAATGTACATTCGCTATCCCCAGTCGGAAGCGTTCACGAATAGTAGAAAACGCAAAGGAGTTGCTCACCTATGAATCCCCAACAAAACGGCAAATCGCCAAACTCTTGGGTCGGCTTAACTTTATTTCCATAGCTGCGCCTGGCGCGAATTTTCGTTTACGAGAGTTACAAAGAGCCTTAGGTGGATCAGCCCCGCTCACATTAAAGCAGAGAGATCGTTTTGACGATAAGGTTGAGCTATCAGAAGAAGCCAAGCGCGAGCTGAGATGGTGGATCCACTCAACTGATACAATTCCCCCGACTTCTTTCATGCGTTTTTCCCCAGACGTAATCATTGCCTCAGACGCCTCAAAAATCGGATGGGGCGTTGCGGACGAGCCGTAGGGGGGCGATGGACGCAGAAGGAAGCAGGGGAACACATCAACCATTTGGAATTGAAAGCAGCATTTTTCGGCCTGAAATCATTTGCGAAGCAGTGGTCCGCTGTAAGCGTTCTACTCGAAATAGACAATACAACAGCGGTATCTTACATTAGAAAGCAAGGTGGCACGAAATCACGAGCGATTTCTCAACTTGCCCTTGAACTGTGGGAATGGGCCGCAGAGCGTAAAATAAACATCCATGCAACCTATAAGCCGGGATGCAGCAATACTGAGGCCGACTACCAGTCTCGCCATAGGGAAAAGGAGCGCTTTGAGTGGTCCTTAGATGTAGACTGTGCTGAGGCGCTTTTTAAGGAGTACGGCGCACCTGAGGTGGATTTATTTGCGTCGCGTCTCAACTGCAAGCTTGAGAAATTCATCTCTTTCTATCCAGATCCCGACGCATGGAAGGTGGATGCCTTCGCGCACAGCTGGTCGCACCTCTACGCCTTCGCATTTCCTCCCTTCATCCTAATAGCGAGAGTTATTCGAAAAGCGGTTCAAGACGGGGCTCGCCTTCTGTTGGTTACGCCACTCTGGAAAACGCAGAGTTGGTTCCCACTCGCATTGGATCACGCCGAGCACGCTCCATTACTGATTCCCAAACTCTCGCACTTGATCACGGGTCCAGAGGGAGATCCTCATCCACTTCTAAGGCAGGCGAACTTCCACCTTATTGCATGGAGAATCTCGCCAGAATTTGGAGGATGGAGGGGTACTCCAACAAGGCAGTCAGTGTCATCATGGCCAGTTGGTCTAAGAACACTCAGGATCAATACAACTCGTGCCTGATGAACTGGGCGAAATTTGCCAGGGATACCTGCTATGATTTAATCCCAACGCCAACCTCACTCTGTAATTATTTAGCCTACCTCCATGGAAAAGGTCGTTCCTTTTCCACAGTAGCCTCCCACCGAGCAGCGCTGGCAACCTTTTTTGACCATGTGAGCGGATCACATCTCTGTGAGGACCCTACAGTGAAAAGATTCATGAAGGGCCTATTTCGAAAGAACCCCTCAAGACCTCGGTATTCGTCGACGTGGGATGTAGGCACCGTACTGGACTACATCGAAGAACTAGGTCCAAACGAACACATGAATATACGCACGTTATCGCTCAAACTGACCTTCCTTCTATCGGTATGTTCACCGCGTCGCGTATCGGAGATAGCTTCTTTTCNGGACTACATCGAAGAACTAGGTCCAAACGAACACATGAATATACGCACGTTATCGCTCAAACTGACCTTCCTTCTATCGGTATGCTCACCGCGTCGCGTATCGGAGATAGCTTCTTTTTCTCTTGATTCACTCCAAAAACATTCGGAAAGATGGACCTTTTTCCTAGACTACAGGAATAAAAACAGGAAAGCTGGGCCCGCCCATACGGCTGTATACGAGACCTTCCACGAAAATCCTCTGCTCTGCCCGGTTAAATGTCTCGCTGACTATCTCAACGCCACAAAAGAGAAGCGAGGCAACGAACAACGGCTTCTGTTGTCATACGTGAATTTTCGACCTGTTACTCCTTCCACAGTCTCACGATGGGTTAAAGAAGTGCTCACGTCTGCGGGAGTAGCACCCCATTTTACAGCTCACTCAGCAAGATCAGCTAGCACATCCAAGGCCATGAAATCTGGCGCATCACTGAATGACATTCTAAAAGCCGCATGCTGGTCAGACAAGGGCCATACATTTCAACGGTTTTACTGTAGAAATACGGAACCTTCATTTCAGTCGCGNGCGAGAGTAGCACCCCATTTTACAGCTCACTCAGCAAGATCAGCTAGCACATCCAAGGCCATGAAATCTGGCGCATCACTGAATAACATTCTAAAAGCCGCATGCTGGTCAGACAAGGGCCATACATTTCAACGGTTTTACTGTAGAAATACGGAACCTACATTTCAGTCGCAAGTACTGTCAAGGTGATTTAAACAAGCATCTTGATTGTTATGAGCAATTAATATAATAGTATATTATACGAGATTAATTGATGTATAATATTTATTATATTATATTGCGAATAACAATCAACACCCACCCATTACGCGGTTCCCACCCAGGACAGTACTCTACTTATTTGCAGACCTCAATCCTCAAGGAGCGATCCAATGAGGTCAAATCGACGGCCGTCCAGCAGCAGTCAAAATGGGAGCAGGGCGAGAACTCAGCACCCAGATAAAGGATCAGCGTCGAAAGCCAAACGTTAGGNATATTTATTATATTATATTGCGAATAACAATCAACACCCACCCATTACGCGGTTCCCACCCAGGACAGTACTCTACTTATTTGCGGACCTCAATCCTCAAGGAGCGATCCAATGAGGTCAAATCGACGGCCGTCCAGCAGCAGTCAAAATGAGAACAGGGCGAGAACTCAGCACCCAGATAAAGGATCAGCGTCGAAAGCCAAACGTTAGACCTTGCAAGAGCCAAGCGATAGGAACTAAACTTCTACCTCAGGAAGGCTAATAAGCCCTTTGTTCGTTGTGTTCATGCTAATAAATTTTCTTCACGCGTCACAACTCAAACAACTGAAGAGTAGGGAGGACCTCAAAGGTGGGAGGACTCCACTGAGTATTAAATTCTCATGCGCGGTGAGACCGCGCTGGTTGACCACCCATAACAGGTCATGGGAGGTCAAATCTTCAAAAGAGAAGACGACTGGAGTCACGGAGGCAAAGCATCTTGATTGTTATTCGCAATATAATATAATAAATATTATACATCAATTAATCTCGTATAATATACTATTTGTTGCTGTTTGCTGTCGCTGCTTTGCTGCTCTGCTGCTTGTTTGTTTTTTGTTTCTGTCACCCACAAACGTCATCACTGAAAGTGGAAAAAACGCCACATTCGCCTAGTTTAGCTCTTGGTTTCCATTTTTCCGGCGATCAATACGTATCGTTTCTAGCATCGTTATCTCTTACATCGCCGGTTCATTTGGATTCATTGGAACTGGCGAAGTCTCGGGGTACTCTTACTCAGACATTCCATGGATTGGAGCCCACCCGACTCCGCCCATTTTTATCACTGGCAACTCAAAGCACCCACTGTGCCCGCAGCCATAATGGGAGCTTTTGAGTTGCTGTTGGAGAAGAATATGGCGGTCATGTTTCACCTAGTATTTGCCACTTAAGCCAGATGGTCAAGTTTAGGTAAACACATACACGTAGGCACATATCATGTCACACCAGAATATCATGCTATGTCATCATCACTAGTGCTTCATTTTCACAGTTACCTTCCTTACGATGCTTCGAGGATTCTTGGAAGGTAACTTTTCCATATTCTGTTGCTATTTTCTTATCTATATCTACTCTAATAAAGCGCAAGACCCCCTCCCTGTCACTTAAGTGGGTGGGGCGCGGTAAATGTATGTGCGTTGGTCTAACCGCGCCGCACTGCAGCATAATCGTCAAAATCAAGGGAAAATCTTGGGTTTCTGAAGGCAGCGACGTGAACGAAAGGCGGAGGACGGTGATATTTCGCATTAGAGCACATGACACCGCACCGGATCAGGAACTGAACGGGAATCATTGCTGTTGGTCAACAACAGTCTCCAAAACACCGTTGTTTAAACCGCGCCGCATTCCAGCACAATCGCCGAGATCAGCGGAATTCTTGGGTTTTCAAAGGCAGCGACGTGGAGGAGAGGTGGAGGCCGGTATAGTTACGCAGAAAAACACATAGTCCACCTTGTGGATAACGTGTTAGGCGGGAATCGTTGCTGTTGGTTGTGCTTCAACAGTTTGAAACAGCAACTTATTCCCTAGTGTCATAGAGAATTTCGGGTGCGGCAATTTGCAATACTGAAAAGGGATTCTCACAAGTCACCCCAAATAAAAACTCGGGCAACATGTTTGTGACGTGGCGGTTACAATACTTTGCAGAATAGGAAGTTTAGTTTTGATGTAAATAGATTCGCATAAAATCACTGTCATCCGCAAAGCGCGGCGAAGCTGCGCTTTGTCAGGATGACAGTGATCTTCTTAGGAATCATACTTTTCTGGATTTGAGATGCACCAAAAGTAACGGGGCACTCGGGTTCTCCTCATAATTCGTATAGCGTGAGGGAAGCCTGGGGGCATTTTAAACAGTACGGAACATTCGAAACAATTTTTTTCTTTGAATAACAAAAACGAATGAAAACTTCAATGGGTGAAATTTGGGATTGGGGGTTCCTTTTTGATCAACCACTTAGTTGACGTCCGCTCTCTGCAATTTCAACAATCCCGCACCTTAAGTTCGACAGTGTTGAAGCAGTGGAAAGTATATCAAATCACCCTACGGCACAATTTTTCAAGATTCTTCCAAGTTTCTGCCAACTGCCAACAAGTTCCGATTCAGAAGTGTACAGGGTGCCATAGTCATCGTCCAACGTTTGCTGACGTATTTCCCTGCTTCAGTCGGAATCGTTTTGCTGAGCTGGGTCGTATTCAATAATTCTGGAAAAAGGCAAAAACTTTGAGAAGCCAATTTGTGCGAAACTGGCAATCACAGAAGCTAGGAGTAGCAAAAGTTTCCTCTCCCTTTTTTCTTATATAATCAGATAACTGTGGTAGATGAAAGTTTTATTGTGACGCGTTTTTTAATTTTTTTTTTGAAAATATGTTTCAATGTCATCTGCACAAAAAACATCTTGCAACAATTTACCTAAAAAGAGGAAATGCTACAGACATTCCACTATCTCGTAAAGAAAAACTTAAGACGAAACGTGGCTTTTTTGCTGCAAAATGACGCTCAACGTCGTCTCATCGGCAAATATTCGGCGGTAAGGAAAACTATATAACACGGTTAGTTTCGGTAGAATCAGCTACCAGCCGTGTTCATTGTCAGGCGGTTGGGTAACAGACCTTAGCCTGGCTCCGCCTCGGCGCAGACTAGGCCAGTACTGCGGTAGTCGCTTGGCTGACTCTAATCGACTGAAACCATTGCAGAGTGCAACAATCGGTCAGACGAGGTGCGTACAATGCGAATGTTGCGCGAATGGAGAAGTTCGTCATGGAACCACTGGACCTACTAGGCGCTACAGCAGCAAATACACACTCAGAGTTTCAAATAAACTCGTATGAGCATACGCTTACTGAAGTCTGCAGTAGAAATAGGAGTACCCTTGTTCTGCGTTCACATTGAGCTACTGATTTTATAACTTGCGGACGAGGCCCAAAATATGAGGTTGCGCTTGAATTGCGGTCTTTTCCGAAGGATGACAGCGTGTGTGCAACAAAACAAACTCTAAGGCCGCGGTGTGACTACTACAGGAACTCATTCGGCACGTATTCGCCATCCGCAGTTTCGAGAACCCGTTACTTGCGAATAGCGAACGTGTTATAATCCGATAATGCTAGGCAGTGATATGGGGATAGCGAACGGGATAAGACAAGTAAACGACCGAATAGCTACCGAGTGGCCCCCATGGTAGCGAACGTGTCACAACAAATGAGCAACCGAAAAGCTACCTAGTGTTCGCTACGGTAGCGAACGTGTTACAGCAGATGGGCAACCGAAAGGCTACCAACTGGTCTCCATGGGAGCCCGAATGGGCAGCGTATGGAGCCCCAGCCCCGCCCACTCTATGGACTGGAGCCGAGGTGACATGGGGCTCCAATTCCTCTCGGGATCGGCTCTAATCCGGTGAATGTCTGGGTAGTTTTCTTAGTTTTCCCGACAATACAGTTTTCAAAAGGGGCTTCGTAGAATGCTGGGTTTTCAAAGGGAGCTTCTTTTTCGCAGCAACCCCACGACAGGTTCGTGCTGGGGCCTGCAGACCACCGACGACGATACCGTTAGCTGGCGCGTCGAACCGTTGAGAACAAAACATGTTCGCGAAGACGATCCTTGTTTCTCTGCAGGTAGGCCATCGATCCTGGAGTTCTCACATTTGTGATGTGCTCGCTCTCTATTTTACCACCCATACCTCAGCTCCGAGTCGAGGATTTCGGCTGGTGCTGCCTTTAAATACAATGTGGTTGTCTCCATATTTCTAGAAACTCACATCTCAACTTTTTTGCCAAGTAGTTGATTGTGAATAGGTGTATCATTTGTGCTACTTCTTATTCACAAACAATCTACTATTTCGTACTATGTTTTCACATTGCAGCGGAGCTATGTATAATTGTATGGCCGATACGAGCCGATGGATCCATTAGCGAAGTGTTTCTGAATTCGTTGCGAATTCTCCGCTCTGGGAAGAACGTACCACCATCGTTGAAATACTGTGGTTTTCTCACAGGTACTTACCCCACTTTGGTTCTTGGTTTTCGGGGAGGACTTCATGTCTGTTTAATTTTATTATATTTTTATATATTTTATTTTTTTTATTATATTTTTTATTATATTTTTTATATAGGCTATTTATAAGTTTTTTTTTATTACCTAATGAACTAAAAATATTCCGAAAACAGGCCAAACTGTTCTTCCTCAAGTTTCTAGAGGTGCCATTATAATAGTTAAACGAAGACTTACGATCCGGTCTTCAATCTTTCATTCAATTTTCGGTACTATTGTACTTCAGCGGCCCCACTACTGAGCCCAAACTCAGAATCATGGATTTCTCTGGAAACTCGCCTACGGAGGTAATTCGAGGTGGTGATCACGAATATCACATTCATTTCGCATGGTATTATCGATTTTAATGATTTTATCGATTCTTTTCGAAGTCTGACTCTTCCCGTGGAACTCCCTGAAAACTTGCATACAGGGGTTTTTGAAGGTGCTGATTGCAAATACGATATGCATTTACCATGAGAAAGCCGATTTGCAGGCGAACCCTGCAGGAAAGTTCGAAAGCACACCACCCCATGCAGATAAAATAGGAGAAAGTCAATCAAATCAAGCTTATATTGCAAAACAGCTACCATATTCGTGTTCAGCACCTTCAACAACCTCTCCATGCAAAGTTTCAGCGAGATTGTGAGAGATGAGTAAAACTTGGCAAAAATCGATAAAATCAATAAAATCGATAATTTCATGCGAAATGACTATGATATTCGTGATCAGCACCTCGAATTACCTCTCTATGCAAGTTTCCAGAGAAATCCATGACCTTGAGTTTGGGGTCGGTAGTGGGGCCGCTGAAGTACAATAGTACCCAATTTTCCTAGATCGTCTCGCTGCTCATGGAGTTCTTGTTTCGTCATCTAAGCTGTCTCAACTCACAAGAATGCAGCCGAGTTCTTTCTGTGGTGCCGATTTATCTCCTATTCGAATGTATAATCTTTTGGAGTATAGGGATGTAGACACCTGTGAGCTGTTTGAATTCCATCACATGTATAGCTCTTTTGAATGACCAACTTTTTAGCTACTTTTGAACACCACGTCTGCTCAAATGAGTTTAGATTTTTGCACTTGGGGCAAGAAGACACCGAGCTACTGTCTAAGAACATAGAGGTTATTTTACAGCTATCTGTCGTCTCTAGCTGGAATCCGGTTTCATAGCAAAGTTCTTAGGTACGGTGTACTTCTGCTGGCCTTATTGAAGGGGTTCTGTATTGGTGGCAGCTAGGTAATTATTCAACACGTCAGGATAGAGGAGCATTCTTTCTTTTCAAGGAACCTATTTCTGTTAATGCTGGGACGCTGGTGAGTTAGCCATTCTGCGAATGCTTACTGTTTCTTTTTAACGGCATAATATTGTTGACAAGGTTTTCCGGTTTTTTGAACAGCTGTGAATATATGTACAGCAGAAAACTGATTTTGCTTTCAATCGCAACGGTTTTTTTTACAGCTGAACCTCACTTGTGACGTATATTGTGGATCTATTCTTTTGTCTGCGGAACTTGTATAAAAACGGTGCAGTAACATCTACCGCACGATTTCGACTTCTTCAAAACATGGGAAGACCATTTAGCTTTATATCAACTTTTCATATCTGAATATAGGTTTTTTAAAGGTTTCTTATTTTATTTGAATTGTGAAACTCGCAGATTTCCTCGGATTTTTCTACTAATGTATCTTCTGTCATCTTGTTATTCCTCAACTTTCTCATTTTGTAATTGCTGCGCTCACTTGGGAGTTGTTTTCTGTGATTACGGACGTATTAGTTATACAGTCTGTAAAAATCGGTGGACGCCCGTTTGGCGGGTGCGGCGATCACGCGTGTCCGCGTCGCCGTCGATGTCCATTCGGCAACCTGAGATCCTATGGCAGTATTTGTGGGTGATGTGCGTCAAATTTGATGCGTCGGCCTGAAATTTTACGAAGTTTTTGCGTTGTCATGATGCGGCGAGATTGGGGGGTGGCGGTCAGGAAGAACGATAGGTCGTGACAGCTGGCAGCTGCACCGCGCATCCCATGCAAAGGTTGCCACGCCTAACTCGCATCGACCCCGTGGTAGTCTACTTTGATCAAAGGAATTAAGGTTTCATCTGGTTCAGAGTTAGTTTGAAAGTGGAATTTCGGGATTTAGGGTCAAAATGTAATGACTTGTAGTGAATGCCTGGCACATTTCAATGAAGATTGAGCTTTCTGTGCTTTCATCCTGCTGGATTTTGTTTGCCTAGGTTATAACCATCTTCAGGGAAGGAAGATGACGGACTCTCATATAACTGCAATGTATGTATAACCCTTTCACATAAATAGGGGCGGGGCTACAACTGCATACAATATTGACACACGGGTTCACTGCAGCCAACTATTGCCAGCTATCGTTCTTCCTGGCATACACCCGACTCCCAACCTCCGTTTTATTCGCGCGGCTGTCACGACGGCAGAATAAGGAATATTCGCACTCTACTAGAAATTCTCTTCTGCTCCCTCTTCTGCATTGCATATCGTCGCTTCAAGTTTGACGCGCACCAACCATAAATACCACCGATGAAATCGGGGCTGTAGTGTCTCCGGAACTCGTGTGGTCTCCAATATCGATCGTCATAGCGAAGCAACGCGCGCCCAGAGGGTGTCCTCCGATTTTTTTTTTTGCAAACTGCTCTCCTTGCTCATGACTGAAGATGAGAGTGTATATGTGGTCTATTGCAAACTAGTGAGTTTTCATGCGGCAGCAACAAGAGCTTTCTCGCTTTTTTGCCGTGACTACTTTTATCTCATAACTTTGCAATCAGTGGCTAGAAGAGGTTTGAGGCTGTACAGTCCGTAAAAATAATCGGTGGACACCCGTTCGGCGGGAAAGGAGTGCGCGTCGCGGTCGCCGTCCGATCGGTAGCCTGAGATTCTATGGGAAAACGGTTGATCTACGATAACAACCAACGTTGCAAAGCGGCGCCACGCCCAGCGGGTCCGATTTTTTTAGACTATAACTGAGCCCGTAACCACAGAAAATTTCTTCTTACAATTTCATTGTCTGTTTGCCTTATCATTGAGTATCACGGTTTCGACAATCCGGTCGATGACGCTGGTATTTTGTTGTTGATTCTTTGTTAACAGTTGTTACTCCCGAACGAATATTGTACTGATTTGCAACTGCTGACACTAGACGTTTACACCAATTCCGCTGTACTCACTGCACAAAATCTTGTGGGAAATTGTATGTGGTCGCGGTTATCTTAGTGCATTTATGGGCACCGTTTCACATCCACGAGGTAGCCTGCCTCAACGCAGTTACACTACGGTCCTAACACGCCTTGTCATGTATCACGTCAGTCCCCGCGCGCGTATGCTTCTCAAATCCAGAATGGTCCTAGGCATTGAATGACATCGGTGGCCACCTCCTTACAGGTTGTCAGCTGCGATAGCATTCATCTGTCCCACCGACCTTAGAAACGTGTCTATTTCTCTCCAGCTCAGCTCGACTGTATTACAAATCTCAAACCGCATAAATTTGACACCGTACTCGGAGAACGCGCGTGGCGGGACCAGGCGCGCGCAGCACAAACCGCCCTTTAATTTATAGTGGTTGCCCTTGCATGGTCAGCCTATGCGTCCTATTTGTTAGCGTTTTTATGCGTACTAGTAGGAGCTGAAAAGAATGTACTGTCTCACCCTCTTCTCTAATCACTTATCTATACAGAATGGACAAACTGGAAGGTGTACGGTATATTTCCCTCTCTTTTCATCTCTGAATGAGTTTGGGGTTAGATTTGTTCAAGCAGCTCGAGAGAAAATCAGTCTCTCGTTGGCTCTGTATGAGACGGTGGTCGTCATAAAGCTTGTTTCCAACTGGACTCAAGATTTAAAGTTGAATAAGGTAGTTGATTAAGCGGCCAATCTGAATTATCGAAAAGCATTGAGCAATTAACTTGTTGGCGTTGTCAAAGTTCTTTTTGCGATGATGATGTTCATTGGATGGAACATCCGTCAACCAAGAAATACATTTCAAGCTCTGTTGTGATGAGAATAGTTCATGCACATGTGTTTCCTCAAGCGCTTCCGCCTATATTAGAGGCAACCTTTTATGAAGTGCAGTCAAAGTAGCAGAATCTATGAATTCTTGTGTGATGTCAGGCCAAATCTGGGATTTGCCTACACTACTGATTTCGCCTCCTACTATCCTCTTATATAAATCCTGGTAGTGCAACAAAATTTTCTAGAGCGCAGACGTGGGGGGCCGGCACGTGATCGCATTCTTTCATCATGGGCTCCGCCCATAGAGCGTGATAGAGCGTGTTGGAGGGTGAGGCGAAACTTACGAGACGGTCGGCCGATGTTTCATCATAGGTGCATGGATGTAGTGGAACTCGCGGTGGGACCCAACCTTCGCTGGTTCCGTTGATCACGATGATGATGGATACAGTCGCCAAAGACAAAAGCGAGAGACTTAGACAGTGCTCTCAGG
>JARK01001375.1:231007-292458 GCA_000688135.1 Ancylostoma ceylanicum
CACACACACACACACACACACACACACACACACACACACACACACACACACACACACTGCTTAGAATCCAGCTCCTCCCATCAGACCACTGATTTGATATTTTACCATGAACACAACGTCTTTTTACGTGGGTAAACATGTTTGGAGCCGGATGGCTTTGCTCTCTTTTATTGTACCTCAGCGATTTTTTGCAAGTGCTTTCAACATATGCCCTTCTCTTAATAGGTACCTAACTTGTTTCAAGAAATTTGTAAATCAAGGCAGTGCATAGGAGAATTCGTTCAATGGTGTCCAGCATAATGCTGTGACTCCAGCTGGCAGCCTTTGAAATTTTTTTAAAACTGAAAAAAATGCGTTTTGTCAACTGAAGTTTTACACCTTAATAGCTTTTGATGAACAGTTAGCCACTTTACCAAAAGGTCATTATAGTCGAGTTGTGACATGAAGCTCCTAATCAAACCAAGCACCCAGGTTGTGGTAATTATTCCATAACTGCTCATATGGCCGATGAAGAAAAGTTAGGACAATAGTTCATTGGAGTCCGATCGTCGATACGTCGTACTCATAGTGTTCAGACTTCATTAAGTCGCATTTTCTGAAAATTCATTTCTTTCGTTTTCCAGGATTGTAACGGCAGAGACTTCCATGAAGAGGGCAGGCGATCTGAAGACGAGAATCCGCTCCATATTCAATGTTTCTGGGTACTTTTCTGGTGAGCAAGCATGGTCGAACAAGGACTGGATCTACAGTTTGTTTGGTGAGTTCCTTGTATAGTGCTCATCAGTCGGACAAATTAATCACTATACAACTGCAAATTGCTATGCGGTATGTTATATGCACTCAAATACTCAAAAATGAACGCAAACTTAGTAGTTTCGATTCATTCATTACCGGTATACTCCTTCTCAAAAAGATAGACAGATTGCGCGACTGCACCATCGCGGCGGGGGCCAAACGAGCGATGCGGAGAGAACATTCTTTAAAGGCAGCACCCACGGAAATTTTCATCTTTGAGATTTCGCTGAACTTTGAGGTTATCAGGGACGATGAACTCATAGGAAATGAGAAAAAAGCGTGAAACACGACGGAAGACGAGAAATGAAGGCGCTGTTTCCCATGCGTCCCCAGCGCGGACGAGTTTTCCGCTGAGGGCATACGCGCGTATCGTCACGAATTCTTGTGGATGGTGCGCATTCCATACCCTACACTGTGCAATATTCCTTATACAACATGATACATTAGGCTAGACCACCTGTAGTATGGTAATTCAATAGCGTTAACTGGCGTGGCGGACACCAAAATGGCCACGCTCGGCTCTGTGTCCACGGCAGTATCTCCACAGATAGGCCGCTTTTTTCTGTGTTCAATTTACCATTGTGATTGTCTGGCAACCGACCACACGGAGAACGACTCACCTCGAAACCCTTTAAGTGAGAGGATCGAGTAGGTCCCACCGCGATTGTGCAGTCGCAACACTGAGAAACCGCACGCGGAATCCGTCTATCTTTTTGAGGACTGTACATTTTGCAAGTCGGAATAAGAGGAAGTAGAAAATGGATGTTATGTCCGTGCTCTTTTTTTGTTCCTCATTCCACGCGTTCCATGAGAAGTGACGCGCTCATTTCCGCTCTCCTCCTATTTTGATAAATCGTGTTATTGCTAAAATGGATGATGGCAAATTTGTTCTTCCTGCGCATCTCTTGTAAAATTTTATTTATTCAAATAACCAGCATGTACAGTGAACTCTAAAATGTTGTGGACAAGGGGTGGGACCGCAGCGCCTGCACTCTGGTTGTCTGCTGCACTGCTCGAAGCAGCAGGAAATCACGACGTATCGGTTTTTCTCCGTGTCTCTGCCCAGCAGGCCCCTCAGACACTCGAACCGGCCGAGCGGCACGCGAATACGGCTTTCCGGCCGAGCGGCGCGCCAAAATTTTTGGGCGTGGTTTAGCACCGGCCGAGCGGCGCGCGATGTTAGCGCACCGGCCGAGCGGCGCGCGATACTTGCGCACCGGCCGAGCGGCCTGCAATTAATGTTGTGTAACAGTACGTGAGATTCACGGGATACTACACTAGGATTTCAACGCTCGCGTTTCGAATTTATTGGAGTTCTCAGCTGATCGGTTTTGTAAAACAACTTATTTCACCAAAGTGTTTACAGTTTCAGATGAAATCAAATAAATTTTTCATGATTGTTGGCGTTTTCGGTTATTCCCTTCCATCTTCCGCGCATCTTAACAGCATTCCCCTTTTCCGATATTTGTCTGTATATTCTTTTTGTTGTTGGTGAACGTATTCGTCGCAATCTTCCGAGGAAATCGTGATATACTCGAAATTAAATAAGTCAACTTTCAGCTAATTGACATTTTCAAACACATGGAAGTACAGAGTGGGATAACTTCAGCTCTCCAAGGATATGTCGAGCGGTAGATTGGCTATGTGTGCGCTCTCAGGTTAGTCGACATCTATCGACTACTTCGTTGCCGCCGGACATCTCGCCGTTTTTCTTCGTTTCTCCTTCATTTTGAACCCCGATGGATGCGAAATACTACAAATTTCAGAGAACTAGGCCGGCTTCTTCGGGCATCAAGCGGCGTTCTGAGGGGAATGCGGGGGTTATTCAAGTGAAACACTACATCTTTCCCATTCGTATGGGTAGTGATGAAAAATGACCGAAGAATATAGGTGAATGCATGATCATTTCTTTGAAAAAAAAAATGTTACTTTGAAACAAATGGGCACCGAAATGGAAGATTGATTATTGTAAGCGGATTAGAATCAAAGGAGAAAGACTCCAAACAAACATTAGCATCAGTCATTGATGTCTCAGTCCTCGGCTACTTTTGCATTGAGATTTGACCTCAGAAATTATGCGCGGGCATTTCTCCCATTGATTGCGGGATATTTGCTATCGCCTAGAGCGAATCCTTAAAAGACCATACGGAACATTAGGGGGGATATGTGAGCGGCAATCTAAGCATTGCCATTACACCGATATTGTGTTTTCCATGTGTTCCTGGTTGGCACTGTAACATCTAATCCCACTTAATAATTGACACCGCATCCTCCGGTATGATATTTCTGATCAGCACCTTAAATAGCCGTATTATGCAAAGTTTGGGCAAAAAAAAAACTTGAAAATTTTAGGGCTGTGGATGTGGAATAGTGTCAGATACGCTTTAAGTTAAGTGCAACCTTCTTTTCAGCACAAGGCGAAGAGGTCCCAATCGTAGTCCATCACTCACCATCATGGCCACTCGAATGAAGACATCGACAGCATCTCTCTAATATGCGAATATTGCTACATTCTACACTTCCCGTTGATTTCTCCGATTTTTGTATGTAACCGTTGCTCACGGATTAGCCTTTTTATATGGACTTATTGCATTTGAATATTCTCCTCATTATGCGTGTTTATTGTCATAATTCTTCTCATGCCAAAGAATGTAATAAATTCTATCATCATCCACGTTTTTATGTTCTATTCTGTCTAATTACAATGAGTAACTATCGATTTTGAACCCAGCAGTGAATGGCGCCTCTATCATGCTTGCCGAGCGGCACGCGAATACCGGCCGAGCGCCCGCGAATACCGGCCGAGCGGCATCTCGGAACCGGCTGGGCCGGTTTCCCGGTGAGCGCTCGGCCGGTTGTCGCGCGCCGCTCGGCCGGTCTGAGTGTCTGAGCCGTTGCCTCGGTGCAGCAGACAACCAGATTGCCCGCGCCTCGGCCCCGCCCCTTGTCTACGACTGTTTGGAGTTCATTGTAACTGTGCAAGCTCACCTTAGTGCATGCAGAATTCGTTGTCAGTGCTACAAGGGTCGAATGTGTTGAAAGGTCCTGTAGCGAAAATGAACGCCTGAAAATAGGTCAAGAGATACTGCAGAAGTGAAACTAAACATAAATAATGAATAAATAGTGGTTGCACACCACACTTAAATCAGCAAAAAATTCGAAGATAAAATATTTATTTTGGACTAACAATTTGTTCAACACCAACGCAACGTGAAAAATCAATAAATCAATAATGCCCACTGTACCGATGCACGTTTTGTGCATGGCCGACCGCACAGAATTGTTCCGGTAGATGGCACTTGCAGATGAATGATTTGATGCCGAAGAATGACAACAATGTGCCTAGAAAAAAACTTGTTCTTTTCTAATTAAAATCGGCCGGTTTATTTGATGAGCTGAATCTAATAGATAAATTTGATCGTGCGTCTTCGTAGTTCACGAGATTCGAAAATAGAAGTAGGAGTGAGTGTTGGCATGATATTTAGTGGAAGCTTTGTTGGAATAATCGTTGGAGATGGACTATGGGCTAGAAGCATAGGTGAAATAGTCTTGCAAATAGGTCTTCCAAAGTGATGTTTATCCGTGGAAATCGGGGTGGAAAAGTGAAGGTGGTCAGCCCCAGTAGGCGTCGACGGGGGGGGGGGTATCGAAGCTGAGCGGAAGCTCACCTATGGTCAGTTAGAGGAGACAGAGAACTGTGTCAAAATATGTAAAACTGGTAAGGCGTCAGGAAAGTAAGCACAGAAATGTACTCCACAATTTTTCGTTTTCACCTTCTTTTGGGAGGAATTTTCAGGAAAATTCCGTCGTGCTGCGACATGTTTGGTAATCAGTGGCACTTTCTGAGCTTGAAAATGTGTGAATATTTGGCACAGGTCCCCTGAGTAGCTCACTGTTGGCGTGGGAAAATCCGGAAAATTAGGTGCACGGCAGGGTTGGGCTTGCGTCGCGGCCTGCCACGCGCTAGGTATTCATTTTTTCTCAAATGCGCGGTTCTCTGGTATTAGGGGGTATGTCGGGTATTTTAGAACTTTCTTGGGATTTATCAGCTTTCAATGGAGTCCTTTTCAAAATGCGCGGTTGTCTCCGTACTCAGCTCGCAATTCTGCGTCGATCCGTATACGGCTCGGGCACCGTTTTGCGTCGGAAGCCATGCCGATCGGTCGTGGAGTATCTCATAACGGACGTGCTCCATAGCCAGGCGAGATAGTGCGATGAGGGCAGAGACACAGAGCCGCTCGTGGAGCACGCCCGTTATGAGATACAGTCCATAAAAAAAATCGGCGGACTCCCGTTTGGCGGGAAAGGNGTGCATACTTGAATGATTTACTAAATATGTATAAAACCAATTCCGGTGAAACAATATTAAACAGAAGTGTAGCTAAAATGTAGTACAGCTAAAGTACAGTCCATAAAAAAAATCGGCGGACTCCCATTCGGCGGGAAAGGCTGGGCGTCGCGGTCGCCCTCCCATCGGCAGCCTGGGATTCTATGAAAAAAAAGGTGATCATCTACGATATCGACCGACCTTGCGAAGCGGCGCCACGCCCAGCAGGAGTCCGCCGATTTTTTTATAGACTATACAGTGCGATGAGGGCAGAGACGCAGAGCCGCTCGTGGGGCACGCCCGTTAGGCTCGAACCNAGGGTGATCTACGATATCGACCGACCTTGCGAAGCGGCGCCACGCCCAGCAGGAGTCCGCCGATTTTTTTATAGACTATACAGTAGATGAATTAGAAGAGTTAGAGCGCTCAAGAATATAATGCTAGGCCGATATTTTCACAGTTTTTGAACGAAACATACCAAAGTGACTTACGGAGTCACTTGTAGTGCTGATAATTGTAATCAGAATCAAAAATAACCCCAACGTGCAAAGTTGCATGTTTTGTGCTCCACTGACAAATCACTGACCGAATCACAATCAGCCCCGCGCCCGTGTCTTGGTACCGGGGTTCNATGCATTATGATCACGCTAAACTGCGCGTCGACTGAGCCACGTTGCAGCACGTATCATAATGCATAGGAGCCGTGGCGCGGCTCAGCAGACGGGCAGTGAATGCCGGAGGCGAGTGTTTTTTGGAACGACTGTAGGTCAAAGCTGTACTGTCTGTCCTGGAAAAATTTCGGGAATAGTGGTTTTCCATGCGTTGTCCTACCGGGGCCTGACGCGCGCGGGTGGTAAGTGTCCGATAATCGCTCGAACCAGACTCGACGGCGAGCAGCGTTGGGGCGCGTCGGCTTCCACGCACTGCATGCGAATCGATCGCAGCGGCCACGTCCGGCTTCCTGGGGCGGCGAGCGGCGGCCGCCACCACCACAAATTTGGTCGACCATACCTTGCGCACTGCAGCGTCGGCCGGCTGCGCGGCGCGTCGCCGCGCACCGGCGCCCTAGGAAGCCGAACCGGGCCGGCTTCTTCGAGCGTCAAAGGGCGTCGTGGGGAGAATATTTGAGTGATTGAGGAGAAATGTTATTTATTCCTAACTCGTATGAGTAGTGATGAAAAATGACACATAAATATCGATGACATCGAAAAAGAAAATTACTGATGAAATCGCATCAAGGAGAACAAAAAGAAAGAGAACTCAAGCAAATGTTAGCATCAATCACTAGTGTACCGGTGTTTCAATACATCTGTACTGACATTTGACCTCGGATGTTATTGACGGGCATATCTCGCACTTATTCCGGCAAAGGGCTACCGCCTGGGGCAAATCCTAGGGGTAATCATGTGATCGGCGATCTATACGCTGGGCTCACGTTCATGTTGCATTGTTTTTTCTATCTGCTGCCAGTCATTATATGTAGTAAAACCTAGCCCATCACCCCTCTATTTTTTTAAACCCGCTAAATACTTTCAAAAACATCAGAAGTCATTTAAAAACTCGAAACACGCTTTGTGATTCTGTTGAAATGCTTCCATCTATCTTCCTAATAGATTTGAGCATTTCGTACGATTTTCGCGCTTTCTTCAGTAATAAATGCTAGTTTTCAAGTTTGAGACATATTGGGTTGATGGCAGCCGCTCGACGCTGCCTGCCGCCGAAGGAAGCCGAGGGGTCGGCCGACGGTGGCGTCGCCCATACCTTCGCCGTCGACTCTGGTTCGAGCCTTATGAGGTACAGTGCGATGAGGGCAGAGACGCAGAGCCGCTCGTGGAGCACGCCCGTTATGAGATACTCCACGACCGGTCGGCGGGGCTTCCGAAGCAAAACGATCCCCGAGCAGTATATGGATGGACGCAGATTTGCGAGCTGAGTACGGAGACAACCGCGCATTTTGAAAAAGACTCCATTGAAAGCTGATAAATCCCAAAACAGTTCTAAAATATCCGATGTTTGGGCTATTTGACTATACGTATTCCAACTCGAATTAGCATCAGCATCATCATACGATTAGATGGAGCAAACCTTGCTCTCATACGACACAACGGCGCATCTTGGAAAAAATCAATAATTGGCGCGCGGCTGCTTTCGCTGCGCACCAGCACCTGTTTTCCTGAAAATTTCGTCCCTCATTTCTAGACTTGGCAGATGTGGAACTTGGCACTTCTGTATATGAATCGACGCAGAATTGCGAGCTGAGTACGAAGATAAGGCTTTGCCCCCCCTCCCCTTACCTCAGCAAGAAGTGATGGTAGGTGGAGTACGATACTCAGGGTATTCCACCTATGGGTAGAAGCCTTACTAAGCTGGCAAGATGTGTCAGAGAGCTAGAATGCAAACGGTGCGGAGTGTTATTGTGCGATTGGGCTCGTTCTTCCGGTTGGCCAATCGCAACGCTTAGATATGCCCGCTGCATAAGCACATTGAACATGGAGTACTGCTACAAAATATATAGGTTATAGGGAAAGTTCTCGCGGTTTTTGAAACATTATATTTTATTGACTTTTCAGAAACAGGAAAACACATCAAGAAGTGAGTATATCACCTTCACGTACTCTCACTTTTTGCCAATTTTCTGGAAGCGTTTCGATGCCTCCGGCTTAGAACTTTGCTAGCTTTAACTTAAAAAAGTTGCTTAACCAACGACGCAAGTCATCTTCATCACTGCATGCTTTCTCTTGAAAGGCGGTAGAGAGAGCCAAGAGAAGTTGGTAATCTTTTGACGCAAAATCAGGGCTCTACGGTGGTGAAGTTAGCACTTCCCATCCAAAGTCGAGTAGCTTCTGGCGAGTCACTCTTGTAGTGAGCGCAAAAGCATTGTCGTGCAGGAATTGGATCGTGCCGTAATTCGGACTCTTTCTTGCGACTTTTGCGGTTGTTCTATCCAGCTGCTGACAGTACTGGTCTACCGTGAGGGCAGTGTAGCGTGGCAGGGCTTCGCAATGTATGATGCCTTTGCAGTCACACCAAGTACTGATCGTAACCCTCAGAGGGTGAAGACCTGTATTTGACTGCTGCTCATGCTGCTAATCCTTGTCAACCCAAGTTGGACTGCGCTTGATAATGACATCAGACACCACTTGTCATCTACTGTAAAGATGGGCTTCATCCAGTTCTTTATGCGTCTGTACGAGAGCAATTCAGTAGTCTCTTCGGCACGTCGCTGGAGACCGCGTTTCGTCAAATCATTATCAAGCGTTGTGATAACTTTTATACCTTTCCCAACTAAAGCAAGTGATCGGCGAATATGGCGAAATAAACATCAAACATTTGTGTCCTTTCGCACATAGTTTGCCATGAATCTGAATCTACCAGCTGCCGCCATCGACCGTTGTCGACTCCGGATGCGTTTCCCGACTATGTGGAAAAATTGAAGTTGAGATCGCTGACACGAAAGCGTCTGGTCCAATCTTGGGCAGGGCGTTCGACCACTGTACCGTCCCCAAATAAAGCATTAATACGGCGACTGGATGTGGTTGCTGATTCACCAGATTTGAAGCCGTATACTAAAAGGCCACAAAAGTACTGTTCCGAAAAATCGATTTTCCTGGCAGGCGTTGTGCAGGAGTTTACAGTGAATGATAATAGTAAACTTGAACATCCCTGATCTACTTATATCTACAAAAGATAGGTCGCTGCAAGGCAGCGTATGATTAGGAAATGCGTACTTCTGAAAACCGCGAGAACTTTCCCTACAACCTAATATAATTGGTTGCTCACATGGAAGGGTTCACTCGCCATTTTGGAACGTTCTATGCAAACCATTGGAATCCACAGGTCAAGCAGACACAGGATCTGTTAATACTTCAGAAATGAGAAATAAAAAAAGGATGGGATTTTGCCTTTATTCTGATAATAGGTGCGTAATTGTGCGTCTAAGGTGACGGTCCTCTTAATTTTGAAATTTCTTTACAATACAAAATCTCGTACTGGTTTGTTTTTGTTTGTCTATTTTCATTACTATTTTTTGAATATTTTTTGTTAATTATTATTATAATTAATATTTTTTATTGATTTTATTTTCCACCTGGGACCCCAAGCGGCGGAGACATCTGTGGAGCCCACGAGTTGATGTGGGCGGAGCCATTCAACAGATGAGAGTGAGATGGCCTAGTGACCGGCGGCCCTTCCTCTTGGCTCTCATGAAGACACGCCCCCTTCTTCTGTACTTATAATATTATTCATGTCTTAAGGATAATATATATATATATATATACATATATATTAAAAGTGTTATGTGATTTATTTACCCCACATCACGGGTGGAAAGTTTCGAGTTAAGGACATGCGCAATCCTTAAACTTGATATGGAGGTCCTGGGCTGTTCCCTTTCCCCTTTTACTTATCCAAATTACTCCCCATATTTTGTATTTTGATGGTATCGACTTAAACCAATTTTATACTATACCCCGCCTTGTGTCAAACCCCTCATCTCCTACGCAGCTTCTACGTAGAAAAACAATTTTTTTGAGTCCAGGCGATGGGTCTGAATTTATTCCAAAGAAAAAAATCAATTTTTTCCGCCTCTCCGACTCCCCACCCTCTCAACCCTACCCCATTACTTTCCCAATCCCCATTTTCCGTGATTCCGTGATTCCGTGATACCCCTTACCAACCCCCCCCCCCCCTTCTTAAAAATTTTTTTCCACCCATTTTTTCTTTCAACTCCTTTTTTCCTAAATAAATTTCCGTGAATCCGTGATTCCATGATCCGCGATTCCGTGATCCGAGATCCGTGAAAATTTTTCTTTCTTCTTTTTTATTATTTAATTTTTCCCGTGAACCCTTAACATTTCCCAATATTTTTTCTCTCGTTCTCTCTGATTTATTCCCGTTTCCCGTAATTTCTATAATTCACCCCTAACTCCCCCCTCACAATTTATTTATTTATACCGAGAATTAACCGAGAAATTTACTGTTGCAACACCAATGTATTTAGTTTTTTTCATACCCCTCTTCCATTTATTTATAATTTCTTTGGTATTTACCGTTTTTTTTCCTAGAAGATAAATTCAAGGACTCTGTCGCCGTTGCTAGCATTGTACAAAGTGTATATAGAAAGACTGCTGTGAGTCTACAGAATTCAGTTCTCTCCACACCCATTCGAGCCGACACCAATAAAGTATATGTTACTGTAACGGAATAATAATATTATTATCACTCCTAGATACCGTATCTTTACTTGCGTGATTTCCAAGCGCCGCTTATCTATTTGTACAACATTTTTATCAGTGCAGATACCGTAGCTTTTGTTGCGCAACCCCCCAGGGCCACATTATTTATTTGAACAATATTTTTTATCAGTCCAAGTGCTGTACCTCTCGTTGCGCAACCTAAGAGGCCGGATTATCTAGCTGCATAACATCTTTATCAGTATGGGGACCAAACCTCCTATCCCAACCCTCGAAGGGTACCGTATTATTTGTTTGAATAGCATTTTTTATCATCCCAAATACCGTGCTTTCTCTTGCGCAACCCCAGTCAAACATCCATGGTACCATGTATCCCTCTAACCCCGCCCATAAACCTATTCACTCGACTGTTCGATATACACCGGAGCTGATTCGTTCTCTATATTCCCTCAACTCCGCCAACAACTTCGTTCAACTTCCATCAACAGATACGCTTTCGAAACCAACTTTCATTTATTTCAATACCTACCTCCAACTATTTCCGGAATTTTTTCATTAACTTTCCTCTATTTACTATATACTCTGGAAAAAAAACAAAAAAATCTTTTCCTCTGAACTTTTCGATACTTCATGAATAAGCCCTCATCGAATCCAAAAAAGGAAACTAAAGCAACTCCGGTTTCTGGCGAACAAATTCCTTCAGTTTCTTCTCAGTTGCAAGTAATTTCGGAAGCCATATTTGAAGAGCGAAAAACTCCTTCTCCTCTAGACGAATTTAAATATTCCACTTCTGAAGGAGAAGAAATAATACTCACTTACGACGACGAAAAGCATCCGTCTGAATATAAACCTCACTACATAACCCGCTCAGTAGCGAAAACTTTAAAAGGTTACGAACCCTATCACGCCGTTCATCTGAAGAATAAGCCACTTCTTTCACATCCAGAAATGGAAGCTAACACTCTCATCGACCGTTTGGATTCAGCTTTTGACAAGCTTTCTTTGGCATCATACTCCACCAAATTTCCTACGTTTTCGGGTGATTAGGGAGCAAAAGGTCTAATGAAATTCATTGATGATTTCAATGAAATTGGAAACATCATGAATTTGTCCGAGGACAAAATGGTAAGACTTTTGTCAGCTCACCTATTGGGTGCGGCAAAAGCCGTTTTCGAGAATTTTTCTGATCAAGACAAACAAAATTGGCGCTCTGCAACCACAAAGCTAAAGGAGCATTTTTCCAATGATCATTATCTTGACATGGCCCGTGAAAAACTCATGCAAATGGCTATGCAGCCAAACGAGTCACCATTTATTTTCTCCAATAGGATCAATTATGAAATCCTCGATGCTTATCCAGGTGAAACTTTTGCAGAGAAACGTAAATTTTTGCAAACAATGGTTTTCACTAATGGACTTTCATCGAAGATTAAACATAAGCTTAAGCTTTTGGGTCTTTTGAGTCAAGATTATGATCAACTACTTCGAGATGCTGAACGCATGTGGGCACTGACCAATTCCGAGGAATCGTTTCTAGATTGTTCACTGCTAAATTCTAAAATGGACCAAATCCTCAGCAAACTGAACTCTACTTCAGCGCAAGTGAACGCAGTTTATCGCCTAAGGTCTTCTTACCCATATAGGCCTCGCCAGTTTCGTGGAAATAGATCAGCATCACGTTTTCCGCAAAATTAGAAGAATTTCCAAAATCGGTCACATCAATTTTGTTTTACTCATTTTCCCCACTAAGCAGTAGCGTGATATCATTTCGCCTTTCCTCATGACTGAAAAAAACCAAAGGTAAAAATTCCTCTTGGAAGAGCTCCCAAAAAAATACTGTTTTTCTCTCTATACTTCGAAGACCATTTCAGATGATTCACACCGACATTATTGGTCCTTTTCTCAATGCATTTACGGTAGCAAATACAACCACTGTCTACACCTTTTGTCTCGATAAACGATACCATTTCAGAACACTTTTTTAGAACATTTCAGAACACAAGACCCCCAACAGAATCGTCACTGACAGAGGCTCCAATTACATGTGTGAGCTACATATCAATAGATTAAAAATATATTTCAGCAGAGCAAAAGAGCGTAGTGTTTCTGATCAAAATCACCAACAAACTCGCACATAGGCAGGAACACTGCGGTCGACCGCTTCTCCAGAAAGGCGTTCAGAGCGCCTCCAGAAAAAAGAGCAAAAGGCATGTTGTCTAGCCTCCTTTTCCCCATGAAGAAGTAGCAGTATCTATCTCAAAGGCACGTAAACCTATTTTAATTCCGGATAGATACAGCTGCTTCGTCGGTAGGCTCATTTTTATACTTCTGCCCGCTACGCTGCGATTTCTACTAAGTAAATTTCTTTGAATTGGCGGTTCAGAGAAAAAAATCACTCATAAGCTGCTGCAAATCCTTTTTTTTCACTACAACAAAATCACGCCCCTGTGATTGACGTTAGGGAAGTGTCCCTCTCGAGTCAATTACTTGAAAAATCCTTGTTGTATAAACATACATGCAAGTGATTCAACCTCAATTTCTGTACTCAATAGCAAGAACGAAATGAAGAGTTTTGTTTTTCTTATTGAAAAGTAGTTAACAATTTCTGTTTTTTTAAACCTTTGTCTGTACATTTTCACAAAATTTTGTACTGTATTTCCATTTTTTTTTAATTGAATTTTTTCACTGTTGTATTTTTCTTTCTTTCTCATCAATCACACTTATCTTCAACTAGACGGTATGCCCGGCTTCGCTCGGGTGTTTCATTTCTCCCGGCAGTTTAACGCTGATGACGGCAACTGTTAAACCCAACGACGCTTCCATAGCCCTCATCATTTCTTGATTAGCCCAGAAATCCTTTTTCATTCACCTCTGTCAGAAAGTAGGAAAAGTTGTTTTGTTGTGGTTGTCATATTCGTGCTCAGCGTATCGAAGAACCTCAGTGGACATGTCTTCGCCGACCCGTGGCAAAAATAGCGAAAAATCGATAAAATCGATAAACCAATACTATATGAGAAACGCTCGTCATATTCGTGTTCAGCGTATTGGATAACCCCAGTAGACATGCCTCCACCGACCCTTAAGCGAAAATAGCGAAAATCAATAAAATCGATAAATCAATACTTGGTACGAAACGGTTGCCATATTCGTGTTCAGCGTGTTGGATAATCCCAGTAGACATGTCGTCACCGACCCTTGGGCGAAAATAGAGAAAAATCAATAAAATCAATAAATCAATAATTGGTACAAAACGGTTGCAATATTCGTGTTCAGCGTGTTGGATAACCCCAGTAGACATGTCCCCACCAACCCTTGGGCGAAATTTGCGAAAAATCAATAAAATCGATAAATCGATGATCAATCGATAACCCAAGGTAGCCCAAAACCTCCGCCGGCCCGAGATGGATATGTGTGCAAAGTTTGGTCCCGATCGGTTAACTCTCCGCGATTTCTATAAGGAACATACATACACATACACATACACATACACATACACATACACATACACATACACATACACATACACACACACACAGACATTCTACTTTATATATACAGAAGAAGACAAATGTCAATCCAAATTCCCTTAAACGTCATAATCTTCATGCCATTCCATATCCTATCAAATGGCACTGTTTTGCTCCAATCGCCGTTCAAACCATCCTTCACTCCACCATATCATGGTCCATTCATTTTGCTCCATTGTTGCTCCGTTCCTCTTAGCTCGAGGACGACCTTGTACTTCCATGAAATGTAGGCAAGGGTCGTATTCTTTGATCCCCGAGCCGCATTCGAGACTTATCAAAATGGACGCCGCGAAGCTCTGTCAACCAGCTTCCCAACAGCAGACGAACCGATGCCATGAAACGAATGGAGTGGAAATACAGCAAAAAGCTCGAGGACGAGCTTTTTCAAGGAACGGACATGTCGAGCCCACGAGTTGATGTGGGCGGAGCCAGTCATCAGATGAGAGGGGAATGGTCCGGTGACCGGCGGCCTTCCCCCCTTCCTCCTGGCGCTCATGAAGCCACGCCCCCTTTTTGTATAGGTTATAGTTATATTAATGTATTAAGGATAAATGGTATTAATTTAAAGAGTTATGAAATATCTGACCCTACATCACGGGTGGANGTACAGTAGATGAATTAGAAGAGTTAGAGCGCTCAAGAATATAATGCTAGGCCGATATTTTCACAGTTTTTGAACGAAACATACAGTCGTTCCAAAAAATACTTGCCTTCGGCATACACCGCCCGTCTGCTAAGCCGCGCCGCGCCTCCTATCATACGCGCTGCGACGTGGCTCAGTCGACGCGCAGTGTAGCGGGAGGCAAGTATTTTTTGGAAAGACTATACCAAAGTGACTTACGGAGTCACTTGTAGTGCTGATAATTGTAATCAGAATCAAAAATAACCCCAACGTGCAAAGTTGCATGTTTTGTGCTCCACTGACAAATCACTGACCCAATCACAATCAGCCCCGCGCCCGTGTCTCGGTACCGGGGTTCATGTACGAGAACTTATATTCTAGGCCAGCTTTTGTGAGTGAAAACAGATAGGACAATATCTTTGTTTTGAAAGGGCGCCAAATTTCCTTAAGATCAGAGTCCCAGAATCCATATTTTGATTGCTATTTCTGTTTTGTAGTATTGCTTCTCCGTATTTGAAATGTCGTGTTTGTTTAGAACGATGGTTTTGTAAAGTTCTGTGGATTTTCAAGACATGTGAGCAATATCGTATTCTTGAGCAGCAGAACAACAGCTTCTACTGAGCTGCTTTTGCATTTCTGATCTTTCATATGAGGAGATAGTACTAGTTACGACATTTGTAGGGAGTTTCTCGCCAAAATCGTTGTTACTATGTGGTATTTGCTTTTTATCAAACTTCGATGAGGTGGTCATATCGCGCCATGCAGCGTTCTTCGTTCTTGTTCGCCTTATCAGCCTTGAATCAATGCCGATCGTGTGATAAACCAAACTCTGATGAATTTGTTCGCAGATTTACGTTCTTGTTAGTTACTGCTGCTTAGTTTTGTTGATTTTTTTAGTAAGAAAACTGGGTACAGGAGGTGCCGAATTTGTGCACCGAACCAGACAACTGTTAGCTGAGCGCGGAAGATCCTCTCTGCAGTTTGTCGACGATTCAATAATGAAGCCAGCACAACTATATCTCTTTGCTTACAATGCTGTACAAGTTCTTGGGTGAGTGCCATCTTGTTTTATGAAGCTTATCATTTTTGTTTGGTTGTTGATGGTTATTCACTTGATATGAGCAGTGATTTTTCATTTCTACATCTTCTATGTTTTTTCTAGATGGGGAGTTATTCTGGTCAAAACAATTCACGGTCTCTCCAAGCACCTCTCCTGGCCCGACCTCTACACATCTGTTGAGACCGAAGTGAAGATCTTTCAGACCCTCGCTATCCTTGAGGTAAGGTTATTGTTGCTACATAATTTTTTTTTCGCTTCGGGAGCATTGTTTCAGTCACTTGATTCACTCTATTTTGGATAGCACAGGGCTGCATTTGACCTTTTTTCGTATGTCCTACGTGCAGTGAAATGCAAACGTTATTGCCCTGCAGTGAGAGGGTGCCCGCAACGTGCCCTTTCTGCGGCGCGGCAGATCAGCTGGGTGTTTTGGTTCGCGGGAGTGGTTGGAGTTGTTGCTTTGCTTATCATTCGCACCGCTAGTCGCATTGGGTAAATTTTATCTATCATTTATCCCATTTCCCCTTTGCTACTATGTTTGGTACAGCATGCTTTTTTGAAAACTTTGAGCGAGATGTGCTTGCCGCACAGTGATGCTGAGGATGTAAGAAATGTTGAGGAACGTCTACCCGAGCTACAGGTGGAATAATGGGGAAATAGCCCTCTCAAAATTGATGGTTGTCCCATCTCTCACTCACGGATGACGACTGGAGAGGGGGGGGGGGGTGAGAGAGATAATTTTTCCTCTGTATCATTATATTATATATTTAAGTTAGTCTCATGAATCCTGGCCACAGAATAACTCCTAGAGTAGTGCAATAGGAGAATCTTTGACGCGCTGTCTTGAGCGCATCAGGACCATTGGGCTAAAAATGATGTGCAGTCGTCCCAAAAAAATACTTGCCTCCCGCATCCACCGCCCGTCTGCTGAGCCGCGCAGCGCCTCCTATGCATTATCATACGTGCTGCGACGTGGCTCAGTCGACGCGCAGTATAGCGGGAGGCAAGTGTTTTTTTTGGAAAGAATATACATTTATTAACATGACCTAACACAATACTTTCGAAAAAGATGTTTCGTTGCGATCTCCGGGATTAACCTGGTATACTTGCCTAGTTGGTGGTTAACACAGATTGGTGTTACTTCTTATAAATGTAACGTCATGGTGTAACAAAATGTAACGGCCTTTTTTCTTTCATTTAGATAGTTCATGCTGTGGTTGGTCTCGTGCGATCACCTGTTGGAACAACTGTCATGCAAGTATGGAGCCGATTGTTGTTGGTGTGGCCGATCCTGCACACTTGTGCAACCGTATGTTACTACCTTTTCCTTCGTTTTTCTTTTCTGTGTTGATTCTTAACCGTCGTTGTTCCTCTTCTAGTGAACATTCTGATGATACATTTTTTATCCCTTTTTTTCATTCTTCCAAATACTCGGAGCCTGCGAAAAAAAATGTCTTTTTCAAGCGGCATACATGTGTGACGTATCACGATATGAATTTTTGTATATTGGATCTTCTAGCGGTCTTGACCTGCTCGCACGTTCCGCACCATCCGCCGCTCAGCACTCAGTTTGCGCATTCTCATTTCGATCGACTATGTGACGTGAGGCGTTCGAGCGGATGCTGACCACTGGAGTTTTCTATATACTCGCAGTCGTGCAGATTCAGTTTTTGTTGCTTAGCTGGGAGCGTGACACTGCCTCACAACCGCTAGGAGCAGTACCGCTAAGTTGAATCACTGGTCCTTCCAAATCCGGGACGGCACTGCATGGTGTGTTCGTACCCTCGGAATGTGTACCAGTATCTGATTCCATTCTTATCATCGGGGCTAAATCGCATTGGCCCATGGGGTGTCGACACACTTCCCTATATAGTGTTAAGATGTGCCAGACGCAACGGCTCGATATAGCAAAACTTCATCGCGGCGTTGCGTGGAGATATCACCAAAGAACTCAAAACTTGATTATGATGAATGCGAGTATACACACTTGGCATGGCTTTGGTTTCATCAAAAATCTAATCACATTCTTATTTCATTTCTTATTTCTATTTTATTTCAGGCTCGCCCCAGCGTTGGGGTTCCTATGCTGCTGATGGCATGGTCTGTTACTGAAGTTATTAGATATTCATACTATGCTCTCGCGCTGTTCGGTGCTGTGCCTTTCTTCCTGACGTGGATGAGGTAAGTTGGAAAAAATTACGCGTCCATCTTTTTTTTTCTTCAAGTTCAGAATGTTTGAGTTAATAATTTGCCACTAAATGGCCAGGGGTGGGTTAATTCTTGTCTTTACTATTCGGAACTTAAGCATACCCTTAACCAAGTTTACTGGCCCATACGTAGATGGAGGTTTGGCAAGGCATTGTGGTGCAACCTACTATGGAGCTAATTAAATGAGAAGACCACTCTTTTTTTTTTTGCAAGTTCTGCGTTCAGCAGCTCATCTCTCTACGGTTAGAAGAAGCTTTCACGGGCACTTTTCTTCATGGTGCAGCCTGTGTAGAGGTTTTTTACCCACAGGTGCTACTTGCAAAATTCCCTGGCCACTTCGGCAAATAAGCCCTGGCTTCTATCTTATATAACGATTAGGTTACTATCATACTCGAGAGCGATCGCCCAGCATTTTAGCATTTATTCCTCCTACCCGCACATTTAAAGCGGCGACTGGCATACGTCAAGTCCGCGAGGAAAAGTTGTCCTATTGGTGCTTCGATTTTTTCCTGGCTTCACAGATTCGATGCGGTCAAATACCATATTGACAATTTTCGACTCTTCAACTCGTTTTTTTTCAATTAGTGTACATTGATTTGGCTCACTGTTAGGTTGAGGGACCATGTTGATAGGATATAAGCCTCCAGTTCCAGTATCTTCGTAAACAGGACAGATGCTTTTGAAGTTTTTAGAATAATGAGACAGGGGTGTGGAGCGTTATACCTGGAGAGGACGGTGCGGTTGAGCCCTGTGAGTGGTTAAGTCATCCAGTCAGCCAATTACAAAGCCGGTCAGCCCCGCCTTTTCCAAGCATAACGCCTTACACCCTGATACACTTGCAGTTCCTTCCATGTAGCACAACTTAGCTTATTTATGGTAACTGTCCTTCCCTGGTACCGAAACCGAGAAACACCTGAGAGCACTAGTCTTTGAACATCCACGAAGCTTTTTTTTTTCGAACATATTACCATATTTCTGCGTTTTAAGATACACCTTCTTTATCGTTCTGTACCCGCTCGGGGTCACTGGCGAGCTTCTGACGCTGTTTGGATGTCTTCCCGAGGTGGGCGTTTACCGTCGTGTGTCCCCTACTTAATAGTATTTCTCTCATCATTTGCCTTCATTTTGTTTAAGGTGGCAGAAAAGAAGTACTATACCATTGAAATGCCTAATCCGGCAAATATGGGTTTCTCCTTCTACGCGGTATTGATCGGTTCGGCCTTGTTCTACCTCCCGGGTGAGTAATAATTCCTTCTTTTTGTAAATCCCTTATTTTACCCCTCGCTACTTTTTTTCTATTTTAATAGAGTTAAACAAACTACAGGTTTCCCTCAACTCTACCTGTACATGTTTGCTCAGCGTAAGAAGGTGCTGTTTGTGGAAGCTGCAAAGAAGAAGCAGTAGACATTATAGTTGCAATGTAGTCAAGTGAGACTTGCCTCGTATCTTGCTGACTTAATGGTTTGTGACCTCTGCCTCAATGCATTTCTAGAGTATTTATTTCATTTTACGGTTATAGCGTGCCACGACCTCGGCCAAAATGTGTTTGCGCTGTAAGGGTCATAGGTGTACTCTAATAAAAATTCATTTGTTAATTGTAAATAATTTTTGATCATTCGTTTAATCAGCCCCGACTTCTCCTATAAAGTATGCAGGCACTGGCAGTAAACTATAATATTTTATAAGTGTAGGCTTAGAGGATAAAAGAATAGGAAAGAATGATTCCATGGCTAGAGTTGATCACCTTGGCATACGTACCTTGTATTGTGCAGCAGCGAGCTGGAAGATTGCATTTTTTGGTCTTTCGTTAATGACTTTTTTTTTCGAGGCAGAGCTTTCAGACAGAATTTCTAAGGATATATTGCAGGTATATATGCGGAAAAGAATTAGGGGATAGTTCTCTGTTACGTCGACAGCTTTTCCCAGGGAACGTTTTTTTTTACTACCAGAGGTCAGAGTCTGTGATTGTGACTCATTATCTCGCAGAATAATGCTTTTTTGTGGTCTCTGGCAGGAATGAAGTCCTCTGCAGCAGAATAAACCTAGATCTGCTAGAAACTAAAGTCTTTCCAAAAAATACTTGCCTCCCGATACACTGCGCGTCGACTGAGCCACGTCGCAGCACGTGTGATAATGCATAGGAGGCGCGGCGTGGCTTAGCAGACGGGCGGTGGATGCCGGAGGCAAGTATTTTTTGGAACGACTGTATGTGCGCGCGGATCACCAGTTGACATCTACCAAGCCGACTTGGAGAGGATTTAGCAAGGGCCTTATCTGGACGTTTATATCACTCTAACTCACCCTGTCACCCCAATTCAGAAGCTGCTGCGGACTATACCATAGCCTTAGTTAGACGTGATAAGTTATTTCACGCAATCTGCTGCTCTATTTTTTCTTTGTTCCTCATCAGAGATTGCATCTACAGATAGCTCAAATCCTTGCTTGACAAGGTACCACAGCATATATTTCATTTCTGCCCCGGGTCCCAAAAAAAAAAAGATGTGGCCGAGTGGGGAAGGTGCTGAACTGTTAGTCAAAGGGTCACTGGTTCGGATCCCGTCATGTGCATCCGTTTTGCATTCTTGTTTTTTATTCTTTCTATGTTGTTGAAATTAAATTAGAAAGATTGGAACATAAAACCTATCCCCAACAACATAGAAGGAATAAAAAACAAAAATGCCAAACTAATGCACATGAAGGGATCCGAACCCTCGACCCTCTGCTTAACAGTTCAGCACCTTCCCCAATGCAAAATTACATCGTTGTGACACGTTAAAATTTTTTCGGCTTCAAGAGTGCTATTCAGAGATTTAGTTACGATCCACGGTCTACGATACTGCGATTTTGGAAAATTTACTATTTTACGGAATTTACGGAAATAAAATTTTTTGTTCCGCACATTCCTGGTGCAGGTGTGGAGCTTCGACCGGCTTTGAAAGATAATGAGGTACGAAGCTTTTTATCTCATCACACAATACCGATGTATTTTTAGAGATCATGAAATTTCATAATTTATTAATCTCGCTGCAGTTGAACGTTCTTACAAAAGGTTGTTGTTCTACAAGAAGAAGTCTGTTGAAAATGATCCAGCATTCTCATCGTAGTAGATCGTGTTTGTGACCTTGTTCGCACTCATAAGCATCGTCACTCCGCGTACTTTCGTCTGTAGTTATTTGATCGTAGAATGCATACCAGTCGCTTCGTTCATTGAAACGTCGGATACCTTTATAGGAATGCCAAGTAGTCGGCGAACAGCTAAGTTGAATGGTTTCACGAAGTATAGAGTAACCATCGGGCTTGCCGCTGGATAGAAACTGAAACTTAGAGATTACGTTCAAGTGCTGACTCGCCGAACAACAGATTTCACACAGCCGGCGCGGTCATCCGAAGTAACCCATTGTGGCACCTTCTGCTGGTGTTTTTTAAATGTCGCCAACCTGAATAAAACGTAGACGAGATATTCTATTATAGTAAAATTAATAAATTCTAGATGATACAGGCCATATATAGTAATCGGAGGAAAGATGAAGAGTAGAGGTAGTGAAGCTTGGATAATAAGAGCCTGAAGTTTTTCATCATTAATATCACCAAAAATTATTTTTTAGATAGAGATACAGTGGGCGTCGATGTGACTCGTCTGCGGCCTCGAAAACTACGCGGTGCGACCGCGCCGCTCACGATGGAATCGTCGCCGTGGTGGCCAATCCTGGTTTTTTTTTCACAGTTGTTCATCACATTTGATGGTAACTAATAAAAAAACTAACTGACTATCAAGAAAACCCCATAATTTGATGTCCCCGAGAGGATTCCTGCTCGAGCGGCGCGGTTGCGCCGCGTATTTTCGAGGCCGCAGGCGGGTCACCGCCATCGACGCCCACTGTACATTAGTTCGGATAACAGCGATTTTAATTTTGAGTACTACAACAGAAATACATAGTTCATCTGTTTTAGGCTATAATTGTTGTAAAATATGTACCTGCATCAGTCGTCTGTGTCCTTTGATTGTTCCCTCACGCATATTCTGAAAATATATGACATGTTATTATGCAAAAAATTACGTTGATATCTGTCGTTTCCCCTTCACATAGTACCCGTTCCAGTTGATTCCCCAGGTCATGGTTACCAGAATTTTAATTTATCCTAGCATTGCCTGTAAGCCTCATCATTAGTTCAGTCACTCACTTCACTTTACTACAGGGTGGGCCAAAAATACGGTAACAACACCCGTTTTCCCTGCAGCGAAAAGTGTTCTGTCCTAAAGTTGAACCTAGTTGGAATGTCCTTCCGCAGTGTTTTACCGCACTAGTACTTCGGCCCACAATTCGCATTCGGGTTAGAGATATATGTAGGGTTCTGTCGATTTCATCAAGCGTCCATACAGTTGCTTCGATTTCAATCAGTGGGGTCAGTAGGTGCTCGTGATACCTGGAACCTGGCCTAGCCATAGCTTCTCCGGAATTCGGATTAGTTGAGAAAGCACTTCAAGCAATTTTGGATAGGTTGAACCTCCACCATTTGGGCGTAGTGACTTTACCCAGCTTCTTGGATCGTCGAAACTGATGGAGGGTGCCCTGAGTAGACGGGCTGTATTTCATTAATTGTGAGCCATTGAACATAAACAGTACGACAGCGTCACCAATTACGAGTAGGTTCTTCATCTGGGTGCATTTTCCTTGTTGCCGTATTTTTGGCCCATCCTCTAGTGCGCATCTGATTTTTTGGGTGCTTTTGCCTTTAGCCTTCAATCTACATATGAGGGTGGGGAGCGCCAGAAGTTAATCTACAATATTTGCTGGCTTTTTCCTCTGCAGTTGTGAAATGTTTTCTTTTTTGCTGATCTAAATCCTATTCGGTAGAGCTGGGCCAAAACCTGTTGTTTTGATCAAAAACTCGAACTTGAAACTTGCGGCACTGGCAAAAAATCTAGCTCAAATTTTCGTTGCAGATTTTTTTTGTTTTATTTGTTGTCACAGATATATATGGGCAATTCCATGCTATAATACGCACAGAGCGGTGCGACGGGACCTAATCGATGAAATCAGCTGGTAGTTAAAGACGCAGGCCTACCTCATGTTTTTTTTTTTGAGATTCTCGCATGAAAGGAATCTCCAAGGGCTGCTTCTCAGAATGGTAGACGTGATTCCGGGCAAATCTGCCGAAGAAACCCGTTTTCAAGCCCCAATTCTTGCAAAGCTAGTGGGCGTCGCCAGGAGGCGGGGCTAAGGCGCTTTCTGGTTATCTCATTCTGGGCAGTGCACCTTCTGAGGAAATTCGTGCAGTTCGTGACAGTTCCCGATCCACATCCTAACAGAGTAGAAACAGCGCTTCATGTGCGACGAACAAGGGAATAAATACATAATGCGGGAACCGTCTAATGCGGCCTTGACTCCGCCCACTAGCTCCAGAGAAATTGATACTTGAAAACGGTTTTTTTTCGGCAATTTCGTATAGAATCACGTATACCAATCTGATCAGAAGTCACTGGAAAATTTTCCCATGCAAGAATTCCAGAAAAAGTTCCGAGGTGGGACGGTGCCTACTGCATTTTTTGTACAGGGACGCGCATCATCTTTCCAAACAGAATTCACTCATTACTGTGCTTTAAGAAAAGAAAAAACAAACTCACCCTCGTATTAACGGCAAGATAGCCATGAACTTTTTTGTAGAAATAAATCACCAACACATAAATGGGAAACATTGGTAGAACAATTGAGGCAAGCGTAATAACAGTTAAAGGACTTTTGATCATGTGATTTCCAGATATGACAAATTCAGTAAGATTATATTGAGGTTTGTTGATCGACAAGTATTCTCTTATAAAATGAGCATCCGTTTCCGAAAAAATGAACAATATCTGAAAAAAAAGAAAGATTATTCAAACAATATTAATTCCAAGGAAAAATGGAACAATATTTATCCCAATAAAATGAAGAACTCACATGTTGGGCGAATGCGATTAACCACAATGCGAAGCATAACAGTATACAATTCCTGATTGTGGGCATAGGACGTATCAGCACATGATACCGAAATCCGAAGGATAGAGGGTACGATAGAAATGTGTAGAAAAGAGCATGGAGTTGCACACAATAGGCGATGTATGAGACTTGTGAGCCAAAAAATGATGCTGGCCCTAGCGTGACATAGGCGAACGCCCATTTGTTCGGAATTAATCTGTAAGGGTAAAGTTTTGTTCAGTGGATATTGTTTGCTATGGCTACTATTGAATGCCTATTAAGCAGTTCCATGAGGCTCTTTCCTAGAATTGTGCTTGGACATGTTCAATAGGCATTTCTCAGAAGTGACAACTGATTTAGATTAATGTCTATCGATAAGTATTCCCAGCGAAGTTGGACGAGGGGATGGGAGTGGGGTGACAAGCGTCAGGTCGTCTACGGACACTTAATACCCGCGCGCGCAGCGTCAGGCCGTTGTGCCTTTTTGAAGTCGGGGAAAAAAGAGCCAAACATGGTTCAAAATGTGCCCTAACTCATTTTAGCCCCCTATTGATTGTCTTAGATCAAAGATGAACTGTCCTCTGTGGGAAAAATATGGGAACAGCTTTCTATACACTGTTCTACTGGGGTCTGACGCGCGCGGGTGGTAAGTGTCCGATAATAGCGTCAGGTAGTCATTTGAACAGGCTGAGCTTTTCATTATGAAGCACACGACCTTATAAGTACATATTGTGCAGTTGTTATGGGACAGCCCGTCTCGAAAATATAGACCGATTCTGTGACTGCACAATCGCGGCGGGAACTGACGAGAGATGCGGGTAGAGCATGCCCCAAGTGAGAGTGTCGAGTAGGTCCAGCCGCGACGCAATTGAACCGCACGCACAGTCGGTCTATACATATTTTCGACAAGGAATGTATGGTTTTGTCGTTCTCAACTTTTTCCTTGATTGGTTAGCAATGAACCACCATTCCCTTGTTCCCTAGAAACTTCTGGACATTTATGCGGCTCCAGAAATGACACTGGTTCCGACATCAACGTATCTGTGCCGTTTTCTGCTGCGGTGCATGTACCTTTATCAACATCAGGAGAAATTCTGGGCCAATTTTGAATTGTATTACAAAGACAAAGCAGAATTGCTGATGTTTGAGCCTTTCCTGTGCCGTTCCTAGGGACCTTTCACTTACCCTCCTTCAATGTGCTGCCCGGATAGGTGCCAACAACGCACTATATCTAGCAACTGTTCAGTCCAGGGACTGGACATGCTTGAGGAACAATAAATTTCCTTTTTTGGTGTTTCTACAGCTAAAATACACGAAAACATCTACCACGCCTTTTCATTCCAGTTTCTGAGCTCTTACAGAGCACACGTAAGTGCACTATTGTCTCTGGTTGAGGGCATCCTTATTGTATCTTGCAAGCTCTTCTTATTGTGACAAGGAAGTGCTCAAGAGGGATACAATATGCGAATACAAAATGAATTATTGGTCAAAATGCCACATTTTCCAAGAAATGTCAGAGACGTTAAGAGGACTTTTGTTACGAAAACATAAAACGTTCATATAATTTGCACCTAAGCTATCCTTATCGCAAGGAAAATATATGACCAGAGGCGTCATCAAAAACATAACCTTCTATCTACTCAGCCCTGGATAAAGTTAGAAGGATTAAATTTCAGTGTGTTGGGGCACGTTGGCGTCTTCCCTAAAATGGGTTACCACGCTTGTTAGAATTGGAAATAATTTCCATACCAGTTAAAATGAGTTGACATAAACGAAAAATGAGCACATTGATGGAAATAAAGCATCTCCGCTGAAATCGGCGAAAATCAATGTGGCGTGACGATCGATGAGCATCGTTCCCATTACCATTACTACAGGGTGGCCCAAAATTATGGTGACACCTTGCCATCTACTATTTCTTCAACTTTTTTTAGGTTGCTGTTTCTTCCTGGGAGACATACTTATTTATTTGTTAGCACTATATTATTACTTCCAATATTTGCATAGAACACAGGATATTTCTAATTGGTTTTGGCTCGCGGCCACCGCAAATCTAACGATCGCTGTTAAAACATTGGTGTTTTGGCACGCTCCGTTTCNTTGCGGGTTTATATCACCGGGAAGAAATTTCTCAGAACATCGGTATCCCGTTCCTTTATTAGCCATCCCCTTTCCAAACATTTCGAGGGTATTTCGAGTTGTCCTTACTTTACAGGCTCCGTGGTGGAACCCATATTCCGAAATGATACGATTTTTCGTCTTTGAGTAGTTTCACAAAAGTTCCTCTCGAACAAAAATTTTAAAGTTCGTCAGAAATTAAATAGATGGTTTTGAGAGAGGGAGAATGTACCTTCATAATGAAAAGAAAGATGAGAGTGGACCTAAATAAACCCCGAAGATACCAGCTGTCAAACTGACCCCTCAAAAAATCAGACATTTCATACTTGACGACCTAATATTTCCTAAATGGTAATACCAGGGGAGAATCGAAGGACGAAAACATATAAACACAGAAATCTTACACAAGCATTTTTCTGCTGAAAACATACATAACAATAGATATGAAAAATGAGGATCTATGATGAAGAACACCTGTTCTTGGAGAAATTGTTATAGAATTGCACCACAGAAACCAGTAGAAGAAGATACCCGGCGATTGCCACTACATCAAAAGTGAAGAAAGGACCATACAGCATCGTTTCTTCAGGACCGTGTCGGTGACCGCAAGCCTCCTCGAACTCGTCCCTCGTGCGGAAGGATCGAGGGGCTGCGAACCGCTCGAACTCCTCCCAGGGACAGATAGCGGAGCACGAAGGCAGTTGTAGCAATGCTGGTTCTGCCGTGGAGTTACGGAAGAGCAGCTGAAAGGGATTCAATCACGACTTGTACATCGGTTTTTGGTGTATGTGATGTAATAATTACTGTACCTTTACAAAATGCTGGTTGTCAATCCTGTGCAGCTCCAGAAGAATCGCAGAGGTATAGGGAGGCAAGAGGTGATTGGGCGACTCCAAACTGTACAACAAAGAGGTGATTGTGGCATCATGCTAAACGAGAAGAATGACCGATATGTAGAAAAATCGCATTACAGCACCACCGAAAAGAAAACAACACGAACCGTCGAATAGAGCACTATCTTCCTGGGAGAGATCCCGAGCACTTTGTCCCTCATTTCTTGCAGCATTTGACCCAGCAGAAAACCAGTGCTGAGCTTCGACTTCTCGTACGAGTTGAATGTTTCCATCCGTTCCTGACGTTTCAGCTCCGCCATTTCTTCGAGAACTGTCGCGTTCCGGCCTGTGGACTCGTAGACCCACACCGGTTGCGGAAGGCCATTTTCGCTCTGGAAATCCTAAGAATATTTCCAGGCAGCCCAGCATTTTCAGAGTTAGGATCTTAGTGAGCGTTGTGTACGCTTGTAGTGATGTATTCATCACCAGTTATCATGTGCAGCAGGTGTCTATGAGGGTGCGTTTCTTGCGACCTCGAGAAGCACGCCGCGCAACCGCGCTGCCCACGCCGGAAATCGATGTCGCCTGCTGCCGTAGTGCGATTTCTGGAAGTTTTTCGTCCAATTTGATGGTTCCTAACCGTTTTTTATGTGTTGTCGGATTTCTCGCTCCTTCTTCGTGCTTCCCATATGTAATTGGTAAGAATGTTTCCTTCTAGATATTGCTGTTCCTCTGTGTTCGGTGTAAATATCATATTCGAGTGCAAAGTGCTGACGCAAAACACTAATGGAAGAAAGGCGCATAGGACATGCACATCTAAGAGATTTGGAAGAGGCTCCAGGGGTGGTATCCATCATTGAGTTTACCCGTAGTAAACACGATTACCGCTAAAAGTTACCTTCTTTCTGACATTCATCAAAACGTTTACCCCCAAAACTCGGGGTGAGGTACGAGGTTCACTATGTATACCCGCCTATACATAGGAGTCACAGATTCATTCTCAACTATGAAGTCCACCTCAAGAACACGTAAAGACGTGAAAGTACCAAAGTCCATCAAATCGGAGGAAAAAATGCTCACAAGGGAAGTGCACGAACTTAAGCTGCGATTTTGAAACGGGACATATATGGTAGGAAGGCTTGTCCCAAACGATGTTACAGATTATACTTGAATTCTGCTAAATGGTTAATACAAGCTTAAAATTCCACGTCGATGATTTCCTACCGCACTGACATACAGCGCCTTCACTGATAGCAATGCAGCTGGATAGCCGAGTGGATAGTGATGCAGACTCATAGGCAGAGACTCGAGGGTTTGAATCCCGTACTCAAGTTTTGTTTTGCAAACTTCCACTTCTAACCTTTGACCGAATTCGGAGCTGTTCAGAATGTAAATGAGCAATAACTGTGAGCGCCCTCTTGGAAACAGTAGATAAACGCTCTATATTGTGTAGGGGTCGCCCTATCCATCAACCAGAGTAAGGACAGAGCCGACCGCTAAGAGAGCTCATTTAACACGTCGGTTTTTTCTGGGATGTCAAAAACCCCGATGTGACCCAGCGGCCCCGGTTCTCGGATGAGAGCCGTCGACCCAGTTTCTTTGGGCCCGGGCCCGACAATCAAAGAGTAACTTCATATCATGACTAATTGCCCGACTAGGAGAAAAAAAAGTCGGTGGAGCGTTTCTTTCGTGCCGAGGTTTTTATTGTTGAGACAATTAATTACGTCCGTCACACAAGCATCCACTCCGAACGTTTATTGGTTGCATAATCCAACGCTACAAAGCACTTCCGAGATACAAAGGATTAGAGAATGGGGTATCGAGGATCGTGATGATAAATCTGAACAGGAATAGCAAATGGGCCCGGCCGTACCGCCGGACCCTCAAAATATGGGATTGGCCCCGGGCGCGGCCCCGCGGCCATGGGCGGAGGAGGCGGCGTGGCCAGCCGCTCCGACACTGGCGGTGCAGGTTCCGGGCCCGAGGCCTCAGAAGAACAAGATGATGACGAGGAGGGTGAGGCCTCTCGCCTAGGCCAAGGTGTCGGAGAGCGGTGCCGCCGAACTTTTAGCGGCTTATATACACCGCTTGAACTGGTTGAGCCCAGTTTTTGAGCCGAATCTTTATCCGGCTTCACCGTCCCCGTTTTCGAAGGGGATAATTCATTTCCCCACANTCGCCTAGGCCAAGGTGTCGGAGAGCGGTGCCGCCGAATTTTTAGCGGCTTATATACACCGCTTGAACTGGTTGAGCCCAGTTTTTGAGCCGAACCTTTATCCAGCTTCACCGTCCCCGTTTTCGAAGGGGATAATTTATTTCCCCACAGTAGCGACGCGACGTAGTTGCTTTCTTGGTTATTTTAGCTGGGGATTCCCAGAATTTCTGTTAATTCGTATCGATTTTTGACTCTAATAAGCTCCAGGCACTCTCCAGGTTCAGGATGTGAGCAAGTCTTTGCTTAGGAAAAGTAGTACCCTCCTAATTTGTTGGCAAACTCCATTATTTTGGAAAGTTTTGATATTCTTTCCTCATGATCACTCTCTCATCATTCCGTGTTATGAGCGTTTTACAAAAATGCCAACAAATTACAAAACAAACGTTCCTATTAGCGAAAATATAGCACTGAAACCAGTTTGAAATCACGAAATACTCTTAAAAAACTAATCGGAAGATAGCCACAACGAAGGAAACTTTTTACTGAGAATTACTACCACTAGATGTAGAAAACAAGTGCGAATGGAGCTCAAAATTCAAATTTTAGTGGACTTAAAACAACCAATATTTCAATCCGGTCTCCACTGATCACATGAAGTATGCCCAAGCACGCGATCGAGTCGCGGCGACTAGATCGCTCATGCAAAATTCGGTCGCAGCGACCAAATCACGCCACTCGAAGTATGCCCAAGGCTAATGAGCTTCATGTGGGAACGATTGCAGGCGATGTAATGTAGCAATCGATGCGTATTGTTCCCATTATGGTAATCTATAATGCATATGTCGCCGGTTCGTTCTGACTTATTTCAAACTGAGTGAGTCTGAGGATACTCTAAGTGTTGCTGTCTTTGTATGGGCGTCAGGACAATTATACAAATTCCAAAGCGTTTGACCATTGAGAATCCCACATTTAAAGCCTCTGGCCTAATTCACAGCGAAGCTTTCGCTGTGACCCACTCACCACCAGCAGTTTTCGAGCCACTGATTCTGCGCCAACAAGCAATCCAACGCGAAATGTGTGATAAGATATGAGAACTTGCAACACTTTGTTCTCATCAGTTTCACTCATTTTCGTCACAGCGACAGTGTCGGTGGTATGCCATGAACCTAACGTTTTCGTCGCATTCACCACCATTCGAACACTGACATCTCAACTATTTTTCAGGACTAGGGCAATTTATACCAGATGCGACTTATCAGACGCAGGCATCCATTTGCGAAAGATTCTCAATAAAGGCCAGTCAACGCGGCATGAAATTCTCAATGAAAGAAACGCGGTCGTCGCGAGGCCATAAACGCGTGCGACTAGCTGCGAGGGCGATGCGACTGGCCTCTATTCTTTCATCATATAAGGGCAATTTGTACTAGATGCGACTTGCGTGCGACTTTCAGACGCACGCATCCATTTGTGGACGATTTTCTATGAAGACCGGTCAACGTGGCATGAAGGTCTCAATGAAAAGAACGTGCGGCCGTCGCAAGGCCGTAAACGCGTGCCACTGAGGCTGCCGGTATACTCATCGATGAGTATAGCACCTCGTATGGGCGACTTCATCTTCGATACGTATTGATTGTGGGCGGTCCGATATCGGCGACTGGACCGTCCGCAATCGATACATATTAAAAATGAAGTCGCCACGGCGATAGCGATGTCAGGTGCTATACAGGGTGGCCCAAAATTATGGTGACACCTTGCCATCTACTATTTCTTCAACGTTTTTTAGGTTGCTGTTTCTTCCTGGGAGACATACTTATTTATTTGTTAGCACTATATTATTACTTCCAATATTTGCATAGAACACAGGATATTTCTAATTGGTTCTGGCTCGCGGCCACCGCAAATCTAACGATCACTTTTAAAACATTGGTGTTTTGACACGCTCCGTTTCCAGATGGCTGAGAGCGTCCGAAAAATCGGCTTACATAATAGTTGGAAGGTATTAAGAGCTGGAAACGAATTCTCATTGAATTGGGAGTGGAAGGTCCTGTACGGTTCGCATGAAATATAAAAATGCCTGAAAATTTCGATGATTTTGGCGGTGGACCCGCAGAACCCCAGATTTCAACCAACTGGATCTTTCAGCTTTCTCGATTTCCGGGACAGTGACCTTATCAAAATTTGATAGAGATGTGAATCCTTTGTTTTCCTCTTTTCAGCTGCTATAGAGAGCTTCATTCGATTGAGAGTGAGTTTGACGATATTGTNGGGACAGTGACCTTATCAAAATTTGATAGAGATGTGAATCCTTTGTTTTCCTCTTTTCAGCTGCTATAGAGAGCTTCATTCGATTGAGAGTGAGTTTGACGATATTGTCTACGTGCCACCGTCAGCGAAATTATCGAACATATCAGTGCTAATGTACCAAGAGATCGAAGATATTCGAGAGTTCAATATATCTTTTTGTTCGATGTTCATTACCAAACAAAAATGCCATGTCGCCTTTTCGAACGAGGTTGAAATGCTTTTTAAATGAGGGCTTGTTTCTGTCACCATAATTATGGGCCACCCTGTACTCCTCGAGGAGTATACCCGCAGCCTGAGCTGCGACTGCGATACGACTAGCCTTTATTCTTCATCATATGGACGCACGCGCGTCAGCCGCACGCATCGAGTGTAAATTGCCCTGTGGATGCGCGCGCGTCAGTAGCGCGCATCCAGTATAAATTGCCCTGCTATGATATGGTTCTGATCTTCATGCCAGCATGAATGTCAACAAACAATCTAGAGGATGACTCACTTCTCACTTAGTACTGTCTTACGCGGTCATGGCGGAGCCAGCGGAACACCATGGGGAGATCTCCACTTACAAAGAAAGGGAGGTAGGTCCCCACGTTTCGGTTGTATTAAGCTTTGAGTTCGGTTGAAAACAAATTTTGGATAAGTGAAGAAGCAATTTTTCCAGAATCGCGAGAGAGGCTACGACTACCATGGGCGAGTCTATTTAACAAAAATCCGAGATTCCGAGGCAGGAGGTCTTCATAGCGTGAAAAATGAGGATTATTTCCATGGGTTTCTGCCCAAAGAGCAGGTCGGAACAACTAGCTGAGAAACATAAAACACATGAGATATATGTTACACCCTCGCGCTACCACATACTTATGACCCAGAACCTCACATTACCCAGAATCTATGAAGCTTTTGATCTACTGCTGTGTCTTCAGTCATGAAAATACTTCAAAAATGGCAATGCTGCTGCAGACCTTCCTCTGAGTGTCAGCTGGACCAAGCTTTGTATGACAGTCCTCATGTAATGTCATACTGATGCTAACTGACATTTCATGCCATTTATTGCGTGCTTCCAAAAGATTGGGCACCTACATACCAGAGAAATCTATGAAGCCAGATCATAGTGTTCTTCCTGTCAAAGTAATCACAAAGAATTCATTTCTGTTTTCTTCCTGTCAAAATATCTACAAAAATTTCATTTCCAACCCACCTGACCATACTCACTTGCACTGACACCAACAGTTACTTGCATCGTTGGCCAGTTCCACGAAGTTTGTCGGCAATCGGAGCGATGCCGAACCGCTCCTGGATCTTCTCGTTGCGCATNTGCCATGTCGCCTTTTCGAACGAGGTTGAAATGCTTTTTAAATGAGGGCTTGTTTCTGTCACCATAATTATGGGCCACCCTGTATTTATATCGCCTGTTCATTTCGGATGTATCTTCAAAAAATACAGGCGATGAGAGGCAACGAAATTCATTTGGAGGCGATCCATGCGAAGTAACATGGAGATGGAAACGTATCGTTTTTATCATTGAAATATTGTTCCGTCTCCCTCATTTTATTTTAGTATTTTTCCCACAACTGAGACTCCACGATTGATTGAATGTTTTTATCATTGTTATCTCTTTTATCCTTGGTTCATTATGACTCATTCCGTTCCGAACCCTGGCGAAATCTGGGGATACCCGCAGAGGATACGTGTTCTGAATTATACTATTTTCCAACCAACAGTTTCCGTTGATGATGAATTTTTTCTTGCAAAAATGAGGAGATTATACCCTTTCCCAATCTCAGGTTCCCCTAATAAAGCTCATTCCATACCTGGAGCAAAAGGAAAGACTCGGGAGGTAGAATGTTTTCTGGTAACCATAACAAGAATCCAATGGAGCTGCCACAACGCTCATCTCGTCATTGCAGCGGTCAGATGGCATCCCAGTTTTCATTACTTAAGTTTATTCCCAAGCTCTGAAGAACTGTATTTCCAGGGCTATGACAGGCTCAGAAGTCTTCTAAAAATTCCATAGCCTTTTCCTTCCGCTCCCCCCCCCCCCCCTTTTCTGCTGCCCCCTTCCGCGAACTACTCCCTTCACAGTAGCAGTTAGCCGGTAATAACTTGTGCACCCCCTAGATGTTCCTTTGGATTGAGTTTAAGTTGTTAACTGCGTAGCACTTACTAAGCTACGTTTCGAAGAATCCATGAAGGGAAAGGTGCACTTGCTTAAGCCACCCTTACTCGCTTCGGGTTCACAACACGATGTTCTCGTTACTCAAACGTGAATAGAGTACTCAATTAGTGACCACTATTCCCAAGTAAATACGTCTTCCTATGCTTCCTTCCTTTTCCAATTCGATCGGAAGCCAAGCTTGCAAAAAACATAACATTTTGTAGGCTGTCAGCAATGGTTTGTAGACAGGGTGAAATCACAACATGTCTGGTTTGCAGCGGATAATTCTTGCTTCGAAATTTAGCACATACTTCAACCTCTAATTACAGACTGTTTATCTACAATCTGTTTTATGCAGGAATAAATTTAAACTTGAGAAAAAAGTTTGCGACCAGCAGAAGTACCTATTACTTGACGGTTATGCGAAATCACGAGGCCTTAACAAACGCTTTCCAAGTGCACAATTCGCAGAAATATCTCCTAAGAAAACTGAACAACATCCATTAGAAAACACTTTTAGCAACTGACGTGTGCTCATTTAACTGAAGCAAAAGACGAAATCGGCGATTTCCCATCAGCCAACGTGTTTACTAAGGATTTACACGTAAAAATACATTTTCAATTTTGTTGTACCATCGCGACCATGACGTAGAGAATGCTTCAAATTGAGGTTTGATACCATGAGGTGCTACGAATCGAGACAATGTTACGTGATAGAGGAAACCATAGAGAAAAGTTTATAGAGAATAACAAGCGCCTAGTTAGTGTGAAATTAGCTTTCCTATTCGAGTTTTTCACATAAACAGGATGACCGGGAGTTATTGGCCGGCGCTTATTGCAATCGGATTGGTCCCGTTTTACATGAATTGCTCATATTAGCGCACCTTGGTTGCTAAACACAGAATTCGTCCTACGAGACATGGAATAATCCGATCACAAAGGAGTGGTCTATCGGTGAAAACTGGTACCCGCCAAACAATCATGGAATAAGACGGGTAGCCTGGATGCACCATAAAATAGGCCATCACCGCGCTGTTTTTTTTTTGCCATCAATCCATACTTTCGCGCAACTCGATAAACTTGGACTAGACTTTTGGGTCGCCCTGTACTGAGAATGTGGGAATTCACCTCATTGAGCGTTGGATACAGCTCATGTTACTCGATTTTGGCAGCTGTACATGCTAGCTGTCCACCACTGCACTTCTCTCTTCTCTACTAGTCATGCAAGAAAAATTTAGTTGAGTTTCTGCATTCTAATGCCTGATACATAAGTAATTCTGCAGCTAACACCACATATAGTGAGCGTCAATGGCGGTGACCCATCCACAGCCTCGATAACAACGCCACGCAACCGCGCTGCGAGCGCTGGAATCGATGTCATCAGTCGCCAGAGTGCTACTTCTAGGTGCTTTTTTCCCGGTTGGTGATCTCTTCGCGTTTTTTCATGTTTCATAGCTATAAAAACATAAAGGCAGCAGACGACATCGATTCCATCGCGCGCGGCGCGGTTGCACGGCGTCCTTGCCAAGGCCATGGATGAGTCACCGCCATGGTAACTGCACATACACAAGTGCATAAGCCACACTTCCCTCAACTACAGAGAAATTGCGCGTGAAACTTCCCATCGTTCTGGACAACACATGTGAATTCACGCTTTGTCCGCCAACACGGTTGTCTAAACGGCATTGTCCACCACCTACCTAATTTGAGCGAATGTTGTTGCTGCAGCGAAGACGAGATCAGCAATTGCGACATTTGCCAGAAATACTCGATAAACCTGTAGTGTCCTCGGTGCATGAAAGAATATAAGATAAAGGAGGTAGCCATTAATAATTATCGCCACAGTGCCCGTACACCAAAAAATCGACGAGAAAAGGTGATCGTATAGAGACCACATTCCTGTAATTGCAAGCTTAATTCGAGGGCAAAACAACGAAGGTTGGAAGATGGTAACGGAAATACTGAATAAGAGATGAGCATGTTGTTTTTCAATCACTGGAAGACGTAATTTGCGACAATAGCCAGAAACACTAGCCGTCAACAACATTAGTCGGTTTGTGGAGGAAACCAGGGCCTCGGATGTGCCCTCAGTGGAATAAGATTCATGAAACACGAATTAGGCCGCGTGACAAGAGGTACGCTGCCGGACTGTGATTGGTCAATTCATGTGCGCGTTGCGGCAGCAGTCTTCAAGGGAACGGGCAGCAGTGGGGAGAAATACACAAGTTTTCAAGCTTCAGAAGGAATATCATTGTTATCGGTGTCGACAAACTGTAGGGAGATAACCACCGATGTCAATCAGGGCGTCGAATTTGAAGGATCAACTGGAATTTAGGAGAAACATGCGCGTGCGGCGCGGTCGCGTCGCGGCGTACGTCTTGACCGCCCCCCACACGAATTAAGCAAGCCAACGCTGGCTAAACGAAAATAACAGTGTACATAGTAGACCACGCAAGAATGCGAAGAACGCCAAGATGGGTTCGCTAACCTAGGCTCGAGCTCATGAAACGTTAACCACGCCAACGATGGTCAGCATGGTTGGTTATGTGCCACATGCAGAGAAGACACAGCTCACCGGCAAATTTTGAAAAGTGTAAGGTTTTTCACTTCTCATATTGAAATACATGCACGAGAAAATAACTGGAACACATCAAGAGAGATCCTTGACCTCACACCTCAATATGATGTTCTTAATGAAAGGAGTTACGGAAGCTCGGTGAAGAAGGAAGTAGCTACAGTGAACTTTTGTAGTTTAGGAAGTACCAGCAGTAGATCATTATAGTGTCAAGAACGTTCCAGAAGAATTAGCGAGTTCTCAATAAAAGGAATAGCCGCTCAAGGATTGCTCAGATTTATTTGTTTATTTGAGATGTGCAAGTATGTACAGTGAGCGTCGATGGCCGTGGCCCGTCTGCGGCCTCGAAAAGTACGTGGCGCGACCGCGCCGCTCGAGCACGAATATTCTCCGGGACATCAAATTGTGGGGTTTTCTTGATAGTCAGTTAGTTTTTTTTTTACTAGGCACCGTCAAATGTGATGAACAATTATCAAGAAAGTCAGATTCGCCACCGAGGCGACGATTCCATAGTGAGCGGCGCGGTCGCGCTGCGTGCTTTTCGAGACCGCAGAGGGGTCACCACCATCGACGCCCACTGTATGTTCGTGTACGAGATAGCCATTTACAGTCGGAGTACATGTAATTAGATAAACTTATTCAATCTCCTCCTAAGAGAAGTGCAACACGTTAGTCCGTAATATACTAGTTTGTTGAAATCGAAACAAATTCGTAGAGAAATTTAGATCTTATCCGAGTTGTAGCTGCGGCAGTCAAACGCCTGAGCAGAGCTCCTCCTGTTCTAGGATAAATAATAGTGGAAAAAGTCATTGGGATCAAGCCTGTTCAGTCATTTCGACGATTTGTATGAAAGTACGTAGTTAGTCATTGAGTACGTATGTCAGCAATAAGTTCACATATATACAAATATTTTGACTTCCGAGAAAAGCGGATATGTCCATCAGTACAGCGGAAATTTATGTGCAAGACTAGCTTTTGGAAAACTTTGAAAAACTCGTCCATTAAGCACATTAATGATAAAGGTCCATTTGAGAAAATAAATGTAAAGTGTTCTGTTTTGCTCATCACTGCAGTAGAAAATATTGCTGCTTATGCATGGAGCTTAGTTTTGTTGCGGTAAACAGAGGGTTGAGCTGCCACAAACACGAGGAAGCTGAAAGTGAAGTGAGCCTGATTCAGTGCATCGCATGGTTTCCAGGATAAAAACTTGTGTAGTCCTGTTGTTTTCTGAGTGGTTGACAGTTTTTGAGGGTGCCCTTTCGAGAACATGCACCTCGTTGAGGTATAGTACGAAGCCCCTTGAGTATGCCGAACGCTACTGTCGGAGCACTCCAGAAGAATGTCATTAGCTGTGGAGAAGGAGCGCAGCAGCCATTCCATGGTGGGATTCATGAACGTTCTGAGAATAATTATGGACTTCCTGGTAGCTCTAAAAAAAGAAAAGTGTGCTGCACAGCAATTGCTGCGCTTTGCTATTCTTTACATCCACTTCCTCAACTTACTTCCAAGAAGTTTCCGGATTGAGTGGTTCGCGAAATTCGCCCACGCTGAGCGTGTGCGTATGGTGTGTATATTTCGGAGTGGCGTGCTGGCCCAACGCTGGCCCAGACGCGAGCTGGCGATCGATACTCACCTGGTGGTCTGCTGGAGTATAGCCAGCAGTACGCCACGCGTCATTGCACGCGGTGCGCTCGCACGCCACACAATATACACACTGCATGTTTGAGTATTCCCGGGAACGTTCAGGAACACCACCAAAGAATGACAGCGAAAAATTGAAGAAGAGCGGGAGGTTACCGATCATTCCCCGTGCCTTTCTTCTGCGCTGTTTCTGTAGGCTTGAGAAATTCATATCTATATGTAAAACATAGGAACCCTTAATTTTTTTCAAAAATCTGGGCGACGCGCGTGGCGCCAAATCCAAACGATAAGAAGGTATCCGTAAACGAGCTACGAAGGTATCTGTAGAAATACATATCGAATACATGAGACTGCACCCAGATCCGGCGGAGGGTCTAGGATACTTCTCTCCTGGTATTATCGAGTCAGATACAATCGATTTATTGATCGATTTTATCGACTTTTCCCATTATGCTCCAATACAGGCGAAAATTTGCCTAGTAACATCAACATCAAGCGACTAGTATTAATAAAAATTGGACCTAGAACCATTCTCATTTCTTTTCCTGGACAGACTTTGCACTGACTATTTAAATCTTCCACTACCAGCTTGGAATAGGACACGAAACTGAAGTTACACTCACTTAACTCAAGTGACATTATACTAGTTGAATAGGTCGATTTCTGCATGTTCAATGTTCCTTTGTTCGTTCATTCTTGTCTGCACTCCTGTACGATGTTGAATGGAATGCCCGTTGGGGTGTAATAAAAAGATAAATAAATAAATAAATGAATAAGTGAACAGCCTTGCTCCAGAAGAAGCATAATTGAGATTACCCAAGGCAAATCTGGCAACTTTAAGCTGAGCTGATCATTTTTAACGCGGAAATCACCACGTTTACGGTCTGAACAGCGTAATACGTCCAGTACAAATCCCTGCAGCATCTCCTGCCAGTTGCTGCCGTTCTCCCATCGGTTGGTGCCTTCGTTCCTCAAATGCTGCTCAAAGGAGTAAACTTTGAGCAGAACTGAGGGATTGGTAGGAGCGACCGTGAGGATATCTCCCTAGGCTTCGTACTCGACTCATTGCGCTGTTCGAGCCACGTTCGTGCCGCAGATTTATTAGAGCACGCACTCTACAAAAACAACTTCGTGATTTTTCAAATCAATTTAATATGTGTCAAAGCTACAATATTCATAATCACGCAAGGCAAAATTTGAGAATGTCAAAAACATTAAGTGAATATTTTATTATATTATCCAAGGTCGGCATAAATCACATATCGTTGTTCACCTTCTCGCACAAGCTCTGTGGAAGAAAAGCTTAGAAGTTCAATTTTTTCTGGGATTGGAGACTCATTTGTGACATTCTGGAAGTGCACCTCTGGGAACAGAAACGCTAGATTTTTTGTTGCCCTAGACAGAATAAGTTTCTGCACTTGAAGGAAAAGAAAGATGAGCGAGAATTTCTTGAATATTAACATACATGCCGGCTCGCATGCTGCTCCGACATAAATGCAGTAGAATGGTCTGACACGAGCGGTACTAGTCATTAACATAAGCAGGTCGGCGTACTTGATCCACACGAGATAGTTCACAAATCATGCAGGGCCTCCTTGTTTCATACGTGTCTTACCTGGTCTACTTCCTTGAATTCATACTGAATTACATAGCCCGTTTTTCCTGAATTTGAGCGAGATGTGTCCTTATGTGCTGTGGTGTCTTGTCAAGTTCACTGATGTTTGGGAGGACGTATGTATTTTGTCAACGTTCTATGTAATAGATATCCCACTCCACCAATTGAAATCGAGTCGAGTTTCGAATAAATTGATTTCCGAGTGACTCGAAGTATCAACTATTCAAAAAAGCCCAAAAATCCAGTTATTCGAAATATCGACTATCCGAAAAAAATCTATTCGAGTCGAATGTCTACTATGTAATATGCTAGTGATGAGAGATATGTGAACATAAATGAAAATGTAAAAACTCTTGCTTCAATGTAAATCCAATGTGGTTCAGTTACTATGCTGAAGATATGTGAAAATATTCGAGTTATTTCAAAGCATCCAGGACATAATATCCTGTGGAGTCTGAGCCACAATAGGGTCTAAAAATTGACCCCACTTGAGCAAGAATTTTTTTTAAAATTTTTTCTACGCTTCTTTGCCAGCCACACATTTGGCGATTTTGACAGAACTCCGGATTTCAAAGCGACGGAACGCATCTGGCTGAAGACGAGTAATATTTGGAAGCAGTGTTAACCTCGAAATGGGGAAGAGCGAGTAAATTGTGATGGAAGAAATTCACGGATGATTACTATTGGGTTCACCTCTCAACTATGCCCATCATATTTCCACTAATGATATGAACGCACTCTCTTACGACCGAATATGAGACAAATCTACTTCAAGAAATTAATTTTATATTCAGATCCCAGAAATGAAAGTCATTTTTCGAGCGTTTGTAAGCTGAGAAATCGTTTGAGATTCATTGATTCAGAAGTTCGTAGATAAAAAAAAAACTTTTTGCTAAGAAAATCGAAGTGAGAAATGGAGCGGATCCGGAACATTCCTATAGTCATGAGTGTCCAAATTCCTAGAAAAATTTTGAGTTTATAAGCTTGACTCCAACAGAAGATATGGAAAAAAGTGGAAAAGGCTATATAATTCCAGCCAGAATTGTATCTTGAGTTTCTGGAAGTTTCTAGGCAGAATTAGAAAGTATAATCGACATACATTTAGTATAAGAACTGCATCTATGAATTCTATAGGTCCTTTTTTCGACTACCGATATTTTGCTTTTGAAAGGGGACTATATTTAGTATATATATGTAGAAGGTACTGGAAGCTGATATCACTGGGATTTATGATATCACTAGAAATTACTATGTAGAAGATATGTGAAAAATATGTGAAAGCATAGAGACTCTAGATTCACGGGAAAATTCGAAGTGAATGGTTAGCAAATTTGAAACGGCAATCCAAACGCTGTTTGAATAACACTAGTGAGCGGAGATCGAAACCAAGGATACACATTTGTATTCGTTGACATATCTAGTAATTTCCTCCTTCATTGCAACATGTTATTCGGTTTTTTGACGATTAGTTGAATATGTCATCAAAGTGACTATAAACACCCTTTTTCTCGACAGATGTCGCATGGGCTTTAATGAAAACAAATTGGCATGGAAGTGGTGGACTCAGGATGCACCCGGCCTACTTCCGCGTGTTTCCTGGGCTGTCTCAGGATTGAAGCAGTCAAGGCATACTTATCACAGTGGATACCAGAGAACAGACAGCATCACTGTGGAACCCTAAAGCTCTGTGTACTTGAGCTAGCTGGGTAAGTTAACCCATGGTTTGCCCTTCAGGGAAGGTCACTTGTCTTGTATATGGCGCTCATCTACGGGGCTAGGATTCAAAAACGCAAGGCCAATAGAAACCAGGTTAGCAAACCAACTTTTGCATCCTGCGTCTCCTCATGTTACGTAGTCTATATGATGATATGTCGCTATAACCATCATTGGTTTGCGTGGTTAACGTTACATGAATCCTAGTACAGTGAGCGAGTGTTAGAAAAGAAACAAAATTCATAAACGAACGATTTTGAGCCTAATCGTTTGTATCCATTTGACGCCCCTAATGATGAAAAACAACATAAATTATTGGAGGAACTATATTCTAAGCGCTTTTTCGACGACTGTTTTTGCTTTTTGATTCCCGTGACAAAATGACATTTTTACGTGATGTGTGCCCAAATAGCCAATAAAAAATTCATCTCAAATATGGCTGGGGGCCTTACATGTTTACCATGCCTGTAATGAGTCTGTCACTCCACAATCCATTTAGAGTTAAAAAATTCAGAGTCATTGCACGTGAACAACTTCCTACACTTCGCGTGATGACTGATATTCTGGTAGATGAGCGCTGCTCCTCCTTGAATGAACAAAGGGATAAATTTTCAGGTGACATGCAGGGGAAACCTGTAGACAGAAAACCCCGCTAGTTCTCGAACGAGAGGTGCTAGAGTCCGTTCCACGAGGGAGTAATTATTCAAGGAATGTCAGAGAAGAAAAGAACGTTGAAAAATATACAGCTATTGCAGAAGGTGACGAGGAAGACCATCAATACGCGTGAATACTCAGCTATCGTCGTGTTTGAAACTAACTATAACAGCTCAACATTCGGACATTTGGATCCATACTTTTTTGTTTATTTGCTTACAAAGTTGCGTATTTACATACATACTATTGCTTATTTATTTGCTTTGTTTGTTCACCCACGGAGCGCTCCGTGGGAAGATTGAATCAGGCAACAAACACCAGCTTTCCCATTACTGAATCGTTAGACAACAAATATGTACGTAGTAACGAGAAGCATTAAAAAGTAATGTCTACTTTGTTGAAGGTAAGTAAGGTAATGGAAGTTCTCCTGCACCCGCAAACACTGAAAAAGCCATCACAAGATGGGAAGAAGTGAGTCTCCACATGGTGGTGCACAGAATTAGAAATTATCTGTCCTTACTCTCTCGTATTATGTAGGATTACATGTACATCCAACTGATCACATTTGGGATTAGGCAGGAAACACCCGAACGAACGATCCAACATGCGCTCATGCGTACCCAACTGGGTTCAAAGTATCTTCCAGGTAAAACTCGGTTTTCCAAGAGAACTCTGCTATGGAGCAATTGGACTCCGAACAAATTTATGGAGATAGCGTGTTGTTGCGGCAATTTTTCCTGCAAAACCCACCAAATTTTCAAAGAGGGTTTTACTGCTCAAACGCATCCAGGAGAGGAAGAAGTGCTCCTTCCTGTGCTACCCGGGACTCCTATCAAAGCCGATCATAATCCAGCATTCCGCCTCAACCATTTTCAGAAGTCACCCCATAAACTTCATGTAGCATGCTTCAAGCTCTCTGACCATTGAATTTGGGCATTCTAACTGGGACTGTATTCAGTGGCGAATATTTATTGTACTGTACTTAATGGCATCACACTCAATAGGTTGACTCACGCCGTTTTTGAGCCGAGTCTGTTCATCAAAGAGAATCTGCATAATGTTTATGAGAAGGAAACCCTCGCTGATGGCCGTGTAAGATTTCAGATCGCCAGAATTTCGAAAGGGGAGAAAATGGGTCACTGATGAGGAGAGGTATGGTCGACCAACAAGTGCAACCTCAGAACAGCATGTGGCAGCTGCCGAGAATATGGTACTTCAGGACAGAAGAAATTCATTTGCAGAATATATGAAAGACCTTGGGCTTCATTACGGCACGGTTGAAAATATCCTTACCGGACGCCTAAGAATGTCAAAGGTCACGATACGCTGGGTGCTGAAAACCTTTTCGACATTTGAGAAGAAATGTTGAGTCGAACATTCAAGCGAAATTTTGAGGTGTGCTTAAAATAGCCAACAGGAACTCTTGCATTGTGTTGTGACGCGTGATGGATTGTGGATCCATCACTCAGGAACAAAGCAGAGAATGGAGGCGTCGTTCTCGGAGACCGGTGAGACCGCCGATGGAATTCACGGCAGGGAAAGTTTCGGCCACAATCTTCCGGGATGAGGAGGAGGAATCTTTTCGGTTGAATACCTCAAAGATAATGCCACAGTCACGGAACACGAATACCACTACGCTAACTTGCTTCTCCGACTACGACAAGCAATCAAAGAAAGCGCGGTGGGAAGGTGTTCCGTGGAATTCTCTTGCATCAGGACAACGCCCCCGCTCACAGGTCAAAAGTTGCAGTAGCGTCCACACGAGCATGCGGATTCGAATTATTGTAACACCCATGAATTCTAGCCCTCAGAGATTATTTTCTGCCTGAAATTTGAATTAGCATCCTCGTGGGACAAGATCCAGGAATGAAAACATACTGAAGTCGGCCGTTGAAAGCTATGTACTACGACTCTTGGGAAAAATTCTTTTTGCACGGCTTAAAAAAATTTGAAATCGAGATGTAAAAAGTGTTTTGGTGCTGGGGGATCCTACATTCAAGATGCCTTATAAGACCAAAGCTGCATCATGCAGCACACATTAACCATCTATTAACAACCAGCTATTACTGCAATGCAGGCTGCTCTTCCATACCCGTGGGACACGAAGTGGGTTCGTCCGTCGAGTGGAAACGTAGTTTTTCTCTGGTTTATTTATTTACAGAATTGCACTTATGTGAGAAGAAATTCTCTTAGAAAATGCTCGAACGGCACGATAGGACAGAACTGTATGTACAGGTACTGTGCACTCTGTAAATGCATGCCCTGAGAAAACGTATAACGACATTTAGAGGGATTCTTAAAGCACGCACTGAGTAATAAATGCCTTCCATTCAGCTTCATTAATGTCGCATTGAATGTGTCTACAGAAATAATGTGGGCATGACACATATAATTTGGGAGGAAAAAGCAGTGGTGACGAAGGCGTTCTAGGGATAAATCGTTGAAAATGCCCCGACAATTATCTTTTTGCAATTTCTTGGATGCACTTCCGCGTGAAATGTTTCTTATGCGATCGCTTCCAGGGTGCACGTGAAGGATTCAAGCACAACCCAAGCACTTGCATGCGTTTGAAATCCCTTAAATTGAAATTCTTAATTGATCTTTTCGCTAGAACGAGAAAGAGATGAAGCTTGGTGAAAATTGACGGCAGAAAAAATTCATTTATTGTTGGGAAAAATACCGCAGACAGTGGAAAACGTCTGATAAAGATTGGGCAATTATTACCAATAATATAATACCAACAATTTAGAAACCATTTTGAACACTTGAATATTAAAGGATGAAAAGTCTTATTTTTCTTCCCATCTTTCGTACAAGGCTGTAGTGCTCCCTTCTGTTTGATAATTCGAATTTTTGACTTAGTCAAAGTGGAATATCCGATTACGAATACTATTTCCATTGCAGCTAAAAGTACGTACTGCAATTCGTGAGTATGTATTCGGTTGATACGAAAGTCTTGCACCAAAATTTATTCTTTGATCCAGACTTTCCTAGTGGTGAATTAAATTGAATTTCCTTGGCACTAAAATGTGGTAGAATATTCTACTTCTTCTCATTTGCAAAAGTTGGCAGCCGGGTTCCTATAAAAGTAACTTTCTATGACTATAAAGCTTAGCAAACCATGCTCCTGTTCAATGTTATGATTTTTCGGGAAAAAACTGTAAAATTTGGAGCAAGACCTCTGGAGCAACATAATTAATGAGCTCTGTTGTCCCTGAACACAGGGGCAACAATATTTAGAACGTTTTGAGCGGTACAACCAAACCGAAGCATAACTTATGATAGCATAAATACCAGACAATGAAGGGACTTTTTTCAAGGGTTGTTGGTCTGCTTACAATTATTCATTCCATAATTTGATGTCGTACTATATCGTACTATACTACATGTATCATTGCTTGGTCGGTCGCGCTGAGTGGCAGGTTTTTCCGCTCCTCAGCTCTTTTTCTCAATTCTCTCGATTTTAAAGGACTTCTTCCTTTCTGCCTACACCGTTACTTTTTGTTTTAACATTCCCTTGGCCAAATTCTATCCTAGCATCTATCTGAGGTTTGGACATCCTACTTTTTACGGTTTTTCCATCAGTTTTGCAGGGCATTGATTTATTGAGTTACGTAGTTCAAAATGGCGCGCAGGTCACAACGCTCAACAAAGGCATCCGTTCTTCCTGCTGATGAAACTGGATCTGCTCGACCACAGTCTACTTCATCTCTTACCGTTACCAAAGAGATGTTAGAGGAGTACGGCAAGCTGTCCGCTACTGAGCTCATCAATGCCATTTTAGAACAGGTTGAACATCCGCTCGCCAGGGCAATGCTATCGGTCCTATCAGAAAAGATTCCGGCAGAAGCAGCAGTGCACGTAGAAGAAGAAAAACGGGCAAGGAGCATTGTTGTTAGTGGGTTAACTGAGGCTGATCCTAGCCTACCCCCTTCTGAACGGCAGCTCGATCTCGAGGCCAAGATCAGGGAGCTTTTGGACGCGGCTAATGTGGAATGCCGGCCAACCGAAGTTTACCGGATGGGACGACCTGTTCCTGGTCGTCCTAGGCTTGTAAAGGTGGTGCTCCCAACCAGGGCCCACTGGAAAATGGCTTTATCCCACGCCAGAGCCCTACGCTCGTCTAGGTTCTCTAATGTATTTATCAGACGGAGCATGACTGCCGAAGAAAGGAAGAAAGATTACGAATTGAGGCAAATTGCGAAGGAGCGCAACGCCGAATCACTGAGCAAGGAATGGGTAGTTTACAAAGGGCAGGTAAGACGCCGATCTGAGCTACCCAATACGAGTAAAATGGGAAACTTCTAAAGGGGCATGGTTTGATGGAGGAGCCTCGGATAAGATGTTATTTATTCAATGCACGTAGTTTAGTGAAGAAATTGAACCAGCTGCGACTATTTTTGAATGACTATAAACCTGACATCGTTGTAATCACGGAAACGTGGTTAACTTCAAATATCCTTGACAGTGAAATAACCGGAAACTCTCCTTACACAGTCTTTAGAGTGGACAGGTGCAAAAGAAAAGGTGGGGGAGTTTGCTGTCTTGTCAAGTCCCTCTATTCTGCGCGTAAAGTCGATACTGGTGATTCGCTTTCAGCAGACGTTCTGATAATTGACCTTCATTGTGTTGGCCAAATCCCTCAACTTACTCTTGTGTGCATTTACCGGCCCCCAAAAATTATCATTCAGGAAGATGAAAAACTGATTGAGCTGTGTACTGACATATGCACCACGAGGCGTAACCCTGTTTTATTAGGGGATTTTAACCTGCACGTTGACTGGAAAAATATGCTGCCGCTAAATAGCATTTCTCGGAAGTTCCTGAATTTTTTCAACAGTCTAGATCTGAAACAGCATGTTTCAGAGGCCACTCACTCAAACAATGTTCTTGATCTCATCCTATCATGCGAAGATCTCATCAGCAATTCTCATTTACTTCCACCATTGAGTAGCTCAGATCATTCCATTGTCTATTTCGAAATTGGAGTCGAGATTCCGACTACAACCGCTATCCCTACTCCAGACTTTCTTAGTCTAGATTATGATTTGTTGAACTCGCACTTGCAAAGTCTCGACTGGTTATCGATATTTGATAATTATCTATCTGCCAATGATGTATACGAAAGATTTTGCCACCACCTTTATTCCGCATTTGCTCTTTTTGTTCCTTTCAAATGCATAAATTTTTCTAGTTCATATTTGCCTAAACAAATACAGTCATTGCAAGAGCAAAAAAGGAAATTGTTTGAGTCAATCAGAAACCCGTTGTCTTGCCCTCTATATAAAAAGGTTTGTAGTGATATAGAGTATCATCTAAAGAAATTCCTTGCCAATCGTGAGAGACGGCTAGGTTCGGGAAAAGGTATGAGGCCACTTTTCCGATACATTGGCAAAACCATGAAACCTGAGACTAAATTTAAGACTATCAAGGATAACTGTGGAAGACTATTGTGGTCAAACGAGGAAAAAGCTGAAGCACTGGGAAATTATTTCGCTAGTGTGCAAAGTAGCTCACGTGAATCTGCAATCCATAACTCAGAATTTGACCCCGTTTCGTCATTTGGCTATATTGGACGCAAATTTCCAGAAATGATCATAAATCCGGCAGAAATCTTGAAATTTTTGAAGACACTAAAGCCTTCCATAACAGAACCATTCGATGGAATCCCACAAATAGTATATAAAAGATGTGCGGATGCCCTTTACAAACCTTTGTCACACATTTTTAATATTTCTCTGCTACTTGGCGAAGTACCTGATGTCTGGAAAAAATCGATAATCACCCCCATTCCCAAGTCTTCGACAGCTGATTGTGTCACCGATTTTCGGCCCATTAGTATAGTTCCCACAGCAGCTAAAGTGATGGAAAAGATTTTAAGAGAAAGAATCCAATCATGGCTTAACCGTTTTCATGTTATTCCTGAGGAACAACATGGATTTCTCGCTGGCTCGTCCACTTTAACCAACCTTGCTGACTGTTTATTTGAGTGGGAGACTGCCCTGAATGCAGGGATGTCAATTGATGTTATATATGTTGATTTATCAAAGGCATTTGATAAAGTCAACCAAACCAAATTGTTGAGCAGACTAGATTCCCTGGGAATTTCGGGCCAACTCCTCAAATGGTTTGAATCCTACCTGAGTTGCCGCCAGTTAACAGTCAGAGTTGCTAACAGCTTTTCTCAGGAGTACTCATGCTCAAGAGGTGTGCCGCAGGGCAGTGCCCTTTCTCCACTGCTGTTTTTGATCTACACTATAGACCTGCCAAATCTTATCAAAGCTTTTCCCCATGTCAAGATAAAACTTTATGCGGACGATATTAAGATCTATGCCGCCTATGATAATACAAACCGGTGTGAGATTCAAAGAGCTATTCAGGACTCCCTGATCAAAATGAATGTATGGGCGAAATCGTTGGATTTGGATGTTAATATTGACAAATGTTTTGTCCTACATCTCGGAGACGGACTTCCTGGAGCTTATACGATTGATGACAGAACCCTGCAGACCCGCAATCTAGTGAAAGATTTGGGAGTGGATATCGACCATCGTCTCAAATTTCGTGGACAAGTTGAAAAAGTCGTGAATACAGCGATGAAATATCTTTTCCTAATATTCCGTAACATCCACAGTAGTGACTCAAAACTATTGCTGCGGCTTTATAAAGCATATATAATTCCAAAGATTGAATATTGCTCCCCAATTTGGAATCCTCATTTGAAGAAAGAAATACTAAGTCTCGAAAAGGTGCAACAGACGTTCACACGTCTATTGTACCTTAGATTATTTCCTCGGACCAGATATGATAACATTCCAAGCTATGCTGAACGCTTGAAATGTTTTCATCTGGATAGTCTTGAACGCAGGCGGTTAGTGAACGATATCGTTTTCTGTTTTCGGATATTGAAGAACGAAATCAATCTAAGAGCAAGCAAGTACTGGATCTTCCGTCCCTGTAACGGAAGATCTCGTGGCTTCAGCCTCTGCTATAAACAGATCAATAAGAAGAATTATGCTTTACTCTTTAATTCCTTATTCTATCGTGGCGTTAGGTTGCTTGATAAAGTCCCGATTGAAGTAATGCGGTCAGAGAATAGCAGGATATTCAGAAGTAAGTTAAAAAGACTTGATTTTTCTCAATTTCTTCGAATCTCTCAGTAGACGACTTTCTGTTTTCATTCTAGCTCGCTATTTTGGCCAATGTCGTTCAACTGCTGGTCGTTCTTCACCTCCGTTACCTCCGTGTCAACTATTTATACGTGGCTCCTCATCGTAGTATCTGCTTCTTGTTTTTTTTTTACTTGTTTCTGCTCGCATGCTCTGTTACTAACCAATTTCACCCTAGACACTTTCGCACAAGTAATTATAAAAGAAACGAGCCTCAGTTTTTTTCGCGGATCACCTATGCAACCTTAGTTATACCACTTCAGTCCATGGCCACACCAGGTATTTGCATGAATTTATCCTTAGAATGTCCGGTATACCGGTTCCGCAGGGGCTCAGTTGGTATACCTGCGTGCCGAAGTTCCGGTATACTCCAGTGGACTAAGTTCTGCTGGGCACGTGGCCAACTGGTGCGGATTAATTTGCCTTATTTCAATTATTTTTAATTTACTGGCCTTGGTCTGTTGTGGGTACGTGGTTGCCACTGGCTCCAGCTTTGGCTTTATTTGTTAAAGGAGCTGCGAAGGTGGCTAGCAACTGGTGATTCTTTTACTATCTAATTTTTTTACAAGCAAGTGAACAAATTACTATTGTTATTACTAACGCGGTTTTATGGAGCACTGAAAAAATTGTTTTTCAGTGTAGCAAATAAATAAATAAATAAATAAATACTAAGATGGAAATCTTCTGGAAAGAAGGTTACAAGAGCTCTATGAAGTGAGGAAAATAAGGTTGTTGAGGGCTTATTCAACATTTGTCACCATCCAGCATAACAATAACACGGATGAAGGCTGCAATTAGTGCAGGGATTGCCTGGTGTTTTTGATTTCTCCTATGATCCTTTCAGGTGTTGCAGCTTCACCGAGTTTGGAGATGGTCCCGTACATGTGCAGGGCATCGGTTGATAGCTGCTTCCAAAACGCTACTTTGAGCATCCACTCACTCATTTTTTTGCAGGTTGACTGCACATCTTGTTATAGTTCTGGTTAAAATTAATTTTCGAAGGAGAATTACGATGAACGGGAGTTATGTGGTAAACGTTTTTCGCCCATCGTAGGGTCGTATGGACACATTTGTCCAAGCGGCATTACGAGCAAACGGAGCGCTATCAGGGTTTTGTTGCGATCGGCCTCGGCTTCCTCACAAGATGTGAACTCATGTCCATTATATGATATGTATTTCTGGAAAAGTATTCAAGATTTCAACTACATCCCATCATCAGATTATATGTCTGCTATGAAATATCCTTCACCCGTTGATGAAATCCTATTTCCAGTCTCACAAAGAGCTTCAACGTTTTGGTGATTTGAGACGACATGTGAGAGGATAAGGTAGTCAGGGTTAGGGCGTTATACTTGAAGTGGGCGGCGCGGACGTGCTCTATTATTGGCTACTCGGCTGGGTTAACCAATTGCAGAGCTCGAACTCACCGCTCCTCCCAGGTATAACGCTCCACACCCAGTGGTCATAGCAGAGATGCATGGCAGTAGAAAAGTTATTGGCTCAGATTATCTACTGAGGATGTTGTATGATAAATTGCCTTTTATTGACTGCAGCAATGGATTCCAAGTGAGGGGGTTGGCCTTAGCTTCACTGGGGCACATAAATCCACTGCAACTGTGTACGTTGTCAAATACGATGGTATTCCCGTGAGGTTACGTAGGTTAGCAGATTTAGAGGTCATACTCGCCAACTCTCGGCTTAGTATTCTTATGAAAGAGAAGTTTATTCACAAAACTCTATATAGGCTGCATGCTTCACCAAGGCCAAATTACAAATTTGTCCAAATTTGTCCTTCGTGGCTTTCTCTAATGAATCCATCATATCTATTTATAGATAGGTTGTCTAAAGTGAATGAGGGCGCCCAGATTTCAACACCATCAAGGCTTGAACTCCTGTCCTCCTTCCCGATTTTCAACGAAAATTGTCAAAAGGCTGAAGAACTGAGCTCGAGAGGCAGAATTTCGGAAGAGGAGTTTGTTGAGAAATTTGCTCCATTTAAGAAAGTCCATGGCTCAGCATTATGCCCGCACGGTTCGAGTCCATCACCCCGAGCTTGTGCAAAAACCATGCCTTTGTCTTGAATATATTCACCTCCTTATGGTGCCTCAATGCCCCTCAAGTTTCAATAGAGCCTCTTAACCAGAAGAAAAGAACAGAGTACGCAGGCGGTTCTCAAGAACAGTTTCTGAGAGAGATGAAAAATTTGGTATAAGCTTGTTCCAAATCCTAACTTTTAACTTTCATTATCATCTGCTAGGCATTGGTTTTCAATTCTTCAAAATCAAAGTACTAGTATTCGCGACCTTATGCCCTCGGCATGGTCACCACGTGACTCACGGACAGTCCCTCAAGCACACGTTTGTGCACAACCGGTGGTGCACGCGGGCCCAGGGGTCGAATCACGGGTTGAGCGCAATGTTGCAAATGTGTTAAATTGTCTCTACTTTTGAAACTATGAGTATCTAATAGTGAAGGAAATCCAGTTCTTCAACCACCTCCCCTCCCTACACCTCATCCACTTCCCGTTTGCGTTCGTTACTGAAATCCAGGAATATACTGTCGTCTTGGAAAAGTACGTAACTGGATTCGGCTGTTTTCTATATGTTAGTTTTTACGTGAAGCTTTGTTTTTCACTGTTATATATTTATATATTTATCACACACTTGGACGCGCTCTATTAATAAACGGTGTGTGACTTACGAGGAAAAACAAAAAGCTTGAAAGGAAATGCGTCAAAACAAAAACAATGAGTGACAACAGTGGCGAAAAAGGTAGATGTCAGGCTGGTTGCGCGAATATACATATCTGCCTCAATGGAACATGTTCGCGGAAGTTCGAGGTGTTGACGCTTTTTGGCTCACGTTCTATGTAAAGCTTTGTTAGAAAGGGTTATTCAATCTGCGTCGACACTCAGCCCACAATCATTTGACTCAATGTAACCTGGAAACTATGTTAGATCGGTTGCAGATGCAGGCAGAACTGTTTCTTGCTCACCGATTCTCAATCGTATGGGAATTAGAAATAGTATTGAGAAGTGACTTCTGCAAGTTCCACCCACGTACGTACGTGTCAATGTAATTGGTTGTCAACATTGCTATTTCACAGATTATGAAGTTTTTGAGTACTAAAATCTCTTTGGAAAAAATCAGCGATTGCAGTAAAAGCCATTTTCCTGCCCATTATTTCCTAGTACAAGGTTATAAAAAATATAATACGAACATTGCGATGTTTTCTTGCGAATCAACTGCATCTCAGGCCATTTCATACATGCATTCGATCAAAAAGTAATGAAAACTCCATTTCATGGCTTATAAAATACGGAAGCGCTGGATGTTTTGTCAGTTGGACGTGGTCCAAACATCCATTCATAGCAGGAAGACACCGAAAAATTCTATTTTGACACTGAGTGTGCAAAGGAGAACAGGTTGACTAGTAACGAAACAATGGAATCTGGCGAAAGAAGCCGCCAGCCCTCAAAGAAGGGATTTCTTCCGCCAACAAAGGTAGGGAAAGTGTAGGAGGCCAAGAAACTGATTCTTCGTGTAGTTGATGATGTAGACTCTTATGAGCGATTTTTTATTGGCTAGCCTTCGGAGCTCTAACACCTTCGTCAGGCCTACAATATACAAGATGTCTAGTAGCACTGATGTTAACGATGGTACTCTCGCCAACATCAATCTTAAGTATAGGTATACCAAGTACCATCGTTAAAGGCAGCACCCACGGAAATCCTCACTTTCGAGGTGAGTCGTTCGCCGTGTGGTCGGCTGCCAGACAACCACAATGGTATCTTGAACACAGAAAAAGCGGCCTATCTGTGGAGATACTTCCGTGGACACAGAGCCGGGAGTGGCCACTTTGGTGTCCGCCATGCCAGTTAACGCCATGTGTGTATGTATGTTTATGCATGTGTATGCACAGAGGTGTATGCAGCTGTTAACTTACTGGGGTTCATCTGAAACGCTTCTTCTAATAATGTTGAGAAGTTGTGGAACTAACTAATAAAGATAACGAAGAATAAATTCAAAAAAATATATCCCATCCTCCCCGATAGATTTTGAAAAAGTGAGCACATGAACAGGGCTACTGCAGCCCCCCGCTAGGTACTAAAAAGGAAACGTGTGTAGTTAAACTGTTAGTGATGGTGAATAAAAACGGCCGATTTCCATATTTTTGCCCACTTCTTCAGCAATTTGCCGGAAGTTACAGAGGACATCTTCTGTACGTAGCTCACTCTTTGTTACTGCTGTTTGACATCCTTACACTGATCACCGCCACTCTTCAGCTAATGCGGGAAAAATGCAACTTGTTCAATGTCCATGTGAAACTTCCGAAAACTTTCGGCCTTCTTCGCATTTTTTGGAAGTCGGAACTCGGAAGTCGGAAGCGCAAAAAACACCGGAATATCGGAAATTTCGGAAGTCGAAATTCCGCTCATCCCTGGCGTATACTCTTAGCGGAAAACTCGTCCGCGCCGTGGACGTATGGGAAACAGCGCCTTCATTTCGCATCTTCCGGCGTGTTTCACGCTGCTTCATCACTGCCTATGAGTTCATCATCCCTGAAAACCCCAAAATTCGGCGAAATCTTCAACGCAAAAATGTTCGTGGGTGCTGCCTTTAACATCAATGCTAAAAGACATCTTGTATATCTTAGGCTTGACGATGGTGTTAGAGCACCGGAAGCCGACCAGGTAACGATCGCTTACAGGAGCCTATATCACTAAGAAAACAAAGAAGCTACTATATACAAAATGAGGTTCCGGGATAGCACAATTCCATAATATGGATGAAATAATGAGTAATAATAAACGAGTAATGAAATAATAAATGTACAGAGCGGTGCTGGAAGAAAATGCTTCATTAAAGTGGTACCACTTGGAGTGGCACTCACCACACCACAAACATGAACATCTGCAGAGCTGCTTCATAGAAAACTCTGTCAACATCTTTGTTATTGGCCATCGGATTCAAACTAACGAGGCTTGGCCATCTCATGCATTTTGAGCAGGGCTGGGGCTATGCGTTACTAACGCGACAATGATTTAACGCTTTAACGTCTAACGGCCTTTTTGGTAACATAACGGATTAATATATAGTCTGGAATGGAATATAGCTCAGGAATGCTCAGGGAATGAGAATGGACGGAATTTGTCTGCAATTGCGACCGCAGTCGTACCGGCCCAGGCCCCGGCACGAGCCTTTCGTGGGCTCACCATCAAAACGAAGCCCCCTTTGAAAAATCGAGAATTTACGAAGTCCTCCCTTGAGTGTGTACAATATGGAAACCACCGAAAAAATCAATAAGTGAACATCAACGCACAAAAAAATTATTGCCAGCAACAAATAAATGAACGGAAGCAACATTGTGCAAAAATGAAAAAAACGATAAAGTGTATGAAAAGTGATTCCACTAGTGGCAAGAACACCGGGTAACCGGCCGGCAGATCAGCTGGTTTAATCGGAAACAGTAGAGAAACACCTAAATGGAAGGGATCGTACAACTGGTGTAAAAATATGTCGAACCAGTCAAATGGTTGGCTGATACCACTGCGGTCGTGATTGCAGACAATGTTCCCCCATGGGCACTACCTGAGCAAACAGACCATATCAACGAATTCGGAATTTTTGCAAGGTAAACCACTGATTTTGACATCAAATGCCTATGCAGTCCCTCCTCCAATTAAAAAAAAAATTCCTGCCCAGGGCTAGGATTGATGAACACATAAGCAAGCAGAGCCAGGCTAGCGAACCAGTTTTTGTGCCATTCGTCGCCTAGCATAACGTACGTAGTCCATAGGGTGACCAACTACGCTAAACATCGTTGATTTGCTTGGTTATTGTTTCATGAACCCCAGGTTGGAATGAAGCTCTGGAGTACGAAATCGCAATTTTCGTCAACAAGGTTGCAAGGAAGTTTATGAAATGAAAACTAAAGCTGATGACGGCTTTGTTACGATTTTCCCTGTTATCAGCGTTCTTACAAATAAAGTGCAGGTTTTCAAGGTTTATTTCGTCTGTGGTTTAATTAACTTCTCTTAAGGTAATTACATAAATGACGGTGACGTGAATAGACTGGAAAATATGGTGTAATAGAACGTTTCTATGAATTCCTTCCGCGCTGCATGATACAGCCACGTATAGTTGGCCAACCTATGGAAATGTGGGCATTGTCCAGGAAGAATTCTTTCACCAAATTTTGAAGGCTGGCCGGGATTTCTTGGATATCACTATAGTTGTATGTAAGGGTTTGTGCGGCTTTTGGGTCTCCAGACAACTACCAATTAAGAAGGTCGTAAAAGACATTTATCAGATATGTTCTCTATTAATCCCAGCTAAATTAGAAATTAAAATGAATTAGAATTGAATTAGGAAAAGTATACCACGACACATTTCAAAAGCGAATATTTAACTGTGTCAGTCCCGCAAATTTTAAACACCTCTAGACGTTCCACAAAACTTCCGCAAACTAAAAAGCTGCGATTTCATCAAAACAGGCAGATTATCAAGGATTTGCAGAGATTTGTGCAGACCATTGGACTGAGCTTCTCTTCCTAAGGATCGAGAAGAGTTGAGACATCAAGAAAAAAAAACGGTTCCAGCTCCATGGGCCAGCATCCTGCAGTCGAAGCTGCAGGATATGGAAAGATCAGGTGCAGGAAGGACAATTGTCAACAACTGGGTCCATGCTCCGATAACTCAAGGAGCATTTGACATTTCTGACAAGGCGGGACATTCAGTTCCACATTTCCTTCCCGGAAGCACATGCTGCAGCTTGTACATAGATCTACGTCTTGCGACGCAGACGTACTATAAATTAGTTTACCCTATTGAATGACTCAAAATTGCAGAGATCGTATGAACAAACCCAGACAAAGCATTCTTTAGGAGAAGTGCTTAGACCGTTGCTGTTAACAGTACCTTAACTGAAAAGTATTGTCGACAATACCTCTTGAAATTTGACCTCTATTAATCCCGTCTGGGCAAAGCTAACGAGTCACGTATTATTAGTAATATATAGGGATAATACAGTAGGCACGGCAGTAAATTCAGCATGCACCACATTGTGCAAGAAAGTAACACCATTTACCGTATCTTAATCAACTCATAACAGTGAGTACAGTCCTTGTCGGAAAGATAGACGGATTGCACGTGAGGTTTAGTAGCGTCGCGGCCTCTCTCTCTCTCTCTCTCTCTCTCTCTCTCTCCTGTATCCCTCGTGTAGGTTCCGCCACGATTCTGCAGTCACGGACTTCGTCTACCTTTTCGAGAGGACCTGTACTACTATGTTGCGGTTAAGTTAATTCCTGATAAAGAAATTACTCCTAAGAGCTGGTATTTCTTTGGCGCTTTGTTTTTTCACGTCCTTGTGATGCTATCCTGCAACGCCATGCAGCATGTGCTCCAAAGATTTCCCGGCAAAACTGGACAATTAGAGCCGTATGCATACCTCCTCCCAAGTGCTCCCAAGTTGGGAGTGGGAGCCTCCCTGCCCAACTCCCTGTATGCATACCTTGTTGGGAGTGGGAGTGGGAAGCTCCCAATATCTCCCAACATTGCCGAAATGCTCCCTCAGTTCTTAGTAGGGGAGAAGTTGGGAGCACAATTTTGATGAAGTAGTCGATTGGATTTCTGCACATATTCATGCACCACTGAGTGACTACTTGGTTTTACTGTGAAGATAGAACACTGGGAACTCCAGCAAAAGCCATTAGATTCATTGAACTGCTAGTACCGGAAACCAATAATTCTCACTGTCTGTCAGAACCTCCAGCATCGATTTTTCCTTGCTTCCAAGTGTTAATGGTGCTGCCTGTTTAACGCTTTTTTGTTCCAAACTGAGAATTGTAAAACAACTATTCTGATAGAATTAAAGGCAGCACTCACGGGAATTTTCACTTTTGAGGTGAGTCGCTCACTGTGTAGCCGGCTGATGGGAAACCACAACAATAAGTTGAACACAAGGAATAACCGCCTATTTGTGGAGATTCTGCCGTGGACACGGATGCAAGCGTGGCCATTTTGGTGTCCACCGCGCCAGCTAACGCTATTGACTTGATGTGCAACGCGTGTTCTAGCGCAGCGTATAGTGTAGGGTATGCAATAGTGCACAGTGTAGTGTATGAAATGCGCACCATCACACAGGATTTCGTAGCGTTACGCGCGTATACCCTCAGCGGAAAACTCGTCCGCACTTTGGACACATGGAAAACAGTGCTGCACTCCTGCTCTTGCACCAGCTCGCGCTGGTGATAGGTGAACAGCACTGAATCAGAATGACCATGATTATAATTTTTACGTTACCATAGTCGTGCAGAAATAGCGCTGCGCTGCAATACAGCTGTCAGTTTCACGATGAACGCCTCGAAGAATCTCAACTACCACAAATCAAGCTAGACGCGTGTACGGCGCTGGTTGAGATCTAGAAGGCTTTCGCAGGAATGATTTGCTTTGAAATTATACAGTGAAAAGTCACAGAGGACAACAAGAAATCAGCGCAACCAGCATGGGAGACCATCCTACCTTGACTTGGTATAGTAAAATTTTCTAGGAAACACTACAGAAAAGATACGTCACGCCTTCAGTAACAGAGCTAAGACCATCGTGCAGCAGATGCAGACACATCATCAATACGAGTTTGCATAAATAAAGCTACAAAACAAAGAAGTTCTTCCTCGAAGCCGCAGACGAAGTTTCAAGGACTTCGAAAAAAAAAACAAAGCCAACTAAGATACCGAGTTGACGCTTTGATAGCATTGGTAACATAAACATCAACTTATTACCTCTTATGGAAGGTTGCCACATTGTTCTTTATTCGAAAAAGTCTGTGCAATTTTGCGTGGGGAGCTCCCAACATGCTCCCAACAGATGTGCATCGCGGGAGCTCCCAACTTCTCCCGGCTGGGAGCTGCTCCCAGTAGGGAGAAGTTGGGAGGGCACTCCCAACTGGGAGGAGGTATGCATACGGCTCTTAGAGGTAATGCCTGCTGTGATTCTTCATTAGTAGTGAAAAGTACATGGAGAGACCATAATTTCAATCTATACTTTGGAGAATAAAACGGTAGAGTGAAACAAAAGAATGGCCTATTGTAATCGTCACCATCACCGCTTCTAGCAGGAGTGCAACAGCCTTGAGAATTGCAGCTTTCCGTATGCCAAATTCTAACGGGAACGCCGTTCTATGCATAGCTTCTCTTGTCACTACGGCAGTTTTATCCCAAAATGGTATGTGACCAACTCCTAGGAAAACCGAAACATGTTGGCAGTTGCTATTTCCAAGAGGAACTGCGAATAACTCTGCCTATTGGCCGAAAAATGTACTAGGGTGGTAAATTGGGAATGCGCGCTAAATTTTCGACGTCTTTACGAACGTGTTGCTAAATATTTTTGTCAAACGTTTGATACTATTTCAAAGAGCAGCATAGCGAATTTCCTTATACGCGGTATATCAAATACACAGTGAACTCCAAACGGCCGTAGACAAGGTGCGGGAACGCGGCGCGGCGTTCTTGGGCAGAGACACAGAGGCTCTGCATGTTAGCTCTGGTGTCTCTACCCAGGAACGCCGCGCCGCGATCGTACCGTTTGTCTACGGCCGTTTAGAATTTACCTTAATTCTTAAGTTTCTAGAAAAATTCATAAAAAGACCAGCATATCTTTCAAGATGTTTCCTTATGTTGAACAGCACCCGAGATTGTTATAGCCTTTATTGTTTTCGGCCGACGTTTCGGCTATAACTTTCGGCTGTTTTCGGCCGAAACGTTGGCCGAAAACAATAAAGGCTATAACAATCTCGGGTGCTGTTCAACATAAGGAAACATATGAAGTTAAACTATGCCGAGATTTGAAAACAGTCGAACTTGGAGCTTATCTTTCAAGATTTCTATTCTCGTTTCAAAGAACTTTAAACAGCAACGGTGTAGCAACCTCAGGTCGTCTGAAGAATCAGGAGAATTTTTGCTGTGCCACCGGCTAAACCCATGCAACAATAGATAAGTCGAAAATGATCCTGAACTTAGGTCACTGAACCGAAATTGTGACTGCTAATTGATTTTTCGACTTCCCTGTTCTTCACATCCGGAATCAGAAGCCGCGCCTGAGACCACCTATAGCCAAGACTTTGCGCTATCAGACAACCGTACTGTGCGTTCTTGAAGCTTTACATGAAAGGGAAAACGTTCAAAAACTGCGACGAAACCAAAACGCAGGTGAGACACTATATGAGGGCACAACTATGTGACGTCCCTCATGAGAGCGGTCACTCTCTGTGTGGAAGGTTAAGCGATATTAATTCCGGATAGTTTTTAGCAAGTAATTTATTTTATGGAAAAGCGCACATTTCTAGTTAACCACCCTGATAGTTACTTGGTATGGGTGGCATGGATTGAGGCTTCAAAATCCTTATCAGGCGACTTTGCTCGCCTCTAAGCTTAGGAGGATCAAATCGAATAACAACAGTCCCGACGAGCGCCTAATCGTTCTTACCAGAATGCCTCCTAAGCTGAAATTCCAAGCACGGAGGCACCATCTGATGACCAAACATCCAAAATTAGAGTGGAAAGAGTCTCCGGGAGGTGAAGCAGTCCACTCAGAGATCCTTTCCCAATATTCTGAACGCAATAATGGACTACTGCGACTAGGGCTTGGACTGCCAAATTAAACCACTGAAGATCGAGTTCAACCGAGACCCCGGGCAAATGGAATGGGGGTACCTCAAGGAAAAGGGTTCACCAGCCTTTGCTCTCCTTGAAAACTAACCGCCAAATTTTGGAAAGAAAACAAATATCTGAAGAGGTCTAGCGGCGGAATCTGGCATTCACATCGCTATGACTGGAAAACTGCAGTGGGCGTCAATGGCGGTGACCCATTCACGCCCCTGACAAGCACGCCGCGCAACCGCGCCGCGCGCGTCGGAGTCGGTGTCGTTTGCTGCCATGATGCTACTTCTCGTTATGAAACATGAAAAAAGTGAAAAGATCACCAAATTGGGGAAAGAAGTGTCTAAAGATAGCACTCCAACGGCTGACGACAGCGATTCCGGCGGGTGCGGCGCGGTCGCGCAGCGTCTTTGTCGAGGCCGTGGATGGGTCACCGCCGTCGTGTGCTGTAGTAGACGAGAGGTTTCTCGTAACTTGAAGACAAGGTTGGGTCAAGATCTTGCTCACCCAAGTTTTTCTACCCTTGAAGTCGGAACCATATGTGTAGCATGCATTTCAAGTTCAAGAGCTCGACGTACGCTCTATCGCAACACATGGGACAAAACGTCCGAGGATTATGGTAGCCATGGGAAAACATGCTCCAATCCACAAATGGTGCTCGCATGCATACTGAACAACGATGTATGATGCGCATGGATACATATTCCTTAATGAACAATCCCTGAAGCAATCCTCATCAAACGGAGTGTGCATTCCGTTGAAGACGAATTTTTTCGTACGATGCCACAATAGACAACATGTGGGGCGCGCCGTATAACGTTATTTGAAAGCATGGACGCTGCAAATGTGCAAACGCCTTGTTAAAATTGGTCGAAGGATAACGTTCGTTGCCGGACTTTTTCAGACATTTTTGATTGTTTCCATCCGAGGCGTTAACGTGGGTACGGATTTGGAAGAAATCCGGGAGACGAAAATTCGCGTGGACCTTGCTTTTAGGCATAGTCGAGGCCGGTCTTCTGCAGGGCTCTGCTGAAGGCTGTTGCATTCCTTGATCGAAGTGACGTAATGAGAAGCGTTTCCAGAAACTTCGACGTCCTAGGGCAAAATGAATTTGCTTAATGGTCCGAGCAAATGGATCAGACTACTAAGTTTCGCTCCTAGGGCTTCCCAGCCGTCGCCATTTTCCCAAACATACTAGAAATGAGAGATTGAATCTGCAGTATCGTATAAGTTTTTTTGGGGTGAATCGGAAGAATAAAGATGAAGAAAGGCCATGTCGCTGCTCAGCACTCATTGTTAAAAATCATGTGGGCGGAGCCACACACCCACTTCTGACGGGGAAGGTGTTACGGTGGAGGGGGGAGTGATTGCAGTGACCGACCAATGCACTATAATAGGATCCACAAAGTGAATTTATTTTTGGTTCAGTGATTAGAGTGAAATCACCTGTAATTCCACAAAAGATAGCTAAATATTTTTGTACCGTCGGTTATTCTGATAAAAATCAGAATAACAACAGGATATTATTTTAATATTGAACATTTCAGACGACGAGCCGGAGCAACAAATATAGAATTAATGAAAAGAGCTCTCCTATCAGAAATTGCTTTGATCGAAGAGCAGCTTGCTCTCTGGACTATTTTTGATTCCATTTCTTTGCATTCCACTTGGCTGCGGAAGAAGGTGAAAAACTCCAGGTGGAAATTAGCTAGAAAAATAAAAAATAAGAATACAATATCGACATAACGCGACACGCGTCGAGCTTCTAAAAAAGGAGACTGAATTATGAGAAGGCGGTGCTAGTTGAGCCATTCCGGAATGACGTCATTAATTTTCCTAAAAACTTCACGTCAAGTCCGGTTCCTAGGGATTTACCGGAAATCATGTCTTTGTACCCTACATGTTTTCCTGACTCGAGACCTATGTACATAGGTATGTTATGAAAGTGAATAGGGTCACCTTAGCTTGATCATATTGGGGTCATTCTGCGTTACGTAGGATAGATTTGCCTATTTCACCGTGATGTTCTGGCACTTCTGCCTTCGGAGGGTTGTGCGAGAAAGGTTCTCTATTTAAGACCGGAGCCCGCCGCGAGCCAAAGGTCCTATCATTGTCTGCGTCTTCGATAACTCATAGGTCTCTGTCAGTGGCGGACGCAGAAAGTGGGCGGGAGAGGGAGGGGG
>JARK01001375.1:292900-311608 GCA_000688135.1 Ancylostoma ceylanicum
CCCCCGCGGCCAACGCAACGCTGAGGAACGTGTCTCATGTAATGCCCTCGGAGGCCTACAAAAGAGGTTGATTTGAAAATACTGATTCATTTATTTAGTCAATATCTGTAAATGGTTACTGTGTTGAAACAAAAACAGAATTATGTACCGGGGTAAATGACCTGTACAAGGACTCACAATTGTTGGCTTATATGGTTTCCGTATAGTTAGTATTTAACTCGTCAAAGACCTTTCCTTCTTATGCCAGAACATCTATATCTTATTATGGGTGAGCCACGCCTTTTTTGTGCATGATTCACTTTCATGATTCGCTTTTTATGACCATTTAGGTTCAATGGTTCCAAGGGCTCTTTTAGGTGGTAACCTAGTAATACTTCTGAGTCAATATTATTATGAAAATCTCTTTTGGAATCCTTATAAAGACATCAAAGGGAAGAAAGAAGTCAGAACTCGAGAAAATATGGAAACGCTCAGAAAAGCAGTTGAGGTGCAAAGGTTTCAGACACATAAGAAAAGAGTGTATATATCTGTATTGCAACATGATACCATGAAGTCCAACAAGCTTCAAGAAAAGGATCAGAATAAGAGATAGATACATTTTAGTTTTATAATGATGATTTTAAACACTTCCGGTTTCGGGGCTAAGAACTAGACCAGTTGTGCGACTTTCTTGGTGCCCCAGGGTTTTCACCCTTTCGTCAGTAGTTCCCAAGGAAGTTTCTAAAGCCTTGACAAAATTCTCGAGTCTAATGAATGATGAATGTTGATATAACAATAGAAATTATTGAGGCACTATTCCACATGAGGGGCCCCAAAATTTTCAAAAAATTTTTTCCGTCGAAACTTTGTATAGAAGGGTTATTTGAGATGCTGAACACGAATATCACATTCAATTTGCACCGTAACCCCATTTTGGTAGGGTTACGGTAGGGTAACCCAAGATACGGTACCTGATGGAAATCGCTCAAATTTTGCCCAGGGGGATTATTTGAGGTGCTGATCACGAATATCGTATCCATTTTGTACCGTAACCCCACTTTTGTAAGGATACGGTAGGTACACGGTATGAAATTTAGTGAAAATGCCAATTTCACGGAGAAGACGAAGGTGGCGTGCAAAATGGTGTTGATATTCGTGATCAGCACCTCAAATAACCCCCTGGGCAAAGTTTCAGTGAATTCCATTAGGTACCGTATCTTGGGTTAACCTACCGTAACCCTACCAAAATGGGGTTACGGTACAAAATGAATGCGATATTCGTGTTCAGCACCTCAAATAACCACCCTATACGAAGTTTCGGCAAAAAAAATTTTTTTGAAAATTTTGGGGCCCCTAATGTGGAATAGTGCCATTATTGAGATAGGGGTCCAAGGAACAGCATGATAGTGATAGGTGTAAAGGCCATGATAACAATTGCGGATCAAGGAATGCCTTTTAAATCGACCTTCTCGTAAAACTTCCCGCCAATATTGTAAGCGCGTTACACTGGAGCACAATATCTTAGCGCTATGATCAGCTCACTTGCTGCTAAGCCGCACTATGCAACCAAGAACGAGGAGAATCAAATATGTACTGGCTTGTATGCGTGGTAAGCAGGTTAGCATATCTACTCAAATTATACTAAGTAGTTCTCAGCCGATCTTCCTAAGTAGACGAGCTCTCTGGATCAAAATGGGTATTCTATACTCCTACGACTTGTCATGGTCAGTGCTTACATGTGGCAGTATTTGTGGTATGATATAGCATACTCTTATCGAGAAAATCGTTCTTTCTGGGAGAGCGGGTAGCCTAGAACCTTCCCGGGAACGTTCTTGAATACGGACACTGGCATTACAGTAAAGAATATTTAGGAGTCTTACATTACTCTGCTGTTGTGTATGAACAATGCAGCTCCATTCAGAAGCATAAAGGCTGCCATTGACAAATGGAAGGTAAGGCGATACTTCATAGAGCCTCGACTTGGCTTTAGCGCTGTTCCATGAAAAATGTAACTAGCGATATGCTAAGATGTAGTAGACTCTTGCTTCGCCTTCTATCTATCACAGCATAAATACCCCTGCGCAGCACTACATTGAACACACAGAACCACAAGATGATATACAGGGTGCGCCATAAGTTCTTGCACACCATACCTAGTAACACCACAGCGGTTGAATTCAACATAATGGCATGACCTCTATAGCGAAAATAAGTCAACTTAATAGCAACCCAAATCACCTATCAGAACAGGAATATGTCGCCACTCGCTTCCGTATTAGCTCAAACTTGAGATAAAAGTTAGCATCTCGCGGCACGGTTTGGAGCGCGGGTGACACTGTCTCTCCGAACGGAAGACACTGCTCAGAGCAAATCAAAACGTTTCCCACCAAATCATTGGAGTAGACGGAGGAGGCATCGAGGAATTCAACGGATGTACTGAGATCCCATCCTCCTTTCCTTGCAGAAATTTCAAAAACTTTTTAAGAAAAGGGCGTGTACGAGCAATTTTTTCAGTTTTTTATGAGCCACAACATCAAAGTTACTCTGGATTTCACTCGCAGAGTATTATTGAAGAGAAGACACCTTGCTGCTCCCAACTCAAGTTGAATAGCGCAAAGATAACGCTTCTGTAAAGCTTAGAATCTGCTCTGTGCCATATGCGCCTCCTTGAATGCTGCACGAATGAAATCCCGTGCTCAAAACGAACTCCTCTATAACGCCAATCCGATCCTGATGGATTGCCGTACTCAAATATGTTATAGAGCGAATCAAGTGCTATATCATACATAAGTTTGGTCTCGTAGCATAGAGCTGAGGTAAAGCTTCGAGAAGTTTTATACCAGATACACCCGCGCGCCACGAGGTGCTCTCCCCTCTCTCAACTTTGAGTTATTACAGAAGCAAATGGAGACGTATCCCTGATCTGATAGGTGTTTTGAGTTGCTATTAAGTTGGCTCAGTACTGCCATAGAGATCATGCCATTACGTTGAATCCAGCCGCTGTGGCATACTAAATATGCTGTGCAAGAACTTATGGCGCACCCTGTAGTACAGCTACCGAGATCAGATTTATATCTACCAAAAATTCTTGAGTACTTTTACATGCATATATTCGAACCATATGCAAATATCAGAGTAAGGCACTGTTACATGTATTCAATCCAAAAAGAAGAAACTCGCTGATAAGCCCGAGCGAGTGGAAAACTGCTCCACGAGAAGACTAATAACCAGGGAAATTGGCTTTGTGTGCTTCAAAATTCCGAACTCCGTGGACACGAGTGCCAAAATTTCCTTGGAAATTCTTGCTATGGAAAGGAAAAAGTGTGACCTCATTATGTTTCACGAAGTAATTTCCTGGAGATGTGGGCTAGAACCCAGTTCCTTCTGTACCATGCGGAAGTAAACCGCAGATGCAGAAGTTATTTTAGACTTGAATTTTTTGCAAAGGAGCAGGTTTGGAAAGTGCTATGTTGAGTGAAACGCTCGGGATACCAGTCAGCACTCATTCATCCAGAAGCATGATCAGTCGCTATGTAGTTGCCTACTTGAGATAATCCGCATTGTTTTATCACCGACTTTGTTAATTTCCTCCGTTTTTGCAATTGTATTATATTATTGCGTTAGTGCTATTATAAATGTACATGTCTGGTTCTACCTTTGTCCACAAAAATATACTCATGTAATAATAAAATAAGGATAAAATAGGAATGGTAACCGTTCTCAAAAGGAGTACAAAGGATCAGCTAGTTCAGCCGAGACTACTCCATTACTGGTAATGTATTTCTCGAAGAATAACATGCCTATATGGAAGAATACGTGACTGTGCGGACACAGAAGGATTTGTTAACTGGAGTATGTACATGCCATGCAACGATGCTCACACTCCAAAGAGTGGAAGGACTTTGGCGAGGGGTAAGGTATGTGAGGATAAGTCAGAAATGGAAACGAGAAAACCGTACATAATAGATAACAGGGGCGGCATGCATAACTGATATTACCCTCGGATAAAGTCTTAACATTCCCAAATTCAACCGTCGCTAAAGTGGGAGGCAACGCGGTTACCCTGAGTAATCTCGATCATGCATCCAGGTCCAGGAAAAAAAGGATCCAACAGTCCGCATGTCTCATTCACCTCAATACGCAGCACTACCCTCTCCTTCGACCATGATAGCTGCGCAGCAGAAACACACTACGAACAGTGTTATATGTCGAATGCAAAGCACAGGGGCATCTCCTTCCGATTGCTGCGATCCTCTCTTCAGAGGATTGAAAGGAGGAAAGCTCTAGCAGCAGTTGAGGAAAGGTTAGCATAAATAGGAAAGGGATGCCGATAGGCTCAGAACCATCAGGCTGCGCTCGTGCTGCACATTTATCAGAGAACTTCAGCAGTATAATGGCGTTAAAAGCACCTTCGATGGAGCAATAGCTGAGTTGCCCTTGGCAATATGCAGTAGCTTATGCGTTCTGTTCTCAAAACACTATCAATATTTCAATGAAAGAAGGTGTGATGTGTGGTGTTTACGGTGTAAGTTATTCCAGAGTCTACCACCTTGCGATGTTTTGAGTAGGTGCCAAACGTCAGGGTAATGTAATTTGCTTTATCCAGAAATCCGAAAAAGGCAGAACCAGGGTAGAATACGTTCTTTTTTATCGTTGAGAGCGCGGCCCATGTAACAAACTAGCATGAAAGGAGGAATTTTCATTACACTTTCTGAGGTTTGATACTTTCAAAAGTTTCATATAATGTAGGCACAGTAAATCTTTTCTCAAAGTTAAAATATTCTGATAAATACCATGCATTACTATAACACATGATTATAATACATTATTCGGAATGGAAATGGTGCTCTAGTTATAGTATGTAGATCAAATAATGTGTGATATACATTCAATATTCGATCATTCCGAAAAAAAAATCAATTTCGAATAAGTCGAGAAAACGAAATACTCAGGAAAGGGAGAGCACAACACCCACTAATAGCAGTGAATAAATCTCTGCGCCTCCGGAATATTCTATTTTTCGGATGGATTTTTGAATTGTCAGTGAAATTCATTAAATTTACTTGATGTTTGTTTGGTCAATACTGTACAAGAGAACCTATGTGTCGCTACTGAGTAGGAAAGCGGATTTATCTCGGGAAAAGTTGATTACCCAACCCAACGCCAAACAAAATAATCGCCCATTTCCCGGAAGCTTCGAAAAACTATAGTTTCACTACTGCCCAAAAAAGTTGTTAGAATTACCGGGTTGGCGTGCGAAGGCAGTAATTCGAAATCCACTTTCTGAAAATGTCAGGCATCTAGGAAAAATTTATATGGCTAGAGCCACTGGTAGGGTGTGGCGACAGACACTGCATGGATCAAAAGAACTGGCCAATGCCGCAGACTACATACGTAATAATAACGAGTAATGCTACATCAATTACCATTAACTGCTTAGATTACGTGGTGTCCTGAACATGAAGTAATAGAACTGCGACACTGTCCTCAGCAGGATTGCACACATTAAAGACTTTTCTATCATTACTTTTGAGAATTATTGTGGATGGGGTCCTAGTTTCCACTTTCATTGTACATAGGTAGCGCAGAGAGTAGGGTTTTTTTCTTGGATTTGATATCCTTGTTCGTTTTACTTCGTAGTAAGTTGTTTTGCGAGCATCCCAAAGAAATGCCAGACAATGAAGTTATGCGGCGAATTCTGCTTACAGCGAAAATCCTCATTTGGGAACAATCTCGATGGTGAAAATAACACAGCGCATAATAATTGATTGTGAGTCTAGCGGTATCCACGAAAATTCCACGCCTTATCAGATGAGCAACTTGAAGAAGAAGAGAATGGGAATACAATTAGTATTGAGGTACACAGAGTAATGTCTCCTAGCAGCCAAATGAACCTTGGTTCTGGCAGAGTAATTACCAGTAGAAGCAATTGCAATTGTGACTCCATCATCGAAATGAATTGCGAGATGTTTTCCAGGATCACCCCAGGATCACCCATAGCGGAAGTAATTACGATTTGTGGCTCAAACATGGTCATCAACCAAAAATTGGCAATGAGGAAAGTGATTTTAAAATTTATTAAAAATTCTCTAGTTTATCTACTTCTGCTGCTCATACTTGTAAGTTGATATGAAGTGAATAGGAGTTTACAGCCCACTTTCGGTGATTACATATCCTGTAAGCCTCTCTCGTGCAAGAACTCGTCTGCAGAGTACAAATAGCTGTTAGGTCAAAGAAGACATACGTAGTTGCACTATATTATTGTCGTAGTTGCGTTGCATGATCCCGGAAAGGAATGTAATAATTAGCCTCATTCCACGGACCGAGCGCTCTCTTAAGATCATCAGAATTATTGGAACCAAGTTATCTACTACATATACATATGTCAGGTCAGCGGAGGCCAGTAGCCCTATGACAACGCTTATGGGAACAGGAAAAAATATGAGGAAATTGTGGAGTTATATGTATAGGTGTTCAGTACGGTACAGTATTAAGCATACTCTCTTTTCATCGGCGACATTTCTTGAAGAAGTTTTCCCGTCATCGTTTACAAATAAACCCATTAGATGAGCTGAACGGATTATCCGGAGACCCTGATTTTTGGTGCTCTGGAAACTATACAAAAGATGATTACTGTTTTCAAAAATAATAATGGATCACAAATTAATAATCACAAGGATATACTCAAAAATAGAACGTCATGATAATTTCTGCCAATCTATCACTATTTCGGACATCACTATTTCGAACATGTACACCTACATACGTACATGTATGTACTCATTTTCAGTACCAATAACGTTTTTAATGCAAAAGATGAGAGGTTGTGCAAAAAAAGGAAATAATTACTCATACCAGGAGAGGAAACAGTCATTATCCTACGTTTTCCTGTTTTTAGGGACAATTCAATTATCTTGATGAAGATTTCAAATGCATCAGCCTTTTCCGGAAATATTCAACATCCATGTGAGAAAATGTGAGCAATCCTCCACTTGATTTACGGGTTTTCATAGAACATCCAGGGAAAGCAATCTTTCTTTGAAAATAACCATTAAGAACGAAGGGGTTCTGCTGAAATTTCGAAAATGAACTTTCGTGCGCATTTGAACTAGGCGCCAATTTCAAAACAGGGAATTTCCCTTGTTTAAACAAGAGTTATTGAAGTTGTTGTGGTTTTTTGAAGATCGAATTTTTGTGGTCTTTTGAACAAATTTTCAGTGGGTTTTAGTTAGTAGGGAATGTGAGCAGATCCTAAAGCATTGCACTTCTTCCAGCAATTTTCCTATGCTATTGGGAAAGCAGACAGATAAGGAGAAGAAACAGGGTTTCTTGTACTAATAACAAACAGGTGTATTACGGGTTCCTCCATGTATTAATAAAGCTGCCTATTTTACCCGTTCCACCTTTTATCCGCCCTATAGGAGTCTATTAGAGGATTAACCACTCCCAGAGGTTCTTTAGACGGCGGAGGAGTGGTTTCTCTAAAATGGACAATGTGGAAGAACCTGGGGTTATATACAGGGTGGCTGAAAAGTATGGAAGCCTCATTTGGCACTTCTATTCTTATGTTTGTAAGTTCTATTGTGTTTTCATTCTAAACATAGCTGACATCCTACATAACCTTCTTTGTGTTGACCTACACCTGAAGTCCTAGGAGAATGATCACACCGCGAATCCTTCGCGCGCCTCGTGCAGTCTTCATAGTACACTGGTACAAAAGCAAGAAAACTTAAAAACTCCCTAGAGAGATGTGCAGAAGACTCCGATCAGGGGATACAGAGGGGATTCTTGTGATGATTAGAAAAAGGACCATTCGAATTGTGAGGCGAGTCTGAACAAGACGGCAAAATGCCTGGGGTGGTAGTAAACCTACCGAAACCGTCACTTAGCAGTTACCGTTAATTGACAGCTAACTCCCAGCTAACGAGGAACTCCGGGATTGGTAACGTAACCTTAATGTGTGGAGTATGGCTCTGTAAATATGGCGGATGACTACCAGGACGAAACCGGGACCATACTTGCAGGTAAACTCACAGTTCGAAACCGAACTGTGAGTTCTTTGTCACGCCGACCTTACTGCCAGTATGAAACGACGAGGACACGAGGAGGGCAATAGCGTGCAGCGCGCGAGATGCATACAGTCACCTCGTCGTTTCACAAAAAAGTCCTCGAGAGGACATTTTGCTCATGGTTGAGTTCATCGTTGTAGCCAAGCGAGCGTATACTGGCTCTCTTTCTGTGAAGGCGCAATTCCGGGCACAACCAGCTGATCGATGTTCCACCGTTCCGATCAACATGACCTCCCACCGAAGATCATCGGTGGCACCAATTTCCTGGTTGGTGGTTTTGGCTGCTAAGCCTCACACGTTCCCAGATGAAATCCCACATATTTAATGGGCACGGAAATGTATTTTCGAGCTTAACATAGCAAGGTTAATTTATGCGGAACGAGATTCACTGACCGTTTGGGTTATAAGGGCCACATAAATTCCGTTAGTCGTGGAGTCAGTAGTGCAGAGGTATGCCGGCACACTCTGAGGGCATCGAGTACTTGTTGATTGAGGGTTCGAAACCACTGATGGGCAGAAGGTTTTGCTAAAGCCTCATCATTCAAGGATCAAGGTTATCAGTTAGCCCGTAGCTTCTTCACGGTTGCAAACCAAAGCTGACAGTTAAACACTACCTACTACTTATCGTTTCGTCGTCGTTTCAAGAGGTTTGCTACCACTCATGGTGTTTGCACGCAGTTCCGTTCGAAGAATTGTCAGAAAGGAGTGAGAACTTTGCAGCAGCTGATTATTGGAAGGAGAAAAATTAACCGTTGCCAGGCTTGAGAAATGCAGGATGTTGCTGAAGATATCTTCCAGGTGCGCTGCAACTAAGTTGTACTGAAGACTCATGAGGAACTTCCCCTCTCAAGGTTGCCCTCCACCCTCCAAAGGACAGACAGCTTATCAACACAAATGAGCGACTTTCTCCAAAAAAGATACTCGCTACAAAGTTGTTGTTTCCCATTGGTGTGATGATTTAAGAGGAGTGACCAGAAATGCGAGGACACCTCATGTTCTCATGGCTGAAATTGGTAACGTCACCACTAGTCTCTATCAAAGTGGAATTATCAAGAAAACCACTCGTTTCGTGAACTTAGAAAAACGCCCATACAAGTGTTGAGCAAGAGGTATTTTCCAGCCGAAAAGACCGAAATCATCTTTGCCTCACTGTAGGAAGCGTTCTCCGAATTCCTTTGTAAGAATCAATAGTAGTCTTTCCTCACTCGACATATATTCTCTGTATGAGGTTCCATGGAGTGGAGACTGGAGAACAAGAAGATCGCAGCCCATAACATCTACAGCGCTAAAGCAGACAATCCTGGTCAATAATTGATGAGGACTACCAGCGGTGCATAGTGGGGTTCATAGAGACAAATAAACAGATAACTATTATATGCAGAAAAAAGTGGAAGAGAAAATTTGAAGAAAATAAAAATTGTCCTTTTCGTTCCTACCCTTAGACGGGGGTGTGATCATGATGAGGCAAAACGAGGCGGTGTCTCCCCACCCTTCGGCGACAACTCGTCCCCATTCACATTTAAATCTGCATGGGCAGATGTGGTGAAAAAGCGCGCAAGATAGTGAGAGTAGGTCCTGAAGAACAGGGCGAGGGTTTTATTGAACCAATAGCAGACACAGTGCCCACCCACTTTTGCCTCATCATGACGCACACCCCTTAGACGGACTACAGGCAAACAAAGAATAACAACCTTTTCCGGAAACTTGAGAATCAGTATCGAAGACAATACAGGCGACCTTTGAAATTTTTTGTGAAACTAATTTTTCGAGTGGTTGTGTAGCTTTTACATAGATCAGTAAGGTACGTAGAACAAAAGAGGAAAGGGGGGGGGAGAGGGGGGTGGGGAGAATATGCAGGTACGTGCATATCACAGGTATGCGCTTTGGTGAGTCATTTGAACCATAGCAAAAAAGGTGTTTCCTAAGATTCTGCCACTGTTACTCACTAGGTGTTATATTGTGCGGATCGTCGTAATCGTCGTATAAAGCGTTAGTAGACGAGGAAGTGTAGGCATAATTACACAATTGAGACAAGCTTAGTACCCTCTCCAGGATAATGCAACAGTGCTCGCTATGAGCACAACTCTCACAACTATCACTAGTATTACTACTAGTAGTACCAACCAAATTATCGACAATATGTAAAGTTTTCCTTTTATAAGAGCGCAAAACTTATAAAGAATTATTGCCCATCTGCCCTTTTCGTTCCCTGTCCATATACGGGTAAGAAGGCTAAAAATATAGGCCCTTCCTGGAACTCGTGTCAAGCTACTACTATTCTGACGTCACCTATTTACGCCCGCAGAAAAAGTCGAAGAACATTTGCCAGTATGACTATGGCAGAATGAGTGGTAGTTACGTAACTAGTTACTATGTTAGCTGGAATAAGTTGTATTAAACGAGTTGCTATACCAGTAATAGTATGGCAGCGACGAGTATCTAAACAGTGGTGCACGAGGCTTCACAAAGATCTATGCACCTGCTGTCAGCCTTAACTGCTTCTCAACCGTTAATTATAAATACTCGTCGCAGCTTTTACATCTTGTCACTTGAAGTTCATAACCGTTAGTTGGTCAGTTTTTACTGCTGGTTAACTGCTGATTGCCTCACCTTCCATAATATTGAAATAATATGTGGAAAACTAGTTAATGATAATATGAAAGTTTGCGCAAGAAATAAGTGCGTGATCATTTATTGCTGTTCCAGGAACTCGGACGACTATGTAAGCTGACAATGTAATTACCTTTGATTCGACATTTTATGTCTAATAAGGTATGCGTACAGTAATATTGAGATAGTTCCTGGAACCAGAAAGGTGAACCCAGTCATCAAATATGGAAATCGAGTCGGGCTCAATTAAATTACTTTTTAAAGCGCAATAGTTATTGAAATGTTATGATAGTAACTGCTATGCATATTTACAATGGTCGGCATTGTACTTTCGAATGGAGGAGGTATGCTTAATAAGGAAAACAGCTAGTACCCCTTTTTTAATTGCAAACCCTCGTGATGCCTGATGAGAGCAGCATCATAGATAGCGACCATCATTGAATATTGTGAAATCCAGTCCTATTCTCACAAATTAGATGGAACGTGCTATTATAAGAAGATGTAAATGTAAACACCTTACGCTGACAATAACAATTAAAAACAGAGTTGCTCGCAATAGCGCAATTACAAAAAGGATGTTGATTCAAACAAAATACCCGAAGAATGAACGAGAGCTGTATCGGGACCCCCGCAGAGGGGAATAATGAGGGAAAAGTTCACATATGCCCTACGGGACATCCGCCACTCTTTCCTGTTGTCCACATAGGACGGGCAAATTCTGTTGACGTTATGTTGAAATGCGAGAGCACTCATGATTCTTAGTATTTCACTCTCCGGAGTAAAGGTTGATAGACTAGTCTGGCACGGATTTCCATCCCCTGGCTAACGATTGGACTATAAACAGAATAATTTTCGCTGTTCATTGAGCAGGCAACCAATTCCACTAATCGGTAGATTTTGCTGTTAATCAAAAAAAGAGAACGAAATGAATTGCAAAAACACGAATATCATTGGCTCACTACCATTTCGACAAACGTTATCATTTTTCACCTGAAAAGAAAAGCATGGAAGGCAAATTTTCATCTCATGTAGGCGACTGAGCTGTTAGTAAATTCTTGATCTACTCGACATGCTGATTCGAGTGATATAAATCTCATGTCTTAAGACGGCCTCTGAGCCCGTTTTTCAGACGGGGGTCTGTAAGGGGTTAGAAACAGTTTGTTCTACCGAATCGACATCTGTACTGTTGATCTTATCGATCGCACACATTGACGTTTGTCACGCAACGCTGCAGCCCTGACGGTCAACTAGCACACACGGACAGCTCCGCCCATGTGCTCCGCTAAATTTGCACATTGGGCCCTTCCAAAAACGAGGTTTTCGTCACTTTTGTGAATTAGTGTATGCAATTTTGGAATCAGCGTGGCGAAGTTACCAAGGGTCTATTGGTATCTCCGACACGCTAAACGAGATGAGATACTGTCTTTAGGCATGGTGCACAGTAGAGTTTTACATTCGAAAATATTTTTTGAATTTTCGAGTATTCGAATTTTCAAATTTCCGCGAATACCCGATTTTTCGAATATTCGAATTTTCGAATTTTTGGAGCAACCGAGTTCTCGAATATTCGAACTTTCGAATTTCTTGAACCCACCAAATTTTCGAATATTCGAATTTTCGATTTTCTGGGGACCCCCGAATCATCGAATATTCGAATTTTCAAATTTTTGCAGACCACCGAATTTTCGAACATTCGAACTTTCGAATATTCGAGTGTTCGAATATTTATTCGAATAACAATCCTGGCGAGAAAATTTCGTAAACGTGCATGTAGGCGAATATAATGAAATATGCTTCCCAACGACAACGTCCATGAAACTGTTCGGGTGTCAAGTTTCATCTGCGGTTTCTGAAAGTCTCTTACAAGTTCTCCGTGATTGGAAGCTTGCGCTGCTGTTTCTATAGTCGCTAATGTATGGGTTTTAGAACTGCAAGTAAATGAAATTCCTGCTAGTTTAAGAACGCGAATCTGTTATGAAAATGTTGCTCAAAGGATCCCGAGCTGGATGAAAGGCCGTTCTCATGACGAAACTTTTTCTTTAAAATTTCTGTGTTGCAGTACAATAAACGAGCCATGGTAGAGAAGTACTTACGCCGTAAAAATAATATTAGTTACTGCTGCTCAGCTACCATAATCATGAATGAGCTTCTAGCCATCATCAAAGTGTCAGCGACACAAAAAAAACCGCTTGTTACCTCGTTTCTGATTGTTACTTCTGTTTACATGGTCTATACTACATGCTAATGTGTTCCATTCATATGCTGGAGCCAACATTAGGACAACATTTCTACATCAAGATTTCGAGGTATGGTTTGTATAGGAGAGAATATGAGAGGATCTCAAATTTTCAGGTAGACGTGAAATTTCATAAGTAATCGATAAATGCTTAAAGGCAGCACCCGCGGAAATCCTCGACTCGGAGCCGATAAGCGTGTGGTGAAGTACAGACTCAGCACATCATAAATGTGAAATGAACACAAACAATAATGGCTTACCTGCAGAGAAAATCGAACTGACGTCGTGAACCCGCCTGGCCGTGTTCACGCCTGTACGAGTTTTCCCCGGCTCGAAGCGCCAGCTAGAGCTATTGCGGCGCATGGCGTAGAGCAGTATATGTAGTGTAGTGTATGGAATACAAACCATCCACAGGATTTCGTGGCGTTACGCACGTATCCCCTCAGCGGAAAACTCGTCCGCGCTGTGAACGCATGGAAAACAGCGCCTTCATTTCCCATCTTCCGGCGTGTTTCACGCTGTTTCATCATTGCCTATGAGTTCATCGTCCCTGATAACCTCAAAATTCAGCGAAATCTCAAACATGAAAATTTCCGCGGGTGCTGCCTTTAAAAAGGCCCCGACAAAGGTTCGTAACCTGGCTAAATTTGAGAGAGAAGGCTGTGCAAAAGCTGTTGTTATAGCATCCAGCTCAGTTAGTCTCGCAAGAGAAGTTTGAATCAAAAATTTAGTTAAAGCACCTGGGTTATGAAGTGTCCAATCACATCTGTTTCACCGGTAAGATCCTTGGCGTATACCTCGTATGATTGGCGGAAGTGCTTTGGGGTCCCAATGTTCGGCAGCTTTTGCATGAGTACAAGAATACGCGCAAATTTTTAGAGAAAAATCAGATTAGAATGATAAATTGGACAGGGATTTCAATTGATACGCTCCTTGAAGGATAACATGCAACTCATATGTAATAACAACACAGCTGCGAAGCACAAGCATTTCAAGAATTCGAACTTTCGGTCCTCGAGTCTTCGAATATTCGAATCTTCGATTAATCCAGAACCCTCGAATTTTCGAATATTAGAGAACTATCGAATTTTCGAATATTCGAATTTTCGAATTTTCCGGAACCCTCGAATTTTTGAATATTCGAATCTTCGAATGTTCGAACACTCGAATAAATATTCGAATTTTACTCGATTCGGTCAAAACTCTAGTGCACAGCAAACCGCAAGGGCTGGGACGGCGGCGCTGGCACTCTGGTTGTCTGCTACACCGGGTCAGCGGGCCTGCTGGGTAGAGATACGGAGGAAAACCGCGTCGCGGTTCCGGTCCTTGTCTGCGGCCGTTTGGAGTTCACTGTACATAGGTGATCTTAGAATAGGCCAAAGCAGGCATATGTAATTTACATGCCCGATGAAGAAAACTCGCCAGAATTGAATGCTGGAAAATGGGCACAGCAAAAGTGCGGTTCTGGCGCTGTTCTTCACTTTCTGCTTCACTCGTTTTGCCCTATGGTTTTTCTCCCACGACGGAAAACAGGAATTTGGATGGTTTTCAGCTATTTTTTGCGAATTATTATGAAGGAGTTGCTTTCACAGAGGATTAGAGCCAATGTTTCTGTGTATTGCATCTTCGCCACTATAAATGCCTCTCCTTTTTCTGTCTCAGCTAACAACAGAACATGTTCAATGTGATTTTTAGACATTTTCTGGAATAATAGATGCATGTTCATAGATATCAGTTTCTGATGCATACAGATGTTGTCAAGGATGTCCGCTAAGAAGAAAATAAACAAATCTATTCCTAGAAGAGATGATCCTTTCTAAATAATGGACCAAGAAAGAAAATGTTACATAAGAATCATAGGAGGAAAGTGACGATATGTTTTATTTCAGCAACGCTCGGAAGCTTGAATGCGTTTCAATTAGGGCTCTCTTATATTTGTCAGGAATATCATCGATCACTGCGTTCGTTCAGAAGTTAGGGTGGTTACACGTACTGTAAACTACTCTGAAAGACTTCGAGCTTTCACCTGACTGACAGTGATTATGCAGTCCTGGTGTTTTGTTTTTAGATTTGCCGACCACGCTTGTTTCTCCGCTGCATATTCGAGCTTGAATAATTCTATACAAGTTTGCTCGTTGTTTCTGCAAGAGTGGTGATATTTAATTTGGAAACCGATACCCTTGCACTCCACTTTTTCTGATGAATACACATTCTCGGTCTGTTACCAGTGATGGGTTAGGGAAACTGAGGAAGGAGTGACAGCACAGTTGAACTGCAAGGATGGGTGTCCATCGTTCATTAACTGCTGCACATTGTCCACCACACAACGACAAAACTCGAAAATGATGGAAAACTGTGCAAGTCTTCCACATCCTAGGCGACTTTAGTTCCAATTGTCTCGGAAGCATGTATTAGGCAACATCCACGGAAGTTTTCGATATTAGGATCTTAACATATTTCGGAGGTGACGGGAGAGCTCAACACTTTCTCAAAAGTGAAACTTTGTTTTAGTCTCAAAAATGCTGTTTTTTTACGTTCAATATCTGCTTAAGGGCAGCACCCACGAAAAATTTTGTTACCCAGATTTTAGCATGATCTTGAGTTTTTGACTATGGGGAGCACAGATAAAGGAATCAACTGTGTCGGAACTCGTGGTAAAATGGTTCTCGGATGCTACCAATTTACTGCGTTATAGCAAGGTGGTCGAGTTGTGCGGATGGAGTAGATCAAGAAAGTCGATAACGCTGCCTTTGTTGACGTCGAATTTCTCGGCGCAACTGGAAACTTAACTAATTCTGCAGCTTTTCTGGAAGAGAACAAACGCAAAAGAGAAGGAAATAGAATGTTCTTCGCAGAAACATACCTCAAGAAAAGAAACAAAATTTATGGTGAAGAATAAAGAGTTAAGAAACAGGAATTCACTCCATATTTGAAAAATTGAAAATTATGAGTAAAAGAAGGAATAATATGACTGATCAACATAGATAAAGGGACGTAAATAGAGGGAACCAGATTAGTACAGTGCAAAAATTCCCGAAATGGGTATGAGAAACAAATTTATCCTTGGAAAACCGACCGCGTGTGGCGGAAAACAGCTGATTCGCACTCCGCCACAACTCGCCTGGGGATCCCCGGATCCCGTGTTCAACTTGTTATATCTCTAGAATGCGGATGCCTATGGTGGTGCAACTTGCGCAGAACTACTGGGACTATTGTTCAGACCCCAAAACATGCAAAATTTTCGACATGAAAATTATCGTGGGTGCTGCCACAAAGAAATTGAATCCCTGTAATACATAGCTCAAAAAAATCGAGGAAGAACGGGACAAAGTAAACGGTTGATTGCAGTTGTTAGGTGTGTGCAAAAGTTCCTGGGCAATCGGTTCACCGTTCAACGTCGTTTTGTTCCTTGTGATTACGATATCCTGCATTGGTTTCCATATGTATGGTAATTTGTTATCTGCACACTTTTGTCTCAGATCTACGTCACATCGTTGCTGTGTTTTAAAGGCAGCACCCACGGAAATTTTCGATATTAGGATCTTAACATATTTCGGAGGTGTCGGAGAAGCTCAACACTTTCTCAAAAGTATAACTTTGTTTTAGTCTCAAAAACGTTCATTATCTGGTTATGTTCAACGGGAGTGTTTGAGTTGAGCGATCCATGAGATGAGGACAGATGGCGAAAGATCGGTAAGACCGTCTTTTTCACTGGACGAACCTTCGCAAAATAACTCATTTCTTCTGAAGTACATCCTACCCGCACCGGAACATAACAACTAACAATCAGAAAATCAGTGCTATTTAACAAAGAAGTTAGTTGAAAATCCAAACATCAAGGAACAAGGAAGAAATGAGGGAGAACTTAAATTTCTTTGAGAACAAGCTCTAACAATAGTCAGACAACTACAATTACTGTGGAATTCCAATCAAAAAAGAAGCATAGATAGAAGGAACCAAAAATTGAGAAGGTGAGGGAAATCTGTATATTTCTGGAAGCACAACGAGGAAATTCTCTTGAGAAGGCGATGGTTTGACAAATAGATCAGCTGTTGAACGATGTTTTCCGCGTACCAAAAAGAGTTTGATGCTCTAAACGGGAAAACGAGACCGCGAAAACGCGTACAATCAGCTGAGAAATAAGTCCGCCTGGTCCTAGGAGAACCTGCTCCAAGTACGTAAAGGGACACTTCCAGTGCAGCGTATTCGGCGAAAGTACTCATTTCCGTAGTCCAGGAATTTTCAAAACTGTGAATAGGTTCAAGACGAAATTTTCCGTGGGTGCTGCCTTTAAATGGAAACCAATAGTATGTTCGGTGAGATAATTCATGTAATTTTCCTCAGCGAATTCGAATCCGCGCCATCGGCAAGGGAAGCGAACCATCGCACCGTGGTGCGCTCTACAAGCGTTCATTCTCTTGAATGTTCAGGGCTCGTGGATTCATGAGAAATCTAAACGGAGCAGAGACTTCAGAAAATGCTCCATGAATGAGACAGCAATTTGACATTTGGCATTCACAAAGGTATTCGGAAAAAAAGCAAGCTGAATCAGACCCTACGCAAAGTGAGCAGCCATTTTGTGGAATTAGCCAACCACGTCTAGTCTTTTAAGAAAGCCATTTGCGTGAGCGAAAAACATCAACGTCGATACCTGCAAGTCTGCAGATATTTTATAATACAGTGCGTTTCATAATTATAGGACACCCCCCGAATTTCCCACTCCCGGCTTTTACTCTGTCCATGGAATTTTCGCTTTAGTACCATTGTGTTCAGCACCTAAAATAACCTCGGTACCCAATTTTTGAGCTCACAGCAGCAACTCTGGTTTTTTAAAACTTTATTTTTCTCTTTCCGCACACTTCGCGGTCATGAAACACCTTCAGATTCTAACCAGTTTGTTTGCCGCACAATTGAATTCACGGAATTTCGATAATTTATGGAGCATCTATGGATCACACTGATTTCACACAGCCCGCTACTCCTGCTCTTTAGAGGGAAACTGAGGACATGTGTGTCAATAGACATCGGACATGCAAAACTGCCTATCTCAATTTCTCAGCCGCTCATTGCTGACGGAGGTGCACTCAAAACTGGCTAACAAGGACCCACTGTAGTCCTACTTTAGAAATACAGTTAGCACTAGTCACAGGCTACTCCGTTGGCTTTGCTAGGTGGCAATCCAACTAGGCAACACTCGTCCGACATCGAGGTTTTCCCATAATTTCTTATTAAAACCCATGAATCGGTGGCTCAAAATGTCGGAAATTGCTCGCTGGCATTTTCTGAGGTCCGGCGCTGCCAGAGCAGACACCATCCTCTGCTTGCTCAAGTGTCTGCTCCGCCCGAAATAGACAGAAACTGATGACATGTTAGGAACAAAATGTCACAGCTGATAAAGTGACCAAATCCTGTTCCAATCACTGTGATTGGTCATGAATGAGGAGGCTATATACTGGACTTCGTAATTACGGTAAATGGAAGAGTCGTTGAAGTGATAACGGAAGACAGACAAGACGTTCAGGAAAAGGAATTTTTCCGAGGTTGCTGTCGCGTGTTTGGGTTCACTTCCCGGCGAAAGGCGACCTGGCCAGTAAGAGACTGGAACATGGTCTAACAGTGCAAGAAATCAGAAAATGCCAGCGAGCAATTTCCGACATTTTCAGCCACCGATTCATGGGTTTTAATAAGAAATTATGGGAAAACCTCGATGTCGGACGAGTGTTGCCTAGTTGGATCGCCACCTAGCAAAGCCAACGGAGCAGCATGTGACTAGCGCTGACTGTATTTCTAAAGTAGGACTACAGTGGGTCCTTG
>JARK01001375.1:315168-358441 GCA_000688135.1 Ancylostoma ceylanicum
GCCTTGGTTGTACAGGGATACGACATTACCGATCCTGCTAACTACCAGCTTGCCGTTGAGGCACTTCGTAGGCGATATGACCGTCCACAGTTCACTCATCATTTCTTTTTGCAGAAACTGGAGAGTTTGCCCGTGTCGTCTGCGTCAGCCTCCGCCCAGCGGGATACCCTATGTCAAGTCCAAGCGTGCATTCTACAGCTCAATCGGTTCGAGGATACGTCGACGTCGTTGGCACTGAAGAAGCTCATCAGGAACAAGTTCCCACGAGAGACACAGCTAGAAGTGAACAGGATGGAACATCGGTCAGGTATTACTTGGAGAATGTCTGAGTTTCTTGCTGGTCTTGATGAGTTTATTCAGGAACTTGAAAAGCTTGACGATAGTCAGTTTTCTTCTGAACCTATTGAACCAGTTCTTAATACCATGTCACCAGTTAACCGCTCGCGGTCACCAACACCAGAATCATTTGATCCTCATAGGTGCTGTTTCTGCGGTTCGCGTAACCACCGGGCGACCCGCTGTACAGCATCTATGCGGCCTTATGTCCGTCGCATGATAGTTAAGAACTTTAATTTATGCAGAAAATGTCTCCGTCCAGGGCACACCGCATTTACGTGTCGCTATCCGGGCTGTGCACTATGCACCGGTAACCACCATGAAGTCCTTTGTAATTATGACACACACTACCAGTCACCGCGCCGTCGTGACGAACGTCGTCGTCATGATGCTCGCAATACCTATCGTCAGCCACGCGAACGTTTCCCGTCGAGGGACTCGTCGCGTGATAGTATCGCTTCGTCCATACCATATTCACCATACCGTCGCGACAGGAATTATCCATACTACTCTCCTCGTCGCAACTATTCACCATCACCAGTTAGACGTATCTCACGTGACAGATATTACCACCATTCTCCACGTCGAGAATACTCACCTTACCGCGGTTACCGACGTGTCTCTGATCGTCCTTACGATCACGGCCGTCGCTACCGCACACCATCTACATCACCACCTCGATCAGTCAGATTCCGCAACATGCCGCGGGATAGCCTTTCTCCGATGCGTCGGAGGTACCATACTTACCGTAACACCATACCCAATACCACTGACGACACGGATGATGAGAGGTTTAACGCTTACATGAGCGATGACTCCTTCACCCTGCTGTCGCATCCTGAACACCACCAATCTCTTCTCATGACTGTAAAGGGCCACATTCGCAATGAGGAAACGGGCACTTTACAGCCAGTTAACATCATGTTAGATTCTGGTGCTCAGACCAGCTTTATCACGAAAGACGCAGCATCGCGCCTCTCTCTTCAACCAGAAGATACCAGACCACTTACCGTTGTCGGGTTCGGAGGACATAAGTCCAGTGAGGAATCCGGCATCGTTACCACCAAACTTATCGATAAATCTAACAAACCATTGCCGGTCAAGCTTCGCACCCGCGAAGTCTTGACCAAACCACTCAAACCATACCATCTGAGCTCAGAAGATCGCCATACCCTACGCTCCTACCACATCGATCCGGATTCACTGTCTGCAAGACGTCATGTGACACCAGATATCCTGTTGGGCATAGACTACTTCTGGGAAGTCCTCCAGAAGGACACCCCCAAGCAGTTACCTTCAGGATTGATGCTCGTCCAGACTCGCTTCGGCCCAGTTGTCTCCGGTTCCACCTTTTTTCGTTGATCTTCTGAAACTCGCCACCCAGAAACCAGTTACCACCAGCCTACCATTACCTCAACAAGAGGATACCATTACGCAGTTCTGGGATCTTGATCGTCTCGGTATCACCGAAGATCCTGATCCATCCGTCGACAAGGATGAGGATGCACGGATTCTGAAACGTTTCCAGGACACCGCTCAAATCATTGACGGTTACCTGCACGTCCAGTTTCCATGGAAGACCTCGCATCCCAAACTCGCCGACAATAAGATGCTAGCTTTGAAACGACTTCAAAGCCAGTTCCGTTCCTTCCAGTCTAAACAACATCTCTGGAAGGAATACGCCAATACCATCAATGACTACCATGATAAGGGAATAATAGAGGAGGTCGACGAATACCAATTCGATGATCACCGAGTCTATTATATCCCACACCAGGCCGTCATCAAGGAAACATCAGCAACCACCAAGCTTCGGGTCGTCTTTGATGCATCTTCGCATTACAAAGGCGCTCCGAGCCTTAACGATTGCCTACATTCGGGTCCAGCAATTCTGCCGGATCTCGTAGGTATTCTTCTTCGCTCACGCCTTTCTCGCTACCTTCTTGTTGCCGACGTCGAGAAAGCATTTCTCCAGATTCGTCTTCAACAGAATCAGAGAGATGCTACTCGATTTCTTTGGCTCCGTAATCCATACCTACCACCAACACCAGATAACATTCGGATATTCCGTTTTACCCGAGTACCATTCGGCATAACAGCATCACCATTCCTGTTAGCCGCTTCTATCATTTACTACCTTCACCAGGAGCCATCGAAACCTCTCAACAAGGAGATCGAGAAAAATACCTACGTTGACAATGTCCTTCTTGGCGCCTCGTCGGAACGAAAGGCTATCAAGAAATACCATTCTTCTAAAACCCTATTTGACTCGATGCACATGAACCTTCGGGAATTCCTGTGCAACTCTGACGTTGTCAATGATTCCATCGAACCGTCAGATCGAGTCAAGAATCCATCATCAGCTAAGCTGCTTGGGATTCCTTGGAATCCACAAGCAGATACCATACTAATACCATTTAAAACAACATCACAAGACGTGTACTCGAAGCGCACAGCTCTCAGTGCATGTTCTTCTACCTTTGACCCTCTGGGTCTCTTAACACCATTCCTTGCACCGTTCAAGATCTTTATCCAGGATATCTGGAAAAAAGGTTACCTCTGGGATGAGCCCTTCAGAGAAGAGGATCATCAGCAGTGGCAGGAACTGGTGCAACACCTTAAACACCCTTTACCACCACTACCACGCTTCATCGCTTCCAGCGATGCAGCAGCTACCTACGAGCTAGCAGTGTTTGGAGACGCATCCAAACGTCTCTTTGCCTGCTGCGCATACCTTATCTGTCGTACACCAGAATCTACCACGTCACAGCTAGTCATGGCTAAGTCACTACTGGCACCATCTAAGCAACAAGTGACCATGCCACGACTAGAACTTCTTGCATCCTTAATAAGCGTGCGCCTAGCACGCTTCCTACATTCACACCTCCACCTTAAGATCACCACCATTCACCTTTTCTCAGACTCACTTATAGCATTACACTGGATCCACTCAACTCGACCCCTGAAACGTTTCGTTCAGAATCGGGTTAATCAGATCCGTACCATTCTTACCTACTTTACCTCCGCCGACATCCAGACGAAGTTCTACTATGTTCAGTCTGAGGTTAACCCAGCTGACTGTGCAACTCGTGGATTGTCGACAAAAGAGGGTAAAAACCATATCTGGTGGCAAGGACCACCCTTTCTTCGTAAACCACCATCAGAGTGGCCTAAGGCCGAAACGGAGTTCGCTCTGCCCCCGGACATGGGTTTGGATGCAGAATACGAGTTCCGGGCCAGCACGGTCATCCCACATCAACCCTACCAGTCTCCCTTTCGCTTCGGCGCCACCAGTAGCTATCTCAAGCTCATACGCTCCACTGCGTATGTGCTTAAATTCGTTAAGGCACTCTTTACCAGAACCGGCATACGAAGTAAAACATTAAACCTTACTACCATAATTCCATCTAAAGACATATCAGCCCGCGAGATCATCACCGCGGAAACCTTACTCATCACTGAGCACTACAAAGAGTGCGCAACTACCCTGAAACGTCTACCACTCGATCAGTTAAATGCACACCGTTCATCAGACGGTCTGATTCGCTGTCCGAATCGTCTAGATAATACCAGGACATCGCACCAGTCGTCTGCACCAATACTTCTTCTGCCGGAACATCGTCTGGTACACCTCCTCGTCATGTACTACCACAAAACTCACTACCATACAGGTGTTCATGCTACCATCGCATCACTCCGTAGCTCTTACCTTATACCACACATTAAGAGCACGGTTACCAGAATCCTTCGGCTTTGTACCACCTGCAGGAAAGCTCAAGGACACGCATACCGTTATCCTGAGATGCCTAGCCTACCTCCTGAAAGAGTCAACCGTTCTAGACCCTTTCAGAATGTTGGACTAGACTACTTAGGACCGGTATACTACCGGGATCAGCTCCATTCTCAGGCCAAGATATGGATCTGTCTCTTTACCTGTATGGCAACTCGTGCAGTACATCTCGAGTTGGTCCATAATAACACCACTTATGAATTTCTCCTCGCCCTTCGCCGCTTCATAGCACGGAGAGGCACACCAGATCTCATTATCAGTGATAATGCTACCACTTTCACATCTGGAAACGATGCTCTCCAGAAAATCATCTATAATAAAGATACCATTAAAAAACTATCAGCTCAGTTCGCTAACCGAAGGATCACCTGGAAGTTCAACACCCCACTTTCACCATGGAAAGGGGGGTTCTATGAACGTCTAGTGGGTCTCTTCAAATCAGCCTTCAAGAAAGCTATCCACCATACCTTACTACCACTATCACAGTTGCATACCCTCGTTGCCGAGATAGAAGCAGTACTGAATTCACGTCCGCTTCTGTCCGTCAGCGATACCAGTTCATCTTCCCTTGTTCTCAGACCCATGGATTTCATCTCACCTCAAGTGGAACTTCAGCTACCACCACACCAGCGTAATCATCCTTATTTCCCACCACATCGCCTATCAGACTGGTATGCTGAGACACTTGAAGTGTTGAACAAATTCTGGGACATCTGGCACAAGGACTACCTTTCTGCCATAGCTCAGCGCCACCAGCAGCGGATCCGTCAAGGACGGTCCACACCACTAGTTCCATCGGTGGGAGACGTAGTTCTCGTTGCCGAGAAGAACATACCTAGGGGTCAATGGCCTCTCGCAATCATTACCAGTATAAGGCACAGTAAGACCAACGTGCCCAGATCTGTAACCGTCCGCATGGCGAACGGTCATGAATTGCAGAGATCGGTCAACCAGCTCTACCCACTCGAAGTCACGGCCAAGGAAGATCCGAAACCGTACGACAAACCCAAGCCAACTCGAATCCAACCACCACGAGCAGCTAAACGGGTACGATTTGCACTTGGTACGAAGCACAGGTAGGTTTCCTATCCTTTGTATTTCTTACAAGTTACTACCTTTCTGTTTTTGCTGTTCTTTTATGCTTACCACTTATTACACCATTGATTCGATCGTTGGTTGCCTTCGATGGGTGACGATCTACGTTGCTTGTCTTTGCATATTTTTTCCTTGAAAGTTGACCCTCTCACGTGGGTTTGGGTAAAAACATCAACCCCCCACGTTTGACTACCACTAACTTTTGGCTCGGGACTTCCCCACCATTGGAAAACCTCTGGAGGGCCAAGGAATTCTGGTCCTCAACCTCACCTCGACCCAGCCTAGGTAAATTCTTCTAACCTTTTACATCTAGGTATGTGTCGAGCCACCATCAGCCACCAGTTACGACTCCATCCACCACTGACTAGCCACGAAGAACTACCATTTCCGAGCCACTCTATCACATTCAAGATCGTGCAACATCATCTATACACGACCCCCTCACGCGGGATGGGACGGAAACACCACACACCCCACGTTTGCCTTGCCTGATGACTACCTTTTGGTTTGGGACTTACCCACCTTGAAAACACAAGGAGGACCAAGAAACACCGGTTCCTCAACCTCGCCTCGGCCCACACTAGGAAAATTCATCCAATCCATGTGTTCAGGTTCGTGTCGAGTTCGCTGCCAGCCACGCTGTCCGATCCACTCCACCAATGTCGAGCCGCTGTCCGCCACCACGCCCAAACCAACCAATGTCGAGCCGCTGAACTCAGTCCATCATCGAGCCGCTGCACTGCCACGCCATCACAACAACGTCATGCCGTCGCCAGTCAACGTCTTCGATCATGTCACGCCAGTTCAACGCCACTCGACCAACATCACTCCCTCGTCAATCAAGCAAGTCATACAAGTTCCGTTCCTACTTCCGCCTACCATCGAACATCTGCTGTTGATTTCTTGTGATACCTACGATCAGGAGACCCTTGCCTCCGGGCAAACCTTGCGCCGCACTGTAGGTAACCCCTTAGGTAAGCATGTGCGACGCCTAGTTTGACTCGTAGGCTTGTGTGTATGTACCTATTAATACCAGTGACTCGTAGGTTAACATCGCATGGCGGCTGACCTGCACGTAGCTCTGCTACATACCAGCGTTATTATTCTTTCGCTCTTCCACGGCAAAAATTTTTCTTTTTCGGCGCCCCTCAGTGTCGCGCCGTGCGCGACTCTGCCTCGGGCCGGGTCCCGCCGCGCGCATTGGCGTACGGTACTTCCCACGCCTCGGCGCGGGCTGCGGGCGCGGCGCGGCTGATTTTCGAAATCAGTCGCTCCCTTGCGGTCACGCCGGACGGTCGGGTTTGTATTGTGCTCTCGTGTCGTGTTTCATTGCCGTGTATAACTCGCGTCCGTTGAACACCAGTATACCAGTACGGAGTAGCAGGTCCTCCCTCAGGTTGACCATCACCTTGCTCCGCCGTGCATACCAGTTACCATCTACCACTGTTTGAGTTGACCCTAATACCAGTCGCTGTACAGTTATTGATTGCCGTGTATTGATGTTGTGTGATTTCATATGTGATAAATACCATCGATCGCGCTTGTGTTATTGCATCTGTATGTACATGTATTGCATCACCAGCTACCAGTTCAACAAGTATACCAGTGGGCGGGGTCAGGGTTGGGGGCTCAGCGTAGGGACCTGGTGAGGGGAGACGGGAACTGGGAACACTACCATGGGATACGGCCGGGTACGTCTGTGGGGGTAGGCCGCCATTAGGTACCAGGAAGCGCATTCCTCCACCGACGCGGCCAGTCGTGCTCGGGATCATCCTGACACACTGAACCGCCGAGGATCCTGGGGCACGACACTTGGCATGCATAGGTCAATTCTGATTCTCTGCTGTTGCTGGGAAAACGATTCCAGGCAAATATAATGCCTTCGTCCATAGAGGCAAATAGTGAGTTTTTTAGACATGGTACTTAGTAACCCAGTGGTAATCTCTGGGGTATCACAGCTGGTTTCATCCGGAAGCCAGGGTAAAGCTCAGGTATCCAGACGTTACCTTGAGGAAACTGGACATTTTAACATGGATTTTAAGGGCCATTTCCATATCTTTAATGGGAAAAACTTCCACTGCTTTACCCTAGAGAACTACCGTCACCCATTGGGGTATCTCGCCATCTGACACGCCCGACCTGGCTCATTGCCAAACGTCATTTCTAACAGCTTGTCATGCCATAGGGATACGGAACGAGAGTAGCAGGCCTTGTTTTCAGCTTCACCTCACTACGTTTTGATGGAAGATAATATTTCAGCCGCCAGAACGCTGGAGTCATCAAAAACAGAGGTGGAAAACAAAATAAATGTACAACAACATGGGTGAAACCGGAGGCACGCAATAGCTGCATATTTATTGCGGAGTGACATTAGTTGAAACAGTCTTTAAACCAAAGAACTAAACATTGTAGTTGCATTTTCAGCAGAAAATGATTTTTTCTTTGCTATTCAGGGGAACAGATGGGATTCCAACTACTACTAATGCGTCCCACTGCAACAACATATGTTTCTTATGTGAAATATGCTCCGTGGCAGTGGCACTCAGTGGAGGAAACATAGGCAATAAGGAACTAGCAGGGAAGGAGATGAGGAAATGGAAAAATAGAAAAGTGGAGCAAATTTTACCAATTTTCGCAAAAGTATTGAATAACTACGTCTTCTAAGTACGTATGAAGAATGTCTAGTAAATGAATAAATTAATACTAGCAGAGCGGGAGGAGACGTTGGGCGGTCTGGGACACAGATAAAAAACTGTGAGCCACAAAAATAATTTAAAGAATAAATTAATAAATAAAAACTCATTAAAAATATAGTTGGTGGCAAAATACATGGAATTGAGATTATGATTATATCATTGGGTTGTTGCTGGATTTCATGATCCTTTTTTTTCTCTTTCCAAACTTTTTCTGGTTCATGCGCCTTAAATTTGTCGATAAACCAACAAATCCTTTAGTAAGGTTGCTTCTCGACCTGGTTTACTTATTTACTTATTTGTACTTATTTGTGGGCTGATATACAACTTACTTCTGGTAGCTTCGCGACCAGAAGCCGCACCCATTATTGAATTTACTCCGGGTAAACGTGTTCATATCATCCAAATTCAACCGCCATTATCACTGGATCCACATATTCACCCTGGGTAAGCTCACTGATGCATCCAAGCCCAGGGTGTGCCTAATTACGATTTACGATTTACAGTTTTTGGTCGCTTTTCGCATTTTTTTTTCGGTTTATTCACGGAAAGTGTGCTAAATTCTGTAGCAAAATCGTAATTGAAGACAAGATAGGAATCTGGTGAAAACTCTTAAGTTTGATGTGCGAATTTCGTTTGTCTTCTGTCTATTTTCCTGAAGGATTTTTTTTTGTTTACGTTTTTTTCACATTTCTTTGAGGACGACTTTGTTATGAAAGGAAGTGAAATTTTCTGGATGATATCAGTTGTAAACGGTACTGTGAACATTTGCGATTTACGACAGTTTCGAAGAATTTACGATTCACTAGAATCATTATTTACGCAAATCTCAGGCCACAACTCGTTTGTGAGACTATGAACACTTCCGGTTAGCCACTACTACAGTAATGAGCCCATACAATTAGTTCATTAACCACTGCTTGAGTAGAAAACAAGGGCAGATGTCATTGAACTTCGCCGTATCCACCGTGGATGCGAAACAAAAATGCACGACCGATGTCATTTTATTGTCGTAAAGGAACAATAGCCTCCGACCATGGGATATCCTGAATTGGTCCCGTCTTTTATTAGGTAGAAGGTCACTTTGCTCGCTATTCACTTGGCTTCCCAGCTATGCATGGCTCACGAGGGGTTGTGGGGTTTTATAGCAATCTGCCAGTAAGATTTTTTTTCCAGAAACCGCTAATAATCCGCAGTGGCAGTGTCCTGGTCTTTTTTTTGAAATTATTAATGATATGGAGTTCAAATAAAAGGTGGCAAGGCATGTTTGAATGCACCAATCGTACAGCAGTGGCTCCGCCCCTTTTCCCTCCCTCCGCCTGATGTGCCATTCCCTCTTGAAATTTTCCTCACCAACATCAGAAAATAACCATGTCGACTTTTATACGTTTATTAAAACACACAATGAAGTGTTTTATCAGACGAGACATGTTAGCATGGTGGTCGAAATTCATTAGCTTTTCAGAAACATTTGCGGTGCACAATCGCAGCGCCATACTCGTCGTATTCGGATTTTGTTATCCACATCATCTGGAACGTGGACAACGATGCCAGCACGGATCCACCAATCCAGACGGAATACTTGCGCTCCGGTGGTGCCATGATCTTCACTTTGACTGTGCTGGAAGGTAAAAAATGTTGATGGAAAATTTTAAAAAAAGGCAGTTTGCAAGTGAGAGACGCAGAGAAAAACATTTGTATTTTTGAGATAAAGTATCTGACATCCAAATAATAAACAATATTCAAACTTCCAAGAAAAAGCTGAAAATCTTCTTCATACAAATAATATCTAAGTATAACAATAAGGCCATTTATACTAGATGCGTATTTTTTACGCGCTAGCGTCATTCTGATGAGGAATGCGCCAAGCCGCAGCTCTGGCGCAGTCAGACGCACGCGTTTGCTGGCTCGCGGCGGACGCACGGCATTTTCACTCAATGTGGGCATGCCACGTTGACCGATCTCCATATAAAACCCCTCGCAAATAAATGCGTGCGTATGACGCGCGACTGACGCACGCGCGTGATTTAAATTGCTTTAATGAAACGTCTTTTCAGACTACTTTCATGAGAAGCATGTTATCACACGGAAAATGTCAAAAATTGTGCTAAGAAGAGGAAAGGAAAGGTCATTTATACGAATTGCGTGCGTTAGTCGCGCGCATGACGCACGCATTCACTTGCGAAGGATTTTCCATCAACAACGATTAACACTGCATCAACACCATGAACAAGAATACCACGAAGACGCTACGAATAGCCGCCACATTGCAAACACGTACGTCTTACCTGCGTCTGGGCTGCGTTAGCTGTGCGTCAAGTCCTATCAATCTCTCATCAACTAGTCGCACACGAACAGATGTATCTAGTATAAAATGCAGCTTATTTCTACCAAAGCGGGGGCTTGCGTCACGCGTGCGCCTATGTGATGGAGGATAGGCAGCGACGCAGCACTAACGCAGCACTGACGCAGTCCTGACGCAGAGGAGACCTCCGCGTTTGTGACTTCAGGGATATTCGTGGCGGTGGTGTGGTATCCTCATTCACGGTCTACATGCCGCTCTGTCTCAAAAATGAAAAATTGAGGTAAGAAAGAGAAAGAAAGTAAAAGAAAGAAAAAGAGAGTGAGGAACATAGGACAAAAATTGTGGATAAAATGGAGCGAGTATCCGTCCAAAGAAGAGATCCAGTTTCCAAAAATTCATGTCTGTATGGAGAGCACCTCACCTCGGAGCCAACGCCGTGATCTCCCTCTTCAATCGATCCGTGATTCCCGGATACATGGTGGTGCCACCCGAAAGAACAATATTCATGTAGAGATCCTTACGAATGTCAATATCACAGTTCATCACAGAGTTAAAGCAGTTCTCATGCACACCGCTCGACTCCTTTCCCAGTAGATGAGGCTGAAATTCGTGAAGTTTACATAATCCAGGCAGGTTTCCTGGGATATGGTAGTGACCTGGAACAGCGCCTCAGGCGCTCGAAATCTCTCCGTTCCAATGGTGATCTCTTGGCCATCCGGCAGCTCGTAGCCCCGCTCGATCGTTGCCATCGATATCTCCGCCGCGGCCATTTCTTGTTCGAAGTCCAGGGCCACGTAGCATAGTTTCTCCTAGAAGATCAAACTGGTTTCCAGATGGTCATTTCTTCTTGAAACACCGGCCTATGCGTCCGACACGCATACGATAAGTGGCCATTACCTTTCCGAGTTCTAGAGTTTGTTTCGAGAGCTGTGGTCACTCTACCTTACCCAGTTACACGGACTTTTTAAGGGTACAATTTTGTACCACTTCATTCCTGTATGCATACCTTCTTTCTTTTTTTCTCACTTGCTAGAGCATTTTATACTAGATGCGTGGGTTTGACGCGCGTATGTCTACGTGATGAAGGATAGGGCTAGTCGCATCGCTGACGCAGCTCAGTCGCACGTGTTTGCGGGCTTGCGACGGCCGCGCGTTTTTTTTTCGTTCAGGATTCCATGCTGTGTTGACCAGTCTTCATGGAAAATCTTTTGCAAACGGATGTGTGCGTCTGACTAGCACAAAATACCCTTTTTCACGTACAGCTTTTGCCACTGCTGTTTATACTCGCTCCACTGCCATTCCCACGCCAATTTCTTGGAATTTTCTCGTAAATTCGTTGGCTCCACCACAAATTCCTATCAAATTTAGCTTGCTCTAGTTCAAAGCAAGTTTGTGCTCACTTAGCTGCGATTATCGCATAGAATCGCTCCCTGTCGCTTGGTCTCGCTTGACCTCGTGTCTCTCAGAGTCGCATGCGTCACTGTGCACTTTAAATGGAGCTCTTCCTATTGATGCACGTCATACGCAGATGAGACGCTCGCATTTGCGACGTCAGTACTGGTCTCGCATGATTTTGTAGCTTGCAGCTTGCGTACAGGGAAATTTATGCTAGATGCGTGCGTTTGACGCGCGTATGTCTACGTGATGAAGGATAGGGCTGGTCGCATCGCTGTCGCAGTTCATACGCACACGCTTACGGTCTCGCAGCGGCCGCGTTTCATTGAGGATGTTCATGTTGCGTTGACCGCCGTTCATGGAAAATCTTTCGCTAATGGATGCGTGAGTCTGACTAGTATAAATTGCCCTTATTGTTGCTTGGTCTCGCCTGACATCGCGTCGCTCAAAGTCGCATGCGCAGTACAGCCTATTATATAAGTTTTCCTACTTGAGTTTTCTAAGTACAGCTTCTCTCGACTCCGCTATTGACACACGTCGTACGCAAATGAGACGCTCGCATTTGCGACGTGAGCGCTGTTCGTGGCTCGTAGGAGGCGCGTGCGAATGGAGGATTTTACACTAGACATGTGCGACAGTCGCGCGTAAGATGCACGCATTCACTTGCGTGCGATTTACCATGGAGACTGGTTGAGAAATACCCTTCCACCGCAAGATCGCAAATGCGTGCGTCTCATCTGCGTCAGGATAGCGACTGGACTCATTCATCAACACATGATGCACGCGCGTCATACGCACGCATCTAGTATAGATCACCCGTTCCCATTCATGCCGCGTCTCAGTACATTAACCGCTCTCAATGTAGAAACCTGCAAATGATTACGTGTGTCTATCGCACGAACGCCTTCGGCATCAGTTCGTCCTCACTGAGCGGTCGGTCATTGTAATTATCGCTGCCTCTAGCAAAATTTCCTTACTTTTCATGATTTCCTGGCGAAAAAACTATGAAGAAGTATAAGCCTACCTTGATATCCCTAGCAATTTCCTTCTCAGCCGTTGTAGTGAACGAATATCCGCGTTCAGTGAGGATCTTGATCAGGTAGTTGGTCAAATCTCGGCCAGCCAGGTCTAATCGAAGCACCGCATGGGGCAGGGAGTAACCCTGGAATAGTCTTGGACCTTACGGTTCCATTCCAAGGCTACAATGGCAGCAGCTCACCTCGTAGGTGGGTACAGTATGAGTGACGCCATCTCCAGAGTCGATCACAACGCCGGTGGTACGACCAGACGCGTACAGCGACAACACCGCCTGGATGGCCACGTACATGGCGGGAACGCGGAACGACTCGAACATGATCTGCGTCATTCGTTCGCGATTAGCGCGCGGATTTAGCGGCGCTTCTGTGAGCAGCACGGCGTGTTCGCTGGGCGAGACACGAAGTTCGTTGGCGAACACGTGTTGCCAGACTCGCTCCATGTCGTCCCAGTTTGTGACGATCCCGTGTTCGATAGGGTATTTGATTGTGAGAATGCCTGAAAATTGACCTCTCCTAAAACATCTCAGAAACAGGCACGGGGACCAGTTCTCGCTTCTTTTTTACCTCGTTTCGATTGCGCTTCCGACCCCACATAGGAATCCCGCTGTCCCATACAGACCATCACTCCCTGGTGACGTGGACGTCCGACAATCGAAGGGAACACAGCTCGAGGTGCATCGTCGCCGGCGAAACCAGCCTTGCACATTCCTGATCCGCTGTCGATCACCAGCGGTGAGAGCCTGGTCATAGACATGGACGGCCTGGCCATATTTTAGCACCTGGAATAGCGCCAGAAATTCGTTGGGCCCAGCCGTAAGCTTAGCCAGACTCACTGGGGTAATAAGGCCGCTGCAGAGTCAAGTAGGTAGTTGAATAAACCATACACAGCTGGTGGAGTTGTTTACGATTGGACCATGCACGGATTTTCCATGATAGCATCTGATAAGTGGAGCATGGGACCAGGGCTGGCATTCAACATTCAGTTTACCCGCGGTAATCCCGGTGATAGGTATAGTTTACCCATAAATTCTCATTCATTAAAAAGTTCACCCAATGACTGCTGGGTGAAGCGTCGGGTGAAGTTTCATGACGTTCATGCATGCCTCCTCGGCGTTTACCCCTGGGTTCGCTGAGGGTTCCTTTACCCTGTGGGTTAGGTCTACCCCCTCCGCAATGGTGAATTCCAGCCCAGATCCACAACGACTAACTTTAAGGTTCTGAAGAAAAACGGTAAATTCTATCCAGTGCCATTACCAAGTATTTTTCCAGCTGATCAAAGGTGTTCGATCGTACTGGTTCATGTGGATTGGCCATACGTTTTTTTTGGAAGAATTCAACCGCGGATTACGCCTTGTAGAGCGGATATCCGCATCCGGGGTCAATTTCATAGGTGACCGCCACTCAGGGAAAATGCGCCACTATTTTAACTAGACCTGGAACTTTATCCAGGGCCGGTACCCAGTAAACTTAATCCAGTTACAGTGGATATATTTGTACTGCTTCGGTGCTCTCGAATCCACAAAATCATATAGACGCAAGCGCGTCAGAGTAGAGAGTAGATTCCTCAAACATGGGTGTGGAGCGTTATACCCGGAAAAAGCGGCGCGACCGAGCTCTGCGATTGGCTGTTTGCGTGAATTGACCAATCAGGGAGCATGACCGCGCCGCCCTCATCAGGTATAACGCCACATGCCCTTCAAACTCCACCATTTCGAAAAGAATCAAAGCGAATTGGCAATTATAGGAGTAGCGATGGTGGACACGATACGTATCGATTGCCCCGTCCAAATGAGTATAGTTTTTTTACCATTTTTGAAAACTACGCTGCACTTATGAGAAAACCTACGCTGAACATTCAAGCTGTAATTTAGTCTTCACTTCATTTCGCTCTCAGAACTTACAAATTACTAGGTGAGAGATGAGCTGCACAAATTACCACGTTGCTAAAGATTATAGTGTAGTATTTCTGCGATGAAACAGCCTCGGGTGTGATGTTCTAGGGAATATCAAGAGTTTTCAGAATGTGATAAAATAAAAAATGGTGCACATATTTCTTTGAAAAAAAATTATACAGATGAAAAGGTGAAAAAGAATTATACCGCGAATTGAGCATTGTTTTCTACTTAGGGGGCCTTGTTTATGTATTAAAAGTTTTTTTTTAGAAAAATGACTTTTTCAAATGTGGGCTAGTTACCAACATTGAGCTAGTTAACAGCACAAAACGTTTTCTGAGGAATTGCCTTTGGTATAAGGTGTTATTAGATCTGGAGCAAAATTGAAAATCGTTCTGAAGCAAAATTGAAAAAGGAGAAGCACAAAAATATAAAAATGAGCTGCTTGATAGTTTTTTTTTGGATTTCCTATTAATTTCTTATTTTTTGAACTTTCTACGTGAAAGGATAGCAATCTTCTCTGGAAAATGTGATAGCTGCCTTCATTTTCATATTTTTTTACCTGTATGCGAAACAGTGTACTAAAAGAGGAAACTGTATGTGATTGGCTGATTGGTGAGCCAATCGCAGAGCTCGACCGCGCGCCTTCTTCGAGTGTCATAGTCCTCTGTCCCACTGCATTTCCTTTTAAAAAATTACAATTGCACTCAAAGAGCATTACTAATTTTATGAAATGTATTTGAATAATTTAGCAACCGAACTGTGTGCGAAAATTTATTAAACAACAAAATGAATTGCTAACAAAACAGTAATTTAAGTGAAAGTAAATAAAGGCATCAGCTCATCCCATTGGTTTCCAATCACTTCTCGCTGATCATATGCGGTGCACGTGCTCCAATTTCCATCAAGCTGCCCTGAAAGCACAGGATCGAAAGATTGGAAACTTCTGGAAATATAAAATCAATAAGCATATTTATCACAGGTATGAGGGGCTTTTGGAATTCAGCGCAAGGATGGGCTGCTGCGACGAATAAAAAGTGACAATTGTTGTTCTTTACCTCCGTTTTAAATACATAATGAATAAATAGATAAATGAGTGAATAAATGAATGAGTGAAGCAAAAATCCTAAAACTAAACTCACATTATACAATCTGTATTGCTTCCCAACATAGCTCAGGGCTAGTGCCAGTAATGATGCTTGCACGCCTCCATTGCATGCGGCAATGATGGGAAGACTGCTGTTGTATCCGGCTTTTTTAAGGGCTAAATAATCGTGCGTTAACTTTGAAATTATACTGGAGTATATCAAACTGTTGGATACACAACTTCACGCGAATCCAGTCATTTCCTTCTACAAAAGAAAAGTATGAGATGAAAAAGAAAAACATGTCGCCACCTTGCTCTATTTCCTCCCTTGATCGAATTCCCGTGTCACTGAACACATCAGACAGTGGTACGTTTTTTGAGCCCTTCAAGCGAGAGCCAGTAGCACCTGAGAGCAATTATGTTTACTGTAGGGTAAGGTATGGTAAGAGTAGGGTATTGTTCCACAAGGTTATGGGAGGAACGTTCAGCTAGCAGTTAGCATGCATGGTTCAATTCCTACTCTGGCTATAAAGCGCTTTTCTTCTTTCTAGAGGCCGGATTAATAATTGAGATACCCACGGGTGGACCTACCGTACCCAAATTTACCCCTAACCCTGGTCAGCATGCATCATTGAGACTACCCGTGGTAAACGTGTCAGCCCCTCTAAATTTATCCCTATAATTAGGAACGCTAACACGTTTACCCTATGTAATTAAGTAATTAACACGTTTACCCTAAGTAATCTCAACGATGCATCCAGGGTGTTGTCTAAACCTAGGGACTACTCATGAGCGGAGAAACCCATCCTTCCAACGCTCGACCAAGGAGTTATATCCGTCATTGCAAATGCTGATAAAGTTTAACTACACAATAGAGGACTATACTTATGTTTAAAGAACACTCAGGAATGGTATTCATAACCCTTTACCTTCAGAGGGTACCGGTTTACCCGTCTATTATTACTTAAATACTCACTGTGAGGCTCGAAAATTATGGCGTAGCTAAGGGCTTGCCGAATTTGCCACTAAAAAAAGCAAACTCAAGGATGTGTGCGACTCCAGAGGTTCCAGTAGTAATACAGTAAATACGCAGAACCTCCAGGGTCGGTAACTCTGAGCTAACCCAATAACATGTCCTCTACCATGGACATTCCTGCAAAATTCCCGAAAATGAAATACGTCAAATCACACATACCTTCCGCAGGAATTCCTAGAGGTTTGCTACCGTTGAACACTTCTGCTGGACGGGAATCCAAGTAATTGACCTTTAATATAGTAAATGTATTTCGTTGTAAGTTATCACTCTTGAGTGCTGAGTTCCACAGCCTTTTTTGTGCTTGGACTTTCTTGGAATTGGAGCATTACATGTGAGCTTTATGAACGTAAGTTATGTGGATACTGCACGTCTAAGGTGTGAAATTAGTCTAGTCATCGAATCACATGAGAACGTTTTATATTTGATGCGTACGTTAATCATGCGTAAAACGCACGCATTTATTTTTTGAGGATTTTCCATGGAGATCAACGCTACAAGTACACCACGAATGAGAGTGACTACCGCGAACAGCTGCGATGCTACAAACGCGTGCGTCTCACTTAGTATGACTGAGCTGCGTCCAGGCTGCGTTAGGGCTGCGTCGGACGTGCGTTTGGGCCCAGCCTAACCCTCGTTCAACAGTTCCACGCGCGACAAAAGCACGCAGCTACTATAAATTGCTCAACATCGGATTTTACCTGTTGAAGTAGGTAAAGTTATTCCGGAGGCAAACTTGGCTGGACTGGTTTTAAATACGTTTAAATATGCAATTATGCCTTCGTAGCAAAGGAAATGCCACAAACCTTGCTCAAATCCTGGAAAAGTGATTTTCCATCAGCGTTAACCTTGTCCAGCTCTTCAAATGTGATTAACAGGGATTCATCAAGAGGCTTGGCTACCCAGTTACCTGGCTGAAAAGGGTCACTGGGGAAAAATCCGTGAAAATTGGGTTAAAGAAGTCTTCAAAATGGGTAAAAGGGTAAAATCTTCATATTGACGTTTTGTTTGATGTAATTCATCAAAAAAGACACAAAAAGTAACCAAAGGGGTAAAATCAAAAAAGTAATCAAGATCAAGATCAAAGTTATCAAAAGGTACAACTACCTTAACCGCCACCATAGTGCTTGTTACTGGATTGTTAGCCTTCTTCCATGCGTCAAGCCCACCATTCAGCACAGAAACCTTGTGGTGACCATAGACCTATAAGCAAATTCATCAATCCATATCTCATCCTGGAAGGGTATCCCAGGGCGGGTGCTGATTTTCCGCAGAATTGTCCGTTTTAAAGGTACATATATGTAGTAGATAAATGACTCCAAGAAAAATGAGGGAAAACTGGCTTTTTCCTCAAATTTCGTTTTTTTTTTCTTTTTTTTCTAATTTTTTCTCTCAATGTTACCTACCTTGAATGTCCACCAAGCTCGTGCGGCGAAAAACATCCCGGCGAATTGACCTCTTGCGTAGATGACAATATGATCTCCAGCATTTACACCCAATAGTCGAATGTACTTCTCAAACTCATGTGGGGGATAGAGATCTGATCGAATGTACCTTAATAAAATCAAATATCTGTACAAATTATGAATTAAGGGAGTTTTCAGAGTAGGGTAAGACTTCAACTTACTGGCTAGGATAATAAGCTGCATCCATGTTGAAGAGTACGGCTCCAGGAATATGCTCTGCAGCAAACGTTTCAGTGAAGTTTGTCTGAAAACGCATTCGTATAGGTGATTTCAATTATCTGGACCCACGCGCCACAGCCCAGGATCGATCGAGCGCGAGAGCGGGTGCGTCCAGAATTATGAAGTCTCTCAGACTTGGTGAATCTAGAAAATTGTTTCACTTCAGTAGATGAAAGACCCTTCCTAAGGATTGCCAAAGCCCATGATCTCCGAGAGATGTAAAAATTTTACTCATTTACTCTGGCAATCTTGGCTATGACTATCGATTATCGATATATCGATTTCTAACCCGACCACCACGCACGCGTCCGCACGCAGAGGTCCCAATGCGACATGTGACGGTTATTGAGAACTAATATGCTCACAATGGCAGCTTCTTATGAAAGTGACCTACCTTCGCGGCCATTAGCTTCTCGAATTTTCCATAATGTTTCTCCTTGAACTCCTTGTAGTCACGTTTCGGTGCGTTTTCGTACGTCGCATCCAGTAAGACCACAGAGTTCTGAAGAGCCAAAAAAATCCGATAAAAAGCTTTAAAATGTTCATCTTTGTTCATATATTAGGTTGTTGCAAAATCGATGTCGGATTTTTGGACCATGAACTTTGGATTAATGCTTTGGAATACGAAGAGGTGCTTTCCCCATATATTTTGTACTTGTTCTAAAGCCCATTTCTTCCTCTTTCTGCCTTTTCATTTTTATTCAGATCTGCTCACTTTTAGTGTGGTTTTTGGACTTGAATTAAAATGTACTCATCCGCTAAAATTCGTCCCAAACTGTTTCGTGGACTCGAACTCGATAGCGAGAGGGTGGCTTGGACAAGAAATAATGCCAACCTATGCAGGAGGGAATGCTCAACAAAGTGGTAGCCCAGTGTTGGCCTAAGTCATTTAGTATTGGAGACACGTGCCTCAGAGTCATGGACTAAAATTTGATGACGTGAGCGCCGTTTTGAAAGCACTGGTAGAAGCTATCACCAGGAGACCTGTGCAGTATCTCGAAGGTGGCCTTGAGGTTCATTATTCCGTTATTACTGGGGCCGTCGGAGGAACGAGCATGATGGAAAAACTGAACAAGTGGATCCAATTCGATTATCCTCCAGTATTTCACAGTGGCTCCAGACCACACTTTTCACTCAAGACGCTCTGGAAGTAGATGCAGGCGGACATCAAGACTCTCCTTTATTTGACCTACTTAGCGGACTGTTCCCCTACAGATGACCACAAATTCAAGCGGTGGGACCTATCCCTGAGAGAAAAAATAAGCCACAAAAATACGTATGCTCAGAACGATCTCGTCGATTTTCCTGGGTCCGAAAAGCTTGGCTTCAGGCCTAATGGAACAAAAACTTAGCAGAAAGATGGCGAAGATGTGCTGATTCAAATGAGTAGTGAATCGGCAGAAAAGGTTCAGTTTTTGCCGAGTTACGACAATTCAAAGTCAAATTGTCGAAATCCGACATCGATTTTGCAACAACCTAATATTTGATTGTGCCCTGTTTCTGTCTAACTCTCTCTCTCTCTCTCTCTCTCTCTCTCACTGTCTGTCAATTTGTCTGTTTATCCGTCAGCCCATACGTCTCTGTCCGTTTACCTGCCTTTCTGTCCACTGTTTGTTTCTCTGTATGTCTTTCTCTCTAACTCTGTGTCTATCTGCCTCCCTCACCGCTTCCCTGTCTGTTTGTCTGTATCTGGGACAGGGAGGTTCCCAATAATTAATTTTACTCCAAGAAAGACCCTACTTTATGCTCTTCAACCCAATCGAGGCTCACGAATTCTGGCACTGACATTCTGGAAAAATCGTGTTTGATTATCTATACATTCGCGGCTATAGAGACAAGGAAGGAAGGAAAGTGTAGCGAGAATAAATTCTTCGAGTGCGGATGGGCAAAGAAATCCAATTCAAGACATCCAAGAACTCCAACAATAAAGATAAGAACAAAAAATGGATTAGTTAGCCATTCCAGGACAGGAATGGACTATGGATAACAATCTGTGCCGCCGGAGACCCAATGTTGACCGACATTTCCCAGAGGTCATTCAATTATCAGCCTGTAGTCACATCATCCCTTAATCAAGGCAAGGAGTGTTGATCTTGTGTTGCGCTTCTGGGTACACCAGCAGCGAGGGATGGAGTCATAACCCTCTGCGTCTGGAATGCGTCAGAGCTGCCGTGCCGGCCTATCCTAAACCATATAATCGCAGGCGTGACGCACGCACGCTAGCAGGATGAGTCGCTACTGTGAGCACTGGCTCTTTTTCTGATCGAACACCATTAATACCACATGGCCCTGACTCGCTTCACAAGAACTCTGCCTGCCCGTCTGTCCATCTGTCCCTCTGTCTGTTTATCTGTTTGTATATCTGTCCATACGTTTTTCTACCCCTCTCCCAGTCCATCTTTTCTTTTCTCTACCCTCCTTCCTCTATCTCTTTTCTTCTGCTTCTGCCCCTCGTCTTACTGTTTATGTACCTGTCCACCTGCTAAATAGTTCTTAAGAACGGATTGCACAGTCTTTAAGAACCCACTTTGTGCTTCTCCAGCCAGTCGACGCTTACAACATCCAGCACTGAGCTTTCTGGAGGACCTGGCATTCTGAAAAGAAGCGTTCCTGAGTCTTTGCTCGTGTTATAATCCATATAGAGAAGAAAAGGTGCTGCAAGTATAAGCTATCGGTGCAGTACGGCTAGAAAAACTGCAAAATGATCTTTTAAAATAGAAATTTATCGTTGGAGGTCTAAACCGACCTGCCGGAAAACATGAAATCAGTCAGAACTAAAACCATCTGACTGAATGGCAGCATCTTTCAGAAATGATACTGACCCGGTATCAGGCTTTTGATAGTGTGTGATAGGCCAGGTATACCATCATCATCATGGATCATCATCAAAACGTAATGAATTCCACTTCCTCCAAGTCAATCTTACGCTTGACCAGGAGCCGTATCCAATATATTTGACCGTGAGAGGGAAAACACAGTAAAAAACCGTGAGAGGGAAAACACAGTTAAAGAAAGCACGGTATATATCCATTCGCACTGGTTTTTATCCACTTTGTTATCCAATATAACTCATCCATCAACATTTTCATTTCTCGGCTCAAGTGCTGTGTCTCGATGAGAGTCAACCCAAAATGAAGAAGGAGTAGATCATGGATCGTTATGATGTGGAAATCGACCGGATAAATATAACCTGAAGTGAAGCGAGTGGATTTGCATATCCACGGATATGTTTTCGTTGGATAGCAGATTCTAGAAACCGCTGTAACATATCCGCTAGAGCGTGTTTATCCGACTGAGTAAAGCATATTGGATACGGGCCTAGAAGATGGTTGCCACATGGTAGAAAATCCGGATCGCTTCCCTATGTATCTAATCCCTCCAAAGCACAAAAATGATGTCCCCACCAAATAACCAGATGCAGTTATTTTTAGAGGCCAGTGGTTACTTGTCTTGGTAACCTGCGCCTTCGTTAACCTGCCATTTTTTCAATATAACGGGTGAACTACTCTCTCCATTAAAATCCATCAGAGAATTCCGTCCATACCTCCAACTTTTCTCCTGCCGGGTGTGGCTCCGCGAGCTGGTAGGCTCGTAAGCGAGAAACAGTGCTAATAAAACTGCAACCATTTTTTCCATTTGTGGGATGCGGTGCACCTGAAACCATCGTAGAAGGACTCCGGAAGCTGTAAGAATCGGGACAGTGTCGATGAATACCGTGACTTGTGTAATACTTCTGTAGGATACAAAAGCCAAACAATAACATTTTTTGCTATGCACAGCACAGCTGTACTGACAACATGTATTTAAGCAATTTGGCATATAAAATGCGGAATAATATTTATGAGTTATTAAACAAAGTGACAACAATTCGGAATTCTATATGGAGATACGCATTCTGAATTACTTCTCAGTGATCATCTTTGGCGAACGTAATCCGATTTCGTACATGCCACCCTGAAAGAAAAATTCATTTGAAAAAAAAAACTCGCGTTTATAAATCATGTTAGATGACATGATTAGTTAAGGGCAATCCTTCATCATATAAGCGTTCGTATGAAGCGCATCTATATGATGAAGGATAGGCCCAATCGCAGCCCTGACGCACGGCATACGCATGCGATACCCGCCTCGCGACAGCCACGCGTTCTTTTCATTGAGAATGTAGACGCCTCATTGACCGGTCTTCATGAAAAATCCTCCGCAAATGGATACGTGCGCTTTATGCGTGACTAACGCACGCATCTAGTGCAAATTACCCTTGTGCCCTATGCTGAAATAACTTTCGAGCATAGAGAAATTTCTGGATATGGAGTGTTACACCTGGAGAGGGCGGTGCGATCGAGCTTCGTGATTGGCCAGTTCATTCAAGCAGCCAATCGCAGACCTTGGTTGCATTGCCACAAACACCTACCACCCGTGCGCGTCAGCCCTCGATGGGACCATATACAAACCGCTATTCCCGGACTTTACAGGATGCCTTGTGGATCATGTTTGGCTTTTTTCCCCGAGCTCAAAAAGACAAAATGGCCTGACGCTACGCGCGCGGTGGCATGTGCCTGTATATGGTCTGGAACCAATGATTGGCAGTTGGTCAGAAAATGAGCGGTGGAGCTCTCCTTCATAAGTTTAGGGCTGCAGAGATGTGTACCAGTGCTGAACTTACATTATATACTCTATATGATTTTCCGACATGATCCATAGCTAACGCCAGTAATGAAGCTTGCACGCCTCCATTGCATGCTGTTATCGTAGTAAGGCTGCCATCGTATCCGGCTTTTTTGAGAGCTAAATGTCATCAAAATGAAAACAAAATAATCTCTAATTACTCATTAAAAAGTATAAAGAGAATAGTCTGAATAGAAAGGTTGAATAGTACAACAAGAAAATGAAAAGAGGACCATACCTTTCTCTATCTCTTCTTTTGATTTTATTCCTTTCTCGCCGACCACATCCGTCAATGGTACATTTTTGGCGCCTTTGAGATGAGAACCAGTGACTGTGGCACCTAAGAACGTTTATGTACGTCGTTGTACATATAACCAGATCCTAACAAAGTGCAAGAGAAAAACTTAACGGGCAGCAGAAAAAGGAATGATTTTTTTCAAAAAAGAAATTTAAAAAACGGTGTCAGGGTGTGATCTCTGTTGCCCTGAAGAATAAAAATTTCATTGTACTAGCGTAAAACTGCACTTTTTTCAGAAAGATTTTCTGAATTGGTCCAAGATATTCCTTATCTGATCATCATGAGTTATAATACACCAAGGCTTACCTTCCGCAAGAGGAATCCCCAAGGGATCGGTACCATTGAACTGTGCTGCTGGACGAGCATCCAAGTAATTTATCTGTAATATGTATTTGTTTTAGCGATATGTGAAATTACGCCGCTTTTAGATTTTCCTTATTTCCCATTTGAAATTTTAGAAGTTGTTTGCTGTTTACTCGTAGGTATGCACTCATTTGGAGGCAATTCTTTGCAATGCATTAGCGTTTTCATCTTTTTCCTCTATACCTAATTTAGTTGCATTGTGAATCCAGGGGGTGAAAAAACCCCAAAAGGGGGCGGTAAGGGAAAGATTTTAATTTGTCCGAACTTATCTGCATATAGGTGCGACTTTAAGTGTGTGGTTCCTAAAAAGTTATTCGACCCTATTCGAATCTTCGACCAGTCGATATCTCAAATAATCTTGGCTTTTTCAAGAAGTACTCTGCTATTTGTACTCGATTAAATTGAAATTCCATTCGGTTCAACTACATGGGAATGATCATTTTGAACTCAAATTTACACTATGACAACAATTGTAGCATTATATATTACTATCATTATATTGCATTAAGAACAAAACCGCCACAAACCTTACTCAAATCCTCGAAAAGTGATTTTCCACTGGCGCCCTTTTTATCCAACTCCTCATATGTGATTAACAGCGATTTATCGATTGGTTTCGCTGACCAGTTACCAGGCTGCAACAGAGGTAATACAAAAATGAAAAAAGACCTAATTTGCATAAAAATTGCTTCGGAAGAAAAATAGCTGTTCGGTAAATGACGTCACACAACTCTTGTATGGGTTAGGATTGCTTTACAGGGATTTGTTGTGATCAACGCAGATTATTTATTCTTTTTATGGTCAGTAACAGCAGTTATGTATTGCGAGCACGCAAACAACCACACAAGTAAACAACACTATTGTATAAAAATATAAACAAAAATAAAAAAAAGCTCATAAAGCTCGTCGTAAACACGTACCGTAACCACCACAATATCGCTTGTCACTGGTTTATTAGCTCTTTTCCACGCCTCAAATCCTCCATCCAGAACTGACACCTTGTTGTGACCATAAACCTGAAAGCGGGTTCGGGAAACTATAGCAGAATTCATCGATCCAGATCCACTTGCCGCGCCACACCACAACAGGGAATGAAAACTGTGATATTAGCGTAATGTGTGGATGCGCAGGCAGTTAGAGCGCTAAGATGCGATACATGTACTGCAGCAAGGTACTGCTGGTTTACGCATGTCATACTATTAGAGTACTAAATTAAACAGATGAGATCTATGAAATTTACTGCTGTTCGTGTCAATCTTTCATTGTATGTACATAGTTGCTTTGTTCGCCTTCTTTCCCTCCTTTTTTTCTATTTTTAAAATTTGAAACTGAGAAATCCACATCTTGACCTTTTCTCATTTTTATAATTCCAAAATTTGAAAGAAAATACCTTGAATGTCCACCAAACACGTGCGGCCCACATCATGCCTGCAAACTTGTCCCTTGAATAGATGACCACGTGATCTCCGGAGTTTATGCCGAGCAGTCGAACATACTTCTCGAACTCCTTTGGTGGGTAGAGATCAAATCGAATATACCTCAACAAAATATTTGGTGTAAAACACCATTAAAAATACAAATAGTTTATGAATTAACTAAAATTCAGAACCGACACAGCTTCAACTTACTGGCTAGGATAATAGGCGACATCCATATTGAAAAGCACTGCACCAGGAATGTGGTGTTCGGTGTAGTTTTGAGTGAAGTTTGACTGAAAATTTAGGATAAGCCGAGAAAATACATGGGTTAATAAATTAATTGACTAGTTCTCAAATAAACATTCTAATAAGTCACTGTCTTTATAATTCTTTGTTCTAACGTTTCTGTTTTGATATGACTCCCCTTTCTGGTATAAGTGTAAACAAAATGGAATGTAGAACTTGTTTATGAATAAGACGCGTTGTAGAAGCATAATAGGAGAAAAAAATAATGCGATGCAACAGAAATGGACAGAGGAACATGTTTTGAATATATCATGGAAGTACATGACTATTATGCGATTCTCTTATTCTGCAGAGACAATGCTTTTAGCAATGTTTTGAATTGTCTTGAACTGTGAGTTGCGCATAAAGTGCAGAAAAAAACAATACAAAATACAGTGGAATATTTTCAGAAGAAAGGGTAATATATCAATATTTTCACCAGCGGAACACGATGGATAGCCCAGATGTCGCACCCATGCATTGAGATCACCCAGGGTAAACGTGTCAACACCATACGGATTTACCCATAATTAACACGTGCGCGAACACTTTTGCCTTGGATAATCCTCTTGATGCATACTGGCCCAGGTTAGCGGAGAGCCTAGACATTTCTGTTGCTATCACTCGACCTTCAGCCTCAAATTAAAGAAAAATCCTGTAAACTTCAAGCTTCTAGACATCTTTCGAACGTTAAAAGTTATCTTGTTTCTGTTTTCTCCATGTGTCAGGTGAAAATCCTTGAATCCCCCCTATATGACTGTTTTCGATAGTTTCAGGGCTCCGTAATGTCTTAGCTAAAGTGCTAAAAACAGCTGGATTCTATTCTATCCCGGGATTACATCGCATACAGGGTGACCCAAATGAAATGTTAAGGACTACGGAAAATTTGTTCTATTCCTCGGGCCAGAGAAAACGCTGAGGACAACGGCTGGGTCTTTCAACAAGATTGGGTATCAGCCAATGGGGGCAATGAAGAAAGTTGAATGGAGTGGGACCAATGGACCAATTTTCCGTCTTACTGGACGAAGGATATTCGGCTAGCAAACTCGCCCGATTTCATTTGAATTGACTGGTGCAATGTTATGGATAGTTGCTTGCGTCACATTTTATGCCGACTACCCAGTAAAAAAGTTTTCTCTAGAGGGTAAACAAGAATTTATGTGAATTACCAGTAAACAAACCTCCTCAAGCATCAGCTCCTCGAATTTCCCATAGTGCTTCTCTTTGAACTCCTTGTAGTCGGGTTTTGGTCCCATTTCGTACGCCGCGTCTAATAAGACCACAGAGTTCTAAAAAAAGATAACACGACTCTATCGTTCAAAGACGACTAAACTTCATCTATTTGAAAGGTTTCCTAGCAACTTATTGACTTTATCAATTTTAGAGAGCAAAAGAAAACAGTGGCTAAAGCCACGTGACAATTTGATCACACTGAGTCAAGAATTTTAGGATATTTCTTGAAGTTGATAAATTAAGATATAATAATATATAGATAATAATAGATAATAATAGATATATAATAATATATGAGATATAATAAATTAAGATCATGATGGGAAAACAGTACGAGCTATGACAAAAAACTGAAAAAAATCTGTTTGAAAGTGTTTGAGGGAATTTCTCCTTATCACTTTATCTCCTTCGCTCTGTCTGTCTGTTTGTCTGTCCATCTGTCTGTTTGTTTGTCTGTCTGCTGTTTTGTTTGCCTGTCCATCTGCTCGTCCATCTCTTTAGACACTCACATGTTTTCGTTTCCAGAGCCATTTTATGGGTGAAGAAACACTTGTCCGTGATAATCGCTTAAAAATTTCAAGTATAAAATTCGTTTGCAAATTCTGCGGACTCATTGGCTTGCACTAGATTTTCTGGATTTTTTGTGGTCCACAACATCTCTGCCCTGGCGTTCCAGTGGGAGGCGTTAGCCAACGCCCCCTGAAATTGCCACGATGCCTAGCAGCACATCAGCCCATCAAATAAAAGCACAATCAGGATTCTGGATTGTCGACTGGTCTGAAGGGCTGGCAAGAAGCGCGATCAATAGGATGGAATGAAATCGTTGAAAGTATTATATGTTGTAGAAAAGGCTTCTGAAGCACCTACCTTGTGCTTGTCGAGCCAATCGACGCTCACGACATCCGGCACAGACATTCTGGAAAAAGAAGTGCTTTGATTATTGACTTTCAAGCAGATATGGAAGAAGGAAACGAAAAAATACCGAAAAGAAGTTTTGGCAGTGTATTAAACAGAGGATATGTTAGGTATAGGTATGTTAGTTACCTCACAGAAGTGAATCGAGGGTAAAAACTAGACGAGATGTTACAGGAAGACCAATTTTGTGGATAAACGTAATTACCATGGGTAAACTCAATGAGATTCCGCCTCAGAATAAGTCCTAAGAGATCAGAAAAAGAGGAATCAAGGCACTTCTCCCAGCATTATCTGGATATAAAGGCGCAAAGACCCAATGTTGACAAAATCCGCTGGTGGCCGTTCAATTACCAGGCTCTTCTTGCTTGATTCTATTGGCAGCTTAAAACCCAAGCGGCATGGGGGGTAAACACAAAGATTAAATCATCATTTAATTTTGAGAATGAATTATGGGCGGAGTTTCAGTTAAGTAAACAGGCAAATATGCAAATAAGTAAATAAATAAGTGACTGAATAAATAAACGAATAAATAAGTAGAGAAATAAATAGTTAAACAGGAAATTAAATAAACAAAAAAAAGATATTTTCACTTCGAGCCAGCAAACTTCAAATTTGAAAAGTCCCAGAACAGCTTCCGCTTACTCCCACTGCAATGAACGTTTCATCCAGTTATAGAGCAACGTGTACGAGATGCGTGCGTGCGTCGTGCGTGCACCTGCATGGTGAAGGTCAGGCCCAGACGCATCAGACGCACGCATCCACGGAGGATCTTCCATGAATACCGATCTACGCGGCATGTACTACCCCAATGAAATGAACGCGCTGTTGTTGTGTGGCCAGAAACGCGTGCGTTTGAGGTGCGTCAACGATGCGACTGGCCTTATCCTCCATCATATAGACGCATGCGCTTCAAACGCACGCATCTAGTATAAATTGTCCTATACGCACCCGTTAGCGACGTTGCGGCCATGACCGCGCGGTATTCTCATTCATGGTGTGCATACCGCGTCGAAGGCGTACGTTTAACGCACGACTGACGCACGCATCTGGTACATATAATTTGACCTCGTAAGGAACTTAACCATAGTTATCTTTGATTGCTCACTCTATTTAAAATTCAACTCCTATTACATCACATCTAGTTTCCAGAGCCTGTAAAAATCCAAGCACAATTCCAGAACTTTCTGGACCGCCACCAGCGCCGGGCGTGTGCTCAGGCGAAATCGGCGAATGTACAAACTGTGGGGACTTCTCCATCACAAAAAAGGGGTCAAAAATTCTCTATACCCTAAACAGCTGCTGAAAAAAAGAAAAAAGAACAACAGAAGTCAAGAAGTACTATGATTCAAAAATTTCACCGGGAATACATGTTTTCTGGATGGTCACTTATGGATTTTACAAAATTTTTGGGCAAACAAGTGTCTACAGACATTCTGATACCTATTTGATTAAATCTGGATGGAACACTGGATAGTTAAGCCACTAAGGACAGAATGGCTCAGCGGAGAGCGCCTTTTTCCGCATGGTTCATTCCGAGAAATCAGTAAGCTCCAATGGGCAGAGCGGTTTTCTTGAATAATATGCGTCAAGCAGAAACAATTATAGGTAGTTATGGTTACGAAAATCTACGTGGAATTTCTCACAAAAAAAGAGCAGAGAAAGTTTTGGAACAGAGAAAAGATCCAGAAATGAGAAAATGTGGAAATGTTTGAAAAGCCCGCGGTTGTCAATGGGTTAAAATAGTGAAGGCAGAAAGTGGGGTTGTGCCTGATTCGATTGGTAGAGGAGTACCGCCCAATTTATATAAGGTAAATGTTTACTGCCTCATATGGAAGGAAAAAAAGCCACGACGAACGTACAACCACATGGTAGGTTGTGACGTAATGCATTTTTTAATAATCAGCTAATCCCTTTATCAGTTTAGAAACTTCAGGAACGTATTCTGAGTTTTTCTACACTCTCTGACAGGAACATATTGCACTACCACGTGCTTCATAATTGACAAGTTTTTAAGATCACACAGGGCTCAAGAACGTTAAAGTTAGAAAAATTTAAATAAAAATAACCAATAAAAAATCCTTGCTGGTCCAAATTCTTCAACAAAATCTAGAGGGCGAAGAATATGTATGAATGATCCACAAGTGATTTTCTGGTTCTCATTTCCGAGCATGCAGTAAATATGAGGGAATTTATGGTAAAATTTCATCTATTTTTTTATTTAATATACGCTAAGGTGAGGCGTGCTATACACATCAGACTAAGTTCACAGAAGAAAACACAGGGGAAAAAGATGAAAAAAAAAACCACAAGAACTCATCGAACCACGAGGAAAAACAACTGAAAATATTTTTAGAGAAAAAGGGACAGAAATTAAAGGAAAGGCCCTATAAGGCCTGGGAACAAGTATCCAAGAAGAGCAGTAACTGACGAGGACCACACTTACCCACGATACGAAGTAGATGCCACAAGCTCTTCAGGATCTGAGCCGCAGTACAGTACAAGCACAGGCATAACATTCACAGTTCACCAGCGGGAGTACCGCAGGAAGAAATGGTGAAGAATTAGCCTCAGGTATAGAGTTCCAACCGAAATACACTGATCAGTACGACGTAGAGTGGGGGTAAGCGTCTTTATCCACGCACTCTTCGCATACAATACCCTCCAGAAAAGCAGAACAAACACAGTGTGAAGTTACACAGTTTTTCCACTCTGTAGCCTTTCAATTCCTGGCCTTATTCAATGGTTGCACGCGTCATCAGATCCATTGTCCGTAGTTCAGCAGTTATTGAAGGAGGAAAACCTCAAGTAGCCTTGTTTACCCGGGTTTTTGTGGCGGTTTGGCAAGATAGTTATGAAGATCGTTCTTCGAGGCAGCCAGCATTGGTGTGGCGAAACGTAATTGCACTTTTTTCCAGAGGAAGTCAGTGCCTAAATCATAAGCAGGAAAGCAAACAACACATGAGTCAATGAGTGGAAATCGAAATTCCTCGACAAGACCACCAGCTGTGAAAGTCAAAAAGTCATGGATAGTGCGGAGAGTAGTCACCGTTATATCATTTGGAGTGTCACAGATGAAATACGGCCTGAGGGGCGAGAATTTATGGCATTTAGAGAAGAACGTTGAAGATTTGCAATGCTGAGAGCCAGTTTCTAAAGATGACATTGGGTCACTACACTCCCGTAGATCCCAGGTCATTGATGAACAATAATAGTACGTTTGTAATTAAAGAAAAAGAGTTGGTTTATTATTGATGGGGCAAAAAGAAGTAGCTCAGGGAATTGAAGTCGACGTTTTACGAAGACCCAACCGATTGGTTGCAGGGATTGTCATTTATACAATCTTTTTATTGTTTTTTTTTAGCTTCAAAGTTCTATATGTGTAACTGTCTTAAAAGACAGATCACCACGATTAACTCAGCTTGACAACAATGGAAAAGTTTCAGAATCAAAAGCCAACCCCCATAGTGAGAACTAGTTGTGAATTCGTGTTGCAGGAAAGCCACGCCCCCAGACGTAGTTTTCACGCTGAATAGGGCCCTACAACAAAGCAAATAAAAATGTCATGGTAAAGTCAAAAAAATGAAGGATTAGCCTGAAGCCACGATTTCGCTATTGTTTCACCATGAAGAATAGGTAACTATCAGGGTATTCACCGAAGAAAAACCGAATGGATTCGATCAAATTAATAAATAATTCAGAATTCAAACCCCTTTCTTCAAAAAACCGAGCACTACAGAAACAAACAGCCCTGTAGCCCTTGTTCTCTCCATCCCTCAAGGCTGCAAAGCTCTTCTTTTCCTGGACATCCTAGCTTAAGACTTATTCAAAATACTAGAACATCACATTTGTTGAACAAATCATTCAGTCAGTCGACTAATACCTGCTTTAGTCTGAAATATACAGAGCGGTTCATAATTATAGGGCACCCCACCCACCAAATTACCACTCCCGGCTTTTCCACGGCCCGTGGAATTTTTCCTCTAGCGTCGTTGTGGTCAGCCCCTAAAATAACCCAGATGTCCTATTTTTGAGTTAACGGTGGCAACTCGCAGGCATCGGAGTTATTTTGGGTGCCGATCGGTAATGGAGAAAAAAATCCCACAGACTGTGGAAAACCGGGAGTGGCAATTTTGGGGGGTGTCGTCTAATTATGAAACACATTTTATGTTATACGAACCGCGCCGGCAACTATATCAACTTTATTTGTGCAACACTATTTGTACTACAGATCAGCTCAAATAGTCTCCAGTAAAAAGGTGTTTCGGAGAAAAAAAAACGTGAAGATAAGTAAATAAAGACCTGTTTGCGCCCATAATTCCAAACGCGAGATGGTAACTACACAACGATAAGTTCAAATGTTCAATTGAAGCTATTTGCTTTGGGTTTCAAACTGCACTTGTCGAAAAATACGATATCAAGAGTGGAAAAAGTCCGTTCAATGCTCGACAGCATCATTCCAGAAATGGCACTGATTAGTTCTCATAGATGGAAATGGAAGAAATTGCTGGTGAAAAGATAGACAGGATTATTCAGGGTGATCTATCAACGCTCATGTACACATTTACTGCGTAGGTTCTACATTAATGATGAGTATTTTGCTAGAAAATAGAGTAAATTATGTATCTATCAGTGCCGGACGCAGAAAGGTGGCGAGAGGAGAGGGGGGGGGGGAAGAAAATTAAGGTCTTCGCTGCCAGGGTGAAAAATAACACAATAACTACCAATTTTATAGATAAATAAATAGCAAATAATTGGATTTTTCAAAAAAAATAAATTTAGAGTCTCTAAACTGGCGAATCCATATGGAATCAGTCGCATTCAGAAATAATGCGATAATATGGTGGTTTCCAACGGAGGATGAGGGTAGTTTTCCCATGGGGCAATTCATGTGGAAAATCCAGTAGTAGACGTGGAAAATGCAGACAAAAAACAATTTTTCTTCGCATTTGTGAAAAAAAACGAATGAAGAAAAAAGAAAAAGAGGGAATTTTCCGCAAAAATTTACTGATAGCAAAACTGCATACAGCCGTAAAACTAGGAATTCTGAGTTTCTCAGCAATTACTGTTTACCATATCAAGTAGTCTGAGAAGAGATACTCTGCAATGAAGAAAGCACTGATTCTAAGAGAATATGGATACTTATCTGGGAAATTTCACCCGTTTTTGGATTGGCTGAATTCTCCACGAATTGACGAGAATACCAGTAAAACTTTGCAAGTCTGTTTTCCTGAAAAACTTGTCCGTTTTCTTTTGATGTTTCCCGTCTCGTTGAAGACAAGACCAGAAAAATCAAATGACGAATGTTGTCTAGTTCCCCATCTATATTTGATGTTTTCCCATGAATATTGTCCGCCATTCCAGAACCGGTTCACCTTCTGGAATCATTCGCAGCTGTCGCTACGTGATTGTTCTACGTGAGAATATAACCACAGTCATAATCCAAAAACTTATATGGATTAATCGTGCCAAAGATCCAATTTCTCTACCTGAACGGTCTGAACAAAAACTCACCAGCTCAAGAAAACCAACGTCAAAATTGCTACACCTCCCAAAAAATGCCAAATCCCCATTCTGCATTGCTTTCGAGATAAAACTATGTAGGAGCAAGGATTCATTGTGGCTGAAATACCCAGCAGTAGACATTTTCATTATCTCCCATTGACATGATAGAATCGTACTGGTAATCGTTCAAGGTACAAGAGTAACATAACTCTGCTGAAGACATTGCGATATTCACAACATATTATAGAAAATGAAGGATTTGAGAAATTATGCAGAAGGTAAAGCATCATTACTGGTAACTAGAGCTCAAGCCGCCACACATTCGGAATCTGCTCCAAGTTTCTATTCTGGTTATAAGGAGTAGCACGCGAACATCACAGAAGTGAAGCAGAGAATTTCCTTTTTTTTGGGATCCTCAAGCACTTTTTGGAGTGCTTGAGGATCCCAAAAAACGTACTCCCGTAGCTCAGTGGATAGTGCGGTTGATCGTCGTCCCGGTGGTCAAGGGTTCGGATCCCCTCCGGTTCGCCGCTTTGCAAATACTATGCTGCCTCCTCCTTACGACCGCGAAACTTCTATAACAAACACTCGCACAAAAAGTAGCCCGGATGGCTCAGTGGTTAGAGCGGCGGATTGCAATCCGTCCTTATCGCTGGTTCCACTCCGTTGGAAGTCCAAAGTTAAGCGCAGTTTCTGCTCTGCAGTTGCTGCGATTGGGGTTCACTGCACGACGTCCCCCGTGATCTCTATCGGGTAGTCCAGGAAGGCTTACGGCAACGTTTTTGCATAAAGTTCAGAGAATTGCTTAACAATTGCATGGATTTTTTTGGATTTTTTTTTTGAAATGGATTCCACTTATTCCGGCCGCATTTTGCAGTCAACATATCATATTTTATCTCTTTTTTAAAATAAACTTTTATGTCTTCATGTCTTCCTCTCCACAGCACCGTTCTAGGGCTCAGTACAGCTATTTCAAAAGAGAAAAATGGTATTTTACAACGCTGCCGTCAACTATACAAATACGGTTTATTTTTAACGGTATTTCCAACAGAAAAAAGAACACTTGCTATCTCTAAACTCTCTTAGAAGCTTAGAAAACTACAGAACACAGTCAATCATGCAATCTATACAAGAGAAACTCATGAGGAAGCCATTTTAGAGGTTGAGAATAGTGAACAAGAAAGACAATTACCGCTTGGAACCAACTAAAACGAGCGCAACGGAAACCAGTAATAACAAGGAAACAATAGAAAGTAGGAAACCAGTAGAAACGACCTTGCGGCAAAAACTGTACGTTGACTTTTAGTGTTTTGGTAACGTCGTTCAATCAATTGCACTCCATAGACGCCATGGCAAACATCATTTTACAACAACAGCGTCTAAATCACTGTGCACAGTTCGAAGTGACCTCATTCACCCGAAAAACTCCACACCTTGCAGAAGAACTCGACTCGACTGAAGTTTTATTACGAAAAACATTATATATACAGGCATTTTCTTCCGTTATTAGTATGTGTCGATTTAAAATATGGAATGCACCAGATGATACCAATATAAACTGAGAATAACTGTATAGATACTTGTACACAAAACTATTTGCAAAGCGATGTTGTGATCAAAGATTATATTGCGAGAAGGGCAGGCAAATGTGGCGCAGTTCTTGCGACAGCGAACCTACGCTGATAGCTGATAAGGTGACAAATTTAGTGAGTTCATAGATAGAGCGTGAAATAACCAAGTCGAGAGATTCATGTGAATACTATTAAGCAACAGGACAGGCTACGGTATGTCTAAGTGCAAAATAGGTGAAGAGGAAAAGGTAACGAGGTAAGAACAAAGTAGAGTAAACACGTTAAGTTGGTCAACTTACACGTGAGGTAGAATGGCCGATCCACAAAGCACAAACAGTAGGACAAACATCTTCGATGCGACCACTTCGTGCGTGTGACAAACACGCATCGCTCCTCCCCCTTACTTAATACACACTTCCTGCATCTCTTTCGTCACCTGTTTGCTACGTGACAATTACGATATTACGTGCCATTCTAGCGCACGGATGAACAACTAACATTACAATATTATTCGAATATTAAATAGAGTTCTACTTAAATAATTCACAGATCTACTACCCATTAGTTATCAACTGTTACATGGGACTATCGAAAAACTTCTGTGGTCGCCTGGGGATCGGCCTGATGAGGTTCGGTGCCGCTGGTGATACAGTTACCGGCCCCAGCATACTTCTATCCACACATGACGGCTGGTATGGAGTTGTCGGTGCTGCAGGTGTTCGACCCATACCGCTTGATTCCGGTTCCCCATCGCCCGGCTTGAGGAATTGGCGCCAGTAGTCCTAGAAAAAGGAATAAAATAGGCAAAGTATAAGAGACACAGCCTCAGACAAGGCCATTAATATGATGGGCAGCGACAGCAACATGTTTTCAGGAGATTTCGGCTTGAGTTTGTAGTCTAATCTCATTGCTACTGGGGCTTTCTTAACGTAATTCATCGAAATAGTCCTTTTTCATACATCAAAATCACACCAGCACCTATCTGAGAAAAAACCAGTTTTCTAGCAGCGTACGTAATTAGGCTTCCAAAGACATTGCGTTAAGTTTCCCATGCTCAGCAAAGAATTAATTCAAAGGTTCTGAAAGAGCACTGATACCCATGAGGTATGAGATCTACGCGCGTAATGCAGGCAGGCATAATGGAGCTGGTTCAGCAAAAAAAAAACTGAAAATAAAAACGCATACAAGAAAGCGAGAAATCGCTTACAGATGTAGCTCAATATTTCGCCTGTGACATGTCGAAAGACGCTCTCAAAAGGTAACAGATAGATCCTGCATAATTTGTGGTAGAGAATAATAAATATGTATGTATGTTGGATGGGCAACAATGGCACGTTATGTGCCGTGTCCCTCTGATGGCTGAACGTTTGGAATTCGAAGTACGACCATATGATGGTATACGAAGGCGACTGTACATCTAGACATGGGATTGAGTTGGGGAATATCTCTTCCCATTTGTGAGAGAGAACTTCTGGGAGTGTGTGGAGCGTTACACCTGGAAAGGGTGGTGCGGACGGGGCATCCCATTGTCCATTCCGCCCAACTGTTCAATCAAAGATACCGTGGGCACCCATACCCCATCTGGGAAAACCAGAACTTAAAAAAAAGGATACATTCACTAATGTATGAAATCCGAAAGTTCCTCCAGACCAGATCTAACGCCTGCCGAAAATGGTCAGTAGAAAGAAAAGTCAAGGAAGCAATGTAAATGAAAAGATAGTAAGCAGTAAACAGTACATGAGGAGTAAATTGTGGATAAACGCGCGATTATCTGCCCTAATACTTAAGAAACATGCACACACGCGAGGGGAATCGATGGCAATAAGTTGTACGCATTAGTCAACTTACCGGTGACATCTTTAACATCTGCAACACGGACCGCTCCTTCTCGCGAGCGAGATCAGAAGCCAGTTGAATGTCACGTTCACGAGCTGGCTGTCCCATAATGGCCACAGCCATGCAGCGAGCAATATTCTCGAATGTCATCTTGTTCAACTCTTTCAGCGCTTCAATCTGAAATAAGCAAATGAGCATTGAAGCAGCAAGGATTCCAAAGGCGACATTAAGAAAGAACAACCATACCTTTTGCAAATGCAGCATGAGATACGATAAGGTATCTCTGTTCGGTTGTGGCAAATCACAAACCGCGTTATTCAAAGCCAAGTGGTTGTCCGTCTGAGCAGCTCGTATGAACTCTTCTCGAGATGATTTTGGAATTAATGGATCCTGTAAACAAGGCATTTTCTCAAATAGCACCAAGTGCCAACTTCTTGAAGACGAAATTTACCCGTAGATCTCTTAAGAACGCCTTAACAACATCTGCTACAACCTCGGTTTCTTGTATGTTCAGCTTGGGAATGCCACGTGACGTGCGCAGTTCATTCAACACGCTTTGCACCTTTAAAGAAAATTCGTGAATGCAGTTATAATAGTGAAGAATACGTACACAGAAAAAAATCAAGGAAATCATAACGCACATGATCTTTTCGTCCTGGAACCCTATAGAGACCTTCTCGGCTCAGGCCACGATTTTCCAAATCCACAATACAATGTATGATAGGATAGGCAATCATCGGCGGTGTAGACGGGCAGAATTCCTGAAAACTCGTAGATTTAGACATAAAAAAAACAGCGCCACACAAATATTTGCATTAGTCTCTTCCATGGTTCCAAGATTTTAAACTAACCTGCAGCTGATACACCTGTATTCCTCTCTTGTTGGGAGTACGCGGGAATACCACTGAACGAGGAACACACGGAAGTACAAGTCGTCTAAAAATACCAATAATCATCCAGAAAGTATAGCAACTTCGGAAATAATCCAAGCAACTTACGATGAGCAAGAAACGTGAGCAAGTTGAAGACAATCTGTGCATTTGTATGCTGGTTTTGCAGCGAAGTTGATTCCACCATGGCACACATCGCAGGATGTGATCTGTAAAAGAGTTTGAATAAAGGGGAAGGACACCCTCAAATGGATTAAAAAAGCAGTGCAACCTTGAAGTAGGCGGAAAGAGGCTGAAAGCGATGTGGACGGGACTCAAGAGGCTTGCCCATGGTCCACGACCCGCCCCACGGAGCTCGCAAAGGTGTGCGGCTGAAAAAGAAATCCACCGAGAATACTCTCACTGGAATCAAGTTCAGCGATTATCAAATCTGTTGAAGTTCTGGATAAAACAGGTCCTGTCAGAAAAATCTAGAACAATTAAACTAGAAAGAAGAACTACTCTCATATGAAACCAATAGGCAACCCACTCGTCAATGATGTTTTCTTTGTCAGCTTCAGCCCTAGGTTCATCACTATTACTACACTACAAAAAGAAAACATGAAAGAGACATGAAAATGACGGAAGTGAAAATTTCGCTACCCCTTATCTAACGCATCTACGAGTGTTTTCAAAACATATACCCAGCAAAACAGGAAATTCATGTTGGTACTTTGTTTTGAGACAAAGATGTTCACTTCCGTACTTTGTTGAAAATGGAAAACACAGCAGATAAAACATAATACAAGATACCCACTCTTCATCAATACGTTCAGTGTCAATTTCAATTCTAGTCCTAGATTAAAAATGATGGACTCAAAAAACTTTCTAGGCACTAACACCAACACCTAGCTGTATGAAAACAAAACTCACAGTTCTAGTGTGCTAGCCGTTCGCGGTACAAATGGTGTCCTTGGAGCACTTGGAGTAGCCTTTTCCTGAACAAAAACACAATGCATACATTAAAAAAACTGGAAATTTGCTAGTTTTGCTCCTCTATTTCTAGAAAATCCATGTAAACCGTAAAGAGTCATAACCATCGCCATAATACCCCAACACCAGGGTTCTCCGAAAACGTTGGAGTTTTTTTTTTGCTGCTGATGTAGCCAGCATTTCGCTCTCAATCCTTGCACCACACAGCACATCCCGTCTGCTGAGTCACCCCATATGCATCGTCATAGATGGCGCTGCGCGGCGCGGAAAGGGCGGTGCTGCGTGGTGCAGGTATTGTTGACAGAAGAATAGAATACACTACGCGCGTGCAATGTGAATAATAAGTTTTTGAAAAAAAAATGTCTCTCATTATTCATAAGAATCCAAGAGTCACTCATGGCGGCTTTAAAACCTAAATGAACTTCTCCCCTTTCGTTTCTACCCATAGCCGCTAATGAAAAGCAGGAAAATGAACATAGTAGAAGTAGCGACGGCGCAGCAGTAGCAATCAGTCTCCTACCTGGTTAAGCAAGTCGTTCGCCGACATACTCCTATTCATACTTCTCCTGATGGTCACTTTAGCCTGAGACGGCTTTCGACGACTTGGATCGATCGTCACCGTTGTCGTAGTTGTAATTTCTTCCGTCGTTTCTCTAGACCGCTTTGGTGGAAGAGGAGAGTCACGCTAAAGCAAAAAAAAAATCGTTGCTTTGTTGAGCAAACGTAGCAATGACAACAAAAATGATCACAGACACCATATTTAGCCTTAAACGCGTGCTACAAAAAAAAAACTCTAGGATAGCAATATTGTTCAAGAAAGGAAGTATATCTTAACAAAATGCAAACGGGTCTGAATGGTTATGTTTCCCTTCGTAAAGAATGAGTAAGAACGTTGATAACCGCATGAATCACTCACAGTTTCTTCATTTTCATTGATAGCAGCAGATGCACTAGCATCGTAAAGACGGCTGCGACTCCTTTTAGCCGAACTCGCAGGATGGTCATGAGCCGATATGGACCGTCGTCCACGGAGGCCAACAGAATGGTTGCGTGCACGTCTGCAATAAGGAAATAGCCCCAAAAGAAAATAACTATATAAGTCCTACCATCCGCTAACCTTCTCGGATCGATTCAATTTTTACAAAGAAGCTGCTCTAACTTTAGGAAGTAAGTACACTCAAAATTCTGAAGCAACATCCTGTGTAAATGTCACTTGATTATGTCACCGAATAAGACAAATACTTGTGGCAGAACTCTCTCAAATCCTCGACAATGGTTAACTTCGAATTGGCCAAATTACGACTCATTACAGGGGGACGGGTGGTAAACGTGCAGATATGAATACACGTCATTCAGTTTCACATTTATTTGAAGAGAGGCCCTATTGCCATAAGACCTACCTCCAATAGCGAATCTAAAGTGAACCAAAACAGGTTTCTCACATCATCGCAAATTTGGGAAACCCATGTGACTGAGTGAGAAACAACGCCTTAAAGGCAGCACCCACGGAAATTTTGCCTTCACAGATCTTAGTGAATTCCTAGGTATAGCACTACAGTGAAGACATACGTAGTGATCAACTTTGACAAATCCTACTAGAAAGACGGTTCTCGTCGCCACCACTTTAGCCCGTTTGCAGAAGATGGCCGAGTTGGCCGGGCTTAAACCGGAGTGAGATGGTAATGAATGCAAGTTTATCATAATGGAAGAAAGTGATTGTGAACAAGAACACCCATTCATATCATACTATAACTCATCCTAATTGATCGCCAGCACAAAATTAATCTCCCTTTATCTTGAGATTGCTGGTGCCTACGACGAAGCAACTTTCGTAGAATTGTTGGGACCATTGCCAGGTATCCAAAACAATCGAAATCTCGGACATGAAAATTTCCGTGGGTGCTGCCTTTAAACTAGGCGTGAGGAACATAATAACTAAAACCTATGCTCACCGACTTAACACTCTTCTTTTTGTTTCTGATTTAACTGCAACGTTTACACTGCAAAAACAACATCAGCCAGATAGTTTGACTCATACAGTGCGATGGTCGAAACCATGCAAACGTCTGCATTTGCACCACATTATTTGCACTGTCCCAACTCGAGAGTGAGCAATCGCGAATGAATTTTCGGGAAACTCTCATGTTTCTTATAATTTTTGGAGAGAGTAAATCCATCAGCAAGTCACAACTTTCGGAAACGATGTTTACGCGGCTGTGACTCGATCCTCTAATTTAAAGGAAACGCGACCATCATATTACCTCTCATGCTCTTCGTCGATCTCATCCAGTGTATCTAAAGTATCTCCAGTGACATCATAGTCCATGTCGGTCTCTTCAGTGTCACCATCCTGAATAATGGCGAAATCCAGCATCACTACATAACAAAAATCAAAGTAACGCAAACACAAACCTCCATATAGCGCTCTCGAATAACTCGCTTTGAATTTGTTCTCACCAATTCTGGATTTTTCAGGAAGGCGAGTTGTTTACTCTTCTCTGCTGGAAGTCGCTCAAGATCTGACTTAAACACCAGGGTCACTGCATTGAAGAAATGACGGGTGACCATTTAAACTTGAATGAACTGCACAGAGAAAATTTCGACGTAACAGAGATTGAGGTTACCTTTAGATACTCGCTCACGAGCTTGAGCCGCTGACTCATCTCCTCTGCATCTGCACGCTGTGCATTAATCTCAGCAATCTGAGCTCTTATTTGTGCACGTGCATCTTTCAGCTCAGCATTACATCGTCGGAGTTGGGTGGAGACAGACCTGAAGCGGATAGAACGGCACTAAAATCACTGTTACTAAAGTTTCCAGGTGCTAAATGCAACAAGTGGATCAAGAAATATGAAATGAAAAAGACTTACTCAAGTTCAGTGGACACTTGCTTATACTGATTCTCTAAATATGCCGCCTTCTCCTCGGCTGCTTTCCAGGACAACCGCATGCGTTCCATATTCTCCACTATGTTCAACATTTCTGGAATGACAATCATTTTCACTGCGTACGAAGTGAACCCTGTTACAAACTGCTTTGTAACAAACTTCAATTTCAATCTCTTAATTTTTCAAATTATTGTAATCGTAGATGCGGGCAATTAAAACTGTTTTACGAAATGCTGCTCTCAATTTTTCATTACCAGGGTAATTAAGATTAGGATTAAGGATAACAATACCTGGCAACGGAACAGGAACGATGTTTTCTTTTTCCGCAGTGAGCATGCTGTAAAACTGCATGATTTTCCGAGATTCCTCGCTCGGGCAGTTCATATTATGCACCCCTTCATCCATATCTTTCCTGCAAACATGTATCATTATACAGGAGCAGGTCAGAAGGTTTAAAGGAGACGAGAGCGCAAAACAAACATTTAAGTGAAGACTCGACATGGAAGACTGTTGCTAAGCTCTCACCAAAAAGGATACTGTTCAGTTCTCAAAGGTGCCTTTCAATTATTTCTCAGCATCAGCGGATAAAATGGATGCTAAGGATAGGCAAGGTAGGAAAATCACTCTACCAAACACTACTTCGCGAATGTAACCAGATGAATAACAAGCTTTGTGCTCAAACTACGCAAACGCTGAAAACGGTGAAAGAACCAAGGGAAGACGCCGGAATTGAAATTTGAATGCTCGCGGTGTCCAAAATCCGCACGCGACGCGGGACCGCAACGCGCCTCGCCAGGTGCATTGTAGCGCGAAAAGTGAACGGCGTCATCAACTATTCTTGTTCATGTGCTCGTTTCAAATTCGAATCACGTAACAGAGAGAGGTTGCGCTGCATTTATTCACTGTTATAGCTATTTATAAGGACGATAGCTAGGTTGTGATGCATAGATTTGCAATTTGTTCGCTCATAAGCAAGTGATGGTGTTGTCAGAACTTCGACAACTTTTCCCTTGTGAGGTGGAAATATTACGCCCAATTGCGTTGGAAAACTCAGTCATTAGGCTTATTAACAGACTCTATCATCCAAATAGGCTTTCTAATGTGCAAATGTCTGTCCGCAAAGAGTTCCAGAAAGGTTGCGCGAAGAGGGAGTTGAAGAGGTGCGAGAGGATTTGATAGAGATCGCTGGAATACTTTTGACATGTCGTACGCGTTCTAACTTGTTAAACGCAGGGATTCGTCATCGTGAAGGCTTTCGCAGGAAGCACAGAATGCTTTTGACAAGTTGAACACGTTTTAACTCGTTAGTCTTATTGATTTTTTGCTAGAAACAGTGGAAGCAACGCAAACATATTTCTGTCAAAAATGGTTGTTCTGCCTTATTGAGACGGTAATGGTTGAGTTCATCTCGTACGATGAAGGATGATAATTTTTTCAGAAAAGAAAAGAATGGGAGAAAGTAGTGGGAAAGGCACGACCGGTACGAAAATTTATGAATTGCGAAGTGAAGAACGCAACGCGGCTTTTGACAAGTCAGACACATTCAAACTTGTCAATATTAACTTGCATTGTCATGTTAAAACAAGGTCTGGACGTGGAATGCATGTGCCGGAGCGGGTAGAGATCACAATCTCAACGAACTATAAACCAGCCGTTGAGAAGATGTTGGTGGCTGAACGAGGTCTAAGCATTTCTGGCATTGCTGCCAACGCGAATAGTCAAGCTGCAAAAGCAGGTTTCGAGCTGCATACAATCCATTAAGGACAAAACTTGCGCCGAAGTGTAGAAATTTTCTACAAAAGCATGATGCAAAAGCATACGCTAAGTATAACGGGCTTAGAAATTAAAGCAACCGCGTGAAAAACCATGAATAGGGAGTTTGATGACTTCCGTTCAAAATTATCTTGATGGAGGAGTTTGAGAGAGATCATAAGGGACATAATGATGGAAAGAGTTAAAATCAACAGTGCCCTCACAAGCAGCTGCACTAACTAGCAAGCAGTGGCGGAGGCAGTAAGTGGGCGGGAGGGGGGGGGGGGGGGGAGGAAAAAATTGAAGTTTCCGCCGTTTTGGGGACCCAGACGGAAAA
>JARK01001375.1:358560-392909 GCA_000688135.1 Ancylostoma ceylanicum
GGGGGGGGGGGGGGGGGGGGGGCGTAGGAAAAAATTGAAGTCTCCGCCGTTTTGGGGACCCAGACGGAAAACAAAATCAATGAATTAGTAATTACTTCAATAATTTTGAAATGTGCTTCTACCACAGCTCCTCCGCTATCAGGGTTCCTCAAAAAATAGTAGGAGTTCGGCGAAAAGGGATTTAGGTGGGGGTGGGCACTGTGAAGCCCAACCCAAACCTTAGGCTGAAGTTAGAAGCCATGCTCAACCGTAGGTTTAGGCTTGGGCCCAACTCCCGCTCTTCAGGAGATGGAAGACCAACTTTTTTTGTTCTGGACAGTTTTGAGTTTTCAGCATTTTTTTAATGGGTGACGAAGGCTCCACGTACAACCGGTCGTCTGTGCCCAAAAATTATTCAGGGTCTCAATAACTGCCCTCATTGTAAATTTCTTAAGTGAAGCTCATTTGATACATTGACTGTTATTCACAAACTTTTAAGGATTTTTATCAATTTCCCAATTGATTATATCTTAACTTTGGTTTGGTACTCCAACAAATTAGTTTATACCATTCTTTCAGTGCACTACCAGTTCAACAAACTAGAAAACGCACATTTCCATAACTTACTTTTCATGACTCCGCAAAGGTTCGTCCTCGACAGTGCGGCTTTCCACAGCACGTTTCTGCACGGAGCTTTTGACGTGACAAGTCAGTGGCATTCAGGATAACTGCCCCGTGAACAGACGACAGCTTGAAGTGGGTAGTAGGAATGACCCAGTAGCTTGCAGCCCACAGCCTTATATATCAGCACACCAGTCGATGTTATCATCAATTTATCTCCTGACTGTAGCATCCTTTGGGATCAATAATGTTGATGTCGGTTCAAAGCAAACCAATATGTGCGGTCGTGCATGGACAACCAGCCAGTTTACACATAGTAGAATTGACTTCAGTACCTCTGCGTTGTGAATTTCACGACTCTCCACCTTTCAAAGACGTTCTTTTTCACCCAGTCATTATTCATACCCCACCCTTCCGGATTTTCTCTACAAACAAGCAACATACAGCATACATCCTTTTTATGTCGCCATCTTTCGTGATGTAAATGTAGTCCACCACTTTCGTACCATCTTAAACTAGTATTCTACTTCCAAACTTGACGAAACAAGAAGAGTTAGTACTTTATATGATCACAATGAGTTCAATGTGTATTGACTGTGAGAACCTTTCCAACCGTATTTGCAAAACCACACAAAACTAACACAATTAAAACTTTGCAATAACATTTTTACTTTTAACAGAACCACAAGATGCGTCTGAATAACAAATCCGCAAAATTAATTGCGAGCGAGGAAATCGTGGTATCTCTGGTACGGTGTCTTGTCCAGAGCCTCCTCCTTCCAGAGATCGGGGGTAAGGTAGGAGTAGGTTCGTTGCAGGGCAGCGTAGGTGGCCTTTGCGAAGTTTCCGAGTGTGGCAGTGGACCCGGTGGCAGATGTGTAACAATCTTGGATTCCAGCCATTTGAAGCAGTTTCTTGGGGACGGGAGCTGACACAATACCGGTACCACGTGGAGCAGGAACGAGTCGCACCATGACGGACGCGCATTTTCCGGTAACTTTACAAGGGACAGTGTGGGGCAGACCGATCTTGTTACCCCAGTAACCACGTCGGACAGGGATGACGGCGAGTTTGGCGGCGATGATGGCTCCACGGATGGCAGTGGCGACTTCTTTGGAGCACTTGACTCCAAGACCGACATGGCCGTTGTGGTCACCAATGGCGACGAATGCCTTGAAGCGGGTTCGCTGACCGGCACTGAAAACAACCCAAATAGGGAAAAGTGATGAGGTTTGAAATACTTTGACATACGAAGTAAAAACTAGAAGAACATACGTTGTTTGTTTCTGTACAGGAGTGATCTTCAGCACCTCATCGGTGAGCTTGGAGCAGAGGGTATCGATGATTTCGTACTCCTAAAGGTTACAACATGAAAGAAAACGAATGAACAACAAAAAAAAAAATCGAAATAAAACTGATAGCCTATTCAAGGCTTGGACAAGAAAACTTGTTCGCTGAATAGGAATAATAGATCTAAAATATGGAATTCGTCCCAAAAATCAAACACCACTTCTTCTTTGGATGTTTAAAACTAAGACGATAAAATTTCTGCAGAAAATAGTAGGCTTTTCACTACTTCTCCATGTAACTGATAAATTTAGAAGACAGATTCCGTCACTCTTGCGCTTCACCAATGAATAAACAGAAAGGATATACGAAAAATTTAGCTGTGCGATATTTCGGTGATATACATGCCACATGAAATGACACATACGACCTTTAAAACATCTAGGTTATTTCGGCGGTTTTCGGCCCAAGTAACACACATGCACTGCCTGGTTCCTATCCGCCAAGAGAAAGTAAAACATGAAAAATGCACATGAACAAACCTTAATGGGGAGAGAGTTAAGGTAAATCTCTTCAAGTGTGGTGATCTTTCCATCCTTTACAAGACGTCCGAGCTTGGTAACTGGCACCCACTCAGATTCCTTCTCACCTCCACGACCGGCACTGAAAATTAAGACTGTATAGAATTCATCCATCAGCGGTAATTTAACATTTTTATGTAAGATAAAAAGGATTGAACGTCGTGCACAATGGTGATATACGTGTCTCAGAGGAGAGGACACATACGACCTTTAGTGTGAACATATAGTGTTGGCGGTTTTCGGCCCAATCAACGCACAAGCACTAACTGGTTCCTATCCGCCACCTTAGCTGTAGCATAAGGTTGGTAAAAAACAGGAAACAATTTGGCTATTAGACATGGAAAAGAAATTTGAGGGTAGGATAGCGTTACGTTTATCCTCTTAACTCCCACAGTTCGTGATACCTAAGGTTCACGACTGAGTTTACCAAAACTTTCCGTAAACTTGACAAACAAAACCTGGAAAAACATGCACTGATACTCACCGTCCTCCTCGGCCTCCACGACCACCACGTCCTCCACGACCACCTCGGCCACCGCGATCGCCTCCAGCTCCACCGCGTCCTCCGCGGCCACCTCCGCTACCGAATCCACCTCGGAAACCTCCACGATCGCCCATTTCTTGTAACCTCAAGCTAACAGATAAATCAGATTCAAACATAAAAATATTAGAGATGTGAAGGAGAAGACGAACGGGGAAAATATCGTCGACTTGTACCGAGAAGCTTTGAAACAAAGAGTAGAACCCTGGAGTTTTACAGATATTTAAGTACAGTGGATACCAATGGAGTTAAAAAGACAAAATTCTGTAGAAGCATTGCTTAGAGAACAAACAGTTAGACTCGCAAAACTACAATAAGTGGCTAAGGAACTCCAGAGCAGCAAAGGAGAAAGACATCCGCTTCATGGAGGGAACTTCCTTTTCAATGTATCTAGACTGAGGAATTAAAAATGAGCTAGAGTTTTGAGGATAACGCTCTAGATCCTACCAAACCCTCAAAATACGTCCCTCAACAGCTGCGTAACAACGAGCGCGGGATTTAGGACCTTTCCAGACGAATTTTTGTTGTCAAATACCTACAATGAAGGAAAGAAAGCCATAAATGAACAAAAGGCGTTAAAAACTCGAATCTTTAGGCTGGCCGAGTCGAACTGCGATTACGGTAATGGGAGCGTTCGTCGCGGGGCCAGCGCCACGGCAGCTGATGGCGTCCTTTAATCCCAATTGAAATCCTGGGTTCGCGAGACTATTGGGGCTTTTTGAAAAGTTTATTCATAGAACACGTACATATATACAGACAATACTACTTTGTGGACTACTCTGCTCTATATGGGCGGCTCCTATAGTACAAGTAGGGATCCAGATATCGATTGAATGAGACTTTCTGTCCGTTGAGCGGTTGGTTGAGTGGCAGACCGATCTCGTCGTCGACTGTTTCTGGAGGTGAGAACACCTGGTTGAGGCTCACATAGTTGGCGTCCTCATCTTGCTTGGTGCTGTTGTCGATGAACGGTATCGATAGGAGCGGTGTGGGCTGAAACTGGTCTCTTTTTCATGGAATTTAGCATGAATTGAATGAAATATGTTACTGTTTTTGAATATGCTTTCATTAAAACCACAGAGATGGAGTAGATCATCCCAAGTTAGTGTTCGCGCAGAATTATGGCCTGTTTTGAAGCGACAATATCTGAATACCTGCACACAGGACCTGTATTTCTCGGCTGCCTCTGCGAAAACCGCACAATTACCCGCGTTCTTTTTTCTCTAATACCTCTTTAACCATCTCCTCTGCTGGAACAGATCATAGCTTTGTCCTAAGGACTACTGAGTACTGGGAATCACTGAACCCAATAGCATTTTATTCATTTTCAGTCATCCACCACCCGTAGTTCTAGAAGAGTAAGTTGAAGAAATCCCAATGGCTGAGTTCCATGCGCCTTACCTCCTGCTTCGACAGGTCAGAACACGAAGTAGGAGAAATGAACAAAAATGAGAACGGTGATATCAATGAGTGTGGATGCGCAGACAATCAGAGCGCGACGCTGCAGGTCATGCGGTGCGTGCGAGCGGGTCTCCCCCACAGAAGCCGGCTGTATCCTTAGTCATTGTTTGTGATAATTTATGGTTGACTTGTCGGATTGTACGTTGGTAAAGGCTGTGACCTTCCTCATTAACAACCCAGCACATAAGCTGCCACTATTCTTTTGAGGAATATGACGCACAGCATTGTCGTCCGGCGACTTCGCTTTTGATACGTATTGATTGTGGGCGGTTCTACATCGATGCCTGATCGTTCACGATCGATACGTATTAAAAATGAAGTCAGCGCGACGACGGCGATGCTACGTGCTTGACCGGAGTTTTAGATACCTTTAACCCTTTGGCATCTTGGGTTAACGAAAGAGTAAACATGGAGGAAAACTTTTTCCTATGAAATTGAAAAGTCCATCTGGTAAGATTTCATTTAAAAAAAGTGGAACCCTCGAACTTCTACATCTCGATGCGTATTTCTACCCAATCACAGGCTGTACTTACCGTAGTTCTGCTCCTAGCGAATACTTTCAGAGCGAATAGTTGCCTTAGCCGTTGATAGTTTTTCAGGTAATAGTCATAGGTGGTGTGCTCGAGATTTCGCACCCAGAGCTGCTCTCGATAGTCGAGATCAGCTGTTGTTAGGCACAGAAAAAGGGCACAAAACACGATTCGCAGCATCGCAGGGGCGAATGCGATGCTGCGCGGCAACAGCGTGGGAAACTCGTTCATCAGCATCAGTGTTTATCATAGAAACGAAAGAAATGACGACTGAAGGACATTTGGCAGATCATCAACGATATGTTAAGAGCCGCTTTTTCACATTGATTCGGACGGTATCTCGAACGACATGTTGGATGGCACCTGAAAAAAAAAAGAACGCTATGGAGTTTTTGAGAATACTGAAGGAATGGTTTCGCTAAATCAGTCGAAATTGTTTTTTTTTTTGAAATTGTTTTGAAAAATAAAGTGAATTCTAAACGGTCGCAGGCGAGGGGCGGGACCGCGGCGCGGGCACTCTGATTGTCTGCTGCACTTCTCGAAGCAGCGGAAAATCACGACGTATCGGTTTTCCTCCGCGTCTCTGCCCAATAAGCCTGTTGCTTCAGTGCAGCAGGCGACCAGAGTGTCCGCGCCACAGTCTCACCCCTTGTCTACGTCCGTTTGGAGTTCACTGCATCTTAATTAAGGAGCAGGTGGGTCACATCCTATGTATTTTCAAACGAAAAATTATGTCATTTTGGAGGGTAACGCAAAAAAATCAAAACACCATTAAATTATTTCATCAAAATCCGAAATAATACCATTAAAATGGGCACCCGATAACTCCAACTGCCGAGGCCCGCACGCCGCAGCCCTCTTCGCTCTTCGCCGCGGTACGGCTAACTTTGGGCAGAGAGCGAGAGGGCGAATATCGATCGCGGCGCGCGGCAGATGACCAGAGCAAGAAGTGCACTGCGTTGTGCCCGCCCAACATGTGGTGCTCATTGTATTTAGAATACCCTCTACTGCTGGCAAAATCCCTTGAACAAATTTTTATTTTTATGCCCTCTAAATGAAACAAAAGGTACTCTCACCTTATCAACTGTTCTCCATTTATTCCCGCTATATACCATTTTGTATATCCGTGGGGCCTAGAATAAAGCTTTCACAAGAAGTTTCCAACAATTGCGCAGCACAAATGCAGGCTGAACAGCGTGATACATTAAGTTCGAAGCCTATGTACACCTTTTTTTGCTGTCATCCTTCCCTCAGATACCGTTAAAAGACGAGAAGCTTTAGCAGCAGTTGAGGGGAGAATGACAGAAACTTGGCGGGAATCGCTGCAGAGTTTGAACTCGACGTATAACACTGTTTGGGCTGCGTTTCCGCTGCACAGTTTACGGAGCTCTATCTCTGGCCTTACCATAGGAACAAGATGAAAAGTTCAGTCCGGTAACCAGACAGTAACACCGTAATTTCTTAGCCTAATGAGCCCAAACCCCTCTCCTCCAACTCAAAATCAACACTAATTAGTGGTACGACTTCCATAGGCCCCGATCATGTAGTTGTTTGCTTGCAGTGTTGTAAGACGCGAAACATTTTATTTTACGCCCGGGAAATTACGGTAAGACCACCTGCTACCCGGACTGAATTTTTTTCATTTTGCGGTGGAGAATGCTCAGTACCTCTTCTCTGGCAGCTGAGTCGAGATCCGGATCACGCATTATACTTCCGAGCCCTCCTTCTTTAATTTTCGGTCTGAATAATGAATAATTTCGATATTGGCATTTAGTACTATGATATCCATAGATAATATGAACAAGTATAGCTAAATAAATATAAATAATAATATAAAGATATTTATAAGTCGTAGAATTGATTTTTCGGGATAACAGAGAGCAAAACTGTCGCAAATTTCATCACGATTAGAGCTTGGGCACTTTTTACACAATTTTTTACTGACGGACAACTCACATATTGAACTCTGTTCCGAATCCAGCGTAATCCGATCCCGGCGCCTAAAATATCCCAGAATCCTCCGTTTATTTTCTCCATTTTCGAATCAATTACAGTGACCATCGATGGAGGTGCGCTCTTCGCGGACTCGGGAAACACGCGACGCGTCCGCACCGCTCGTGCTAGAATCGCCGTCATAAGGGCGAATTAGAGTATTCTTGGTTCAATTCTTTCTTATGCTAACTATCTGGTAAACTAACTGATTACCAAGAAAATCTTACATGTCGTCTCACAGCGAAGATTCAGGCGCGGGCGATGCGGTTGCGTTGCGTGCTCATCGAGTACGCGCAAAACGCACTTTCGTCGACGCTCACTGTACCTCCATGTCCATAGCGGACATTGGCAGCCCAGCGGCGCCTCGTTCGTCTTCGTCTTTTCTCCTCTTCTTTTTCTGTTCTTTCCTTTTCTTTTCTATTTCCTGCCAACTTTCTTTGATTGCTTTGTTCTGGAAAAGCCAAGGTTGACGATTCTGGACAATGACCCAGTGTAGATCCAACTTAGAGGAAAGAACCCATGTGCTGTAGATATTTTCACAATAGATCGTCTATTTATAACTGCACCGTTGCCAAATGACTTTTTTTAAGGTCTATTACTATGAATTTGTGTTAAGTAGTAACAAAAACTTATATGACACTCACGTAAGCTCGCTTATAAAACACAAAACATCCAATGAACACCATTAGTGTGAACACCAACGGGATTAGCGTCATAAAAATCCAATACGGAAATGGATGCACCCCTGTGAACGGGCACGAGTCAAATATGGTCACCCTCTAACTTCCTCCAACTCACTAGGTTCACTTTTCTTCTCGGGTGCCGCTTTTTGCCCTGCATTTGATTCCGCTTTTTGCTTGCTATCCGGCTTGCGGCTCGTAGATCTCCTCCTTGTCTTCACTGGTTTTTTAGGTTTAGGTTTAGATTTAGATTCAGCAGCACGTCGTTGTCTGTTGTGGATCGCTTCTCCTTGAAAAAGCAAAGCTTCTTTTTTGCTCTAATGTAACAATACATGTTTTCTATTCTTTTGGCTTTGTTTGTTTACAATTACTGCTAGCTGTCAACAAGCTAGAGAAGAGCAATTTGCACTTGCTATGCGCGTATCCCTGGATTCTAGCTGAATTCCTGAGCCATTTTTGGAAACATCCCTTTAGCAGCTATTCAGGGGCTACCATGGGTCGACAACCAATGTGATCTTTCATAATCTGTTCTGTCAAAGTGCGCTCATTGTAGTGTCCTCATGCTCTGTCACTTCATTGGTTGTCTAGACGGCAATTTATACTTGATGCTTGCGACAGTCGCGGGCCAAAGGGACGCATGCATTTGCGGAGGATTTCTCATGAAGATCGGTCAAAGTAGCATGTAATTCCACCCTGAATGGAAACAACGCTGCGTCTGAGCTGCGTCAGGACTGCGACAAGGCCTATTTTTCATCACATAAGCCCACGCGCGTCGAACCCACGCGTGAAGTATGAACTGTCCTTGATATCGTCTTTGTGGACAACGTTGATGCTTGGGCCTCTGACTTTAGGGAGCCAGTAGAATCAAGCTGGAAGATGAGAACCCTAGGTGAGGCACAAAACGGGTAGAGGGCAATTTATACTAGTTGTGGCTTGCGTGCGATTTTTAGACGCACGCATCCATTTGGGAAGATTTTCTATGAAGACCGGTCAACGCTGCATGAAATTCTCAATGAAAAGAACGCGCGGCCATCGCGAGGCCGTAAGTGCGTGCGACTGAGCTGCGACTGCGATGCGACTGCCCCCTACTCTTCATCATATAGTCGCATCCTTAACTCCTTCGGGGTTATGCCACCTTATGTTTTAGGAGTGCACACATCCGTAGAGGCGGTCACTCATACTCGAGGTTCCCACTTCACATCGCTTGAGTCACAGCACCACCAGACGAATACTGAGTCCTGAAAGATTCTCGCATCTGCCCTTCACCGTGAGAATTCGCTCGGCACGTACTTAGACGCATCAGTCTCGGACGCACGCAGCCACACGCATGATGATGCAGATGGAAAACTAGACAAAAGTGTTGCCATTCTGGTCTAATGAGCCGTCAAAGTACCATAAGAAATTGCGGTACCTTCTCCCAACACATCCTGGAGAATCTCTTCTTCTGAACCAGGACTTAGACCAGGCTCCTGTTGTTCCGCAGCTAATCGTTCAGAGATTTTCCGACTCCGCCGTTGATCCACTAGTTGTGTGTCTAAAACGCCATGGTCTTAAAGAGATCTTGAAACGCGCAAGGTCGGTGCAAAAGAGTATTCTTGTTCGAAGCTTCTTGACTCCGTTCGGAGAATACTTCACCTTGTGCTGGTGCATCCGTCTGGAGCAATTCCAAGTGTACTTGCACTATTGTGCAGAGGAGGAGCAGAACAAGCAGCTCACATCGGAACCGCATTGAATGAAATGAGGCCTGCTTAGGATGTAAAAGGAAGTTCTAGTTGATAACACAATATCATTTTGGTTCATTAAAAACATCAACACCTTCGGGATGAGTTCAGCGTGTCAGTTGCAATTTCGGCTGGAAATATCATAGTTTATCCTCGCTTTATCTTTGGCTTTGGTTTTTTTTTGATAATGTAAACCAATAATGCAATGAATCTGATAAGCAGTGAGGATTGGGTGAGTCACTGTCACACATAGCTCCAATGAAATTGTCTAGAAAAAAATTAGCCTTTCTGCATAGTCGGACGACTCATAGTTCGCATTCCATAGTTTTACCCTTGTTTCCAAGCTATCTCTTGCAATTTTTCTACTATTAGACTTTACTACTCTAGCGCTCTACCACTTTACAACTAGTCAAACCCATGCTTTGCCCTGATTTTATGCTTCCATTTGTTGACGACAATTTTTGACACATTCTTATAACACTGATCTTGTGAGAAGTTTATTCTACGACTAAAAAAGGTTTTGTTCAATGACAATGAGTATATTTTAGTGAAGACAGGCTTTCTCGCATTCAGTCTTAGAATTGAATCTGTTTCCATTTCCGCCGCCACACTTGCCAACCTCCATTCTCGTGCATATACCTCTTGGCCTGACGAAGACATATCTGAAACTTGCAGCAGTTGCAATTTCCTTCGAAAACAATGGAGTAATTTTGTAAAAATCCTGTTTTTTTTGTAGAAAAGAAAAAGATCTCGGCTATCCGGCTACTGCGCATACGCGAAATATAATTTCGTACTACATATATTTGGGAGGAGGTAAGCTTCCCGCCACGGTAGTCATCCCGGACGGTCCACTTCCCGCCACGGTAGTCATCCCGGACGGTTGCTCGCTCTTCTTCTCTGTGTCAACTCCCGCCCCATGGCACCAAGAAAGCAACCATCTGAAGATGCCCCCACTTGGCTCCAACCTATACTTAAAGGCAATGTCCGGGCAAAATTCCGTCTCCTCAATTTTTATCTAATTCGTCGCCCACGGCGACGCCTTGGACGGAAACAATCGAAAAAATCCTGAAAAAGTCCCACAACGAACGGTTCCCACCGACCAGTTTTGGTATGCCGTTTGCACGTTTGCAGCGGCCGTGCTTTCATATAACGTTATACGGCGCGCCCACATGTTGTCTATTGTGGCGTCGTAGGAAAAAATTCGTTTTCAAATGACTGTGCAGTCCGTTTGATAAGGTTGGTTCCAGGAAGAGTTCGTTAAGGTGTCTGTATCCATGCGCATCATCCAACTTTGTCTACTATGCACGCGAGCATCTTTTGTGAAATGGAGCGTGTTTTCCTACGACTACCGTAATCTCCAAACGTTTGGTCTCATATCTTGCGATAGAGCTCACGTCGAGCTCTCAAATTTGATATACGTGCTAAGCACATTGTGTGGACTCTAAGAAACAAAAAAACTGGATGGGCAAGATTTTGGCCGGACCTTGCCCTTAAGAGGTGGGACGATTATTTTCTTCGCATTGATAAAATGTTCGAATTTGTAATTAAAATGCAAGAGGTTCAATCCGCCATTTTGAATAAGCTCAACAAGCTGGAAGAGCAGTTTTTGGCAATCGGCGAAAGAGAAGATCATCAAAACTCCGCCATATATAGCGCCTTAGTGAAATTTCAGGCAGATTCCAAGATTGTAAATGCAAAAGCATGCAGGATAACTTGGGTAGGCATAGAGGAGCACGGTAGCGAGATAGCCACGCATCAGTTCGATAAGGAGGCCCTCAAGGAGATCATCGAAACGTCAGGGGACGATGAGCTCCTTGGGGATCTCAATAACGGTAAGATAACCCTGCACCGCCATCCTAAGATTAAAACCAATTCATTCAGTAGACGTCCTCGAATCATCAAAATCGAGCTGCGTAATCAGGAGCTTCGAGACAGGCTGCTGATGCACATGAGAGCAGGAAGACTTTCGATGACCAAGGAGTACGTGCACTCATACGCTCGTAAGGACTACACAAAGGAAGAGCTTGAATATGATCGTAGTCTCAGAAAGAAAGCAGGTATGATGAATCAGTTGGAAGGAAAGCTTATGTATGTAGTGCGGGATCTGGTCATCCACAAACTATCTGTGCCACGTCAATTGCCTGTCAAAAGTTCAATCGATTCGTCCGAAACAGCCAATACTTGCCAGTCTGCTGGAGAAACTCAAGTCTCTATTCCAACCCAGTTCACCCGCTAGGAATTCAGAACTAACAACTCGTTTGCATCCTTGAGCAAGAATTTACCAAAAATAGATGATCGTTTCCTTCTTTTCAACGCTCGTTCAATAATTAATAAAATCCCTGATTTGAACTACACTTTAGCACAAAAACCTAATGCCGTTTTCATAACTGAAAGCTGGTGTAAGCCTAATTCCATTCACGATGCAACTCTCAGCTATGACTCTAACTATGATGTTTATCGTTGCGATCGCGATGGTAACAGACCAGGTGGAGGAGTACTTGCGCTTATTCACAAACGAATTCCTCACTCATTCGTGACCAAACATGATTTTAATGAACTCTGCCAGTCTCTTGCAATAAAAATAGGCCCCAATCACCAAGAAATTTTAGTGGTTCTCGTTTATCGAAGTCCATCATGTGATGCATCAAATTTCCTAGAGTTTCTTGGGTTTCTTCAGCAACTATGCTTGGATTGGAGTGGTCACATAATCATTCTCGGAGACTTTAATTTCCCTCTCATTGACTGGATCAACATGAGACACAGAGATGCCACTGTTCCAACTTCTTCACGGTCTTTTCTTAACTTTGTAAAATCAAACAACCTTCACCAGATTATCACAGATCCAACCCATGGACTAAATATACTCGACATCATTCTAACGTCGGATCGTGACCTAATCCCCAACCATTCGATTTTACCGCCCTTTAGTACGTCAGACCATTCAAGCATTTCTTTCACAATTAAGGGTACCCACATGAGCAAGACAACCAAAACCACCCATAAAGACTTCTCCAGGGGTGATTACCACTCCATATGTGCTGAGCTCGCTCGAATCGATTGGTCGTCAATGATAAATAGTTCTCCTGATGTTGATGAATGCTACTACTCCTTCATAGCCATATGTCAGCGTCTCATTGATATGTACGTACCAACTACTATATTCAAAGAAAATCAGCAAATTTACCCTTCTAAAATTCGAAAATTGAGCGCTAAAGTTGCCTTTTTACATTACAGCAGTAATCGCAGTGCAAGGGCTAACTACCTCAAGTACACTAGGAAGCTTAAACGCGCAATAGCACGTTGGTCAGCCCTTCAAGAAAAACGTATTGCTGACAGCAAAAACCCCAAGCTATTCCACAAATACTGCAAAAAGAAACTTAAATTGAGCAGCTCTATACCTAATGTCTCCTTGAACGGTTCTGATCCTGTTGAAGACGATGTCAGCAAGGCTAATCTTTTTGCAGATTACTTTGAATCAGTTTACAAAAAACCCAACAACTCAAACGTAACCTTGTCACCTGTAACCGATCAAGTTCTTGACTGGGTTGATATTTCTGGCGATATTGTGTACAGTACATTGAAAAAGCTCCCTAACAGGTACTCCACTTCTCCAGATGAACTACCATACATATTCCTCAAAAAATCCGCACTGGGGCTAACTACCCCGCTTACCCTGCTGTTCAATAAATTTTTGCTACTTGGTAAGGTTCCAGAATTGTGGAAAACCGGGCTAGTCAGGCCTGTCCATAAAAAAGGTTCCAAAGGTGACGTCAAGAACTACCGACCAATTTGTTTAACCAGTTCTACGAGCAAGGTCATGGAACGCATAATTTGTAGATCCTTACGAGCTTTCATTTCGGCAAACAACTTACTCTCCAAAAACCAGCATGGATTTACCAGTAAAAAATCCACTACCACAGCATTGTTATCGACAGTTCCCATCTGGCATAGAGAGATCAACAGGGGAAATTTTGTTTCCGTCTGCTTCATTGACTTTGCTAAGGCCTTCGATTCTATACCCATCGCTCTACTTCTTGAGAAAATCGCTGCGTATGGTATTCGCGGGTGCCTCTTTCGGTTTATACGAGCATTTTTGTCTGAGAGAACCCAAACAGTTATTATAAATCAGTCGAAATCCCGCTCATACCCTACAACAAACGGAGTACCGCAAGGTTCATGCATTGGGCCGATCATGTTCCTGGTATATGTTGATGACTTATCACGTTCGTTACCGCCGGGAGTACATTGCTCTATGTATGCGGATGACGCCAAAATTTACACGATAAACGATTGTCAGAAGCTACAAGATGCTCTTTACTCTTTGAGTAAGTGGTCGAAAACGTGGGATCTTGCAATATCTACAGAGAAAACATCAATAATGTGTTTTGGAAGTAATCATCCTTGTTTTCGTTTTATGATTGATGGTAAACTGTTGAACTGCGCAAACATGATTCGTGACCTAGGCATCACTTACACCAACACGTTTGATTTTAACGAATACATAAACGACATAATCAATAGAGCTACAGCTAAAAGCAACTACATCTTGAGAGCTTTTAGATCACGTGATCCTATCTTACTTTTTAAGCTTTTTACTTCTTACGTTAGGCCGATTCTCGAATATTGTTGTCAGCTCTGGTCTCCAAATAAGCTAAATATCATTGAGCAAATCGAACAAGTTCAAAAAAGCTTCACGTACCGCTGTTTTCTCCGGAAGGGATTATCTGGGATCTCATACGAAGAGCGTCTAAGAAAACTAGGACATTACCAGCTATCGCTTCGTAGAAAAGTTGCCGACTATGCTTTTATGTATCAACTAACTACAGGTGAAGTTGATCTAGAACTGAGCGATCTTTTCCAAAGAGCACCTAGCGTTGGAATTACACGAGGTCATCCATACCGGGTGTCAGCTGAAAGATGCAACACTTCTTCTTATCGAAGCTGTTTCTTGTATAGAATCGTTTCAATTTGGAACGAATTAAGTGTTGATTTATTCAGGTGGAAGCGATCATGTACATTTCAGGCACATTTAGTCCAGTTCCTCGAACAGATCGACAGAGATAGGTAGTTTTTTTTTCAGCTGATATACCTCAAGCAAACTCTCTCACAGCTTTGCTATTCATCTGAGTAATCCTTGCTCATAACTCTGGTCATATGCTGAGATCTTGCTTATATTAGTTTTTCTCATCCATGTAAAGTCAATTCTCCGTGTCTGTTATCTGTTAAGGCATTAGAAATACCGAATGCAGTACTGCTCCCTCCTCTCCTTGAAGAATCCCATAGGCTATTCGACGTTATGGCAGATTCTGGTAGGGTTGGCGGACCTACTAAGCTGGTATCCGGAGCCTTCAAGCACGTACCTCTCCAACAGGCTTGCAGTGTTGGCGGCCACTGCCCTTCTCTGCCAGAAAGATCCTGCTACTTCCACGAACTGCACCCCTCCCCCCTCCCCTTCTGTAAGCATTGCGTGTTCATTAGTAAGGTTACTGATAATGTGATAAGTATACTATGATAACGATTATCGGATTTTTTTTTAACCTCATGTTGTGTTCAATTTGTTCTAAAGTTAGCACCGATAGTAAGTAAATAAATAAATAAATAAATAAATAAGCAGGTAGACGTGATTGACTATGATGTTGCTTGAGAGCCTTCAGGGATGTGAGATAGCAATACTTTAAGTTAGATCTTCGAATACTCCTCAGAGAATCCGATATTTGGCATTTCTTCCATTCATTAATAAACTTATTTGGTGGAGTGACAAAGTACTTCATTTCAGTAGTCGGGCACTTGTTGCCGGTGTTGACTGGGAGTTTGCACCTTTGATCTGCTGCCTCCATTACTGGAAAAAAGTACTGCTTTCTCCTAAGAACTTGATGGAAGGAAGTGCACTCACCAGCCACAATAAGAAGGAGGAAGAATAGCAGAGCTTTCATTGTGATTTACGACAATATGGGTTGATCTTCGTTGCTGTCGTAAACCTTTTTATACCAGCTGTGTTTATACATGGCGTACGTCCTACACCACCAACATGTCTTTTTTCTCCATAGTACGGAATAACGCTTTGTTTGAACCCAAGTCTTCCAAATGGAAGGATTGTTAGAAAAATTATCTATTTATTCAGACACCAATCCATGTCTGCTCTTCACCTATTCAGAAAAACAGGGTGCGTTGAGACATCACTGCCTGCAGTCATTTCCTGGACGAGAAGGTGGTATCCCCTTTTTTGCATGTCTGAGCCAGGCACAGGAAACTGTAGCGATTCGAAAAAAAAAAACAAGTTCTGAAAAGGTAAGCGATATGGAGGAAATATCTAATCAACATCTTCTTCTTTGCAGCGATCAGTGGGGCCCTCATTCAAGGCTCTTTGATGCAGGGCGAGATGCAGATAAGCAAATGGTGGATGATATATCATTTGAAATCTAGCATAACTCGTCCATAAACCGTGAACGATGCTATACATATCAGCACTCTCCAAGCATGCATCTGTCTTATGGACGTATTTAGCAAAATGTGCATAATTCCCCGACATTCTTAGATGTCTCAACAGTAGCGGAGTAATACAGAAAGATCAGTAAATTCAGATCTGATATCTGGATTGTGCATTGTACTTGCTATCTCTTCTTCTGTAAGCATTGATCTAAAATTTGACTTCTATCAGAGAAGACTGTGAAAATGTCTGTTGTAGATAATTGTAGCAGTTTCTCTTCTTTGTGAAGGTTTTTTCTACAATGCTTTATTCAGTTTGTTAATGTTAATATTAATGTTTTCCTGAATGAGAACTTAGACTATTATATGCAGAAACTTCAACCTGTTCCTCGTACGAAAATTGGAAGAGATACCTGTAAACGAGAAAGCCACTTAAACCGGCTCTTTTATCTTTCTCTGGTACAGTTTTTTTTTACTTTTCAAGCTTATACCTATAGTCCTTTCGGGCGGAAGAAATCGTTTGATGCTGACAGAGAATTCAGCACTTTCTCCAACCAACATTTCTCGTATATTTTCCTGCTCACTTTCATTTGGCGCAGCTGATTTTGATGCATTTTCCAGGTCGAGCTGTTCATATATTCCTATTGCCGAGAAGCTCTATACCCCTACTGCTCACACCAGATTTTACCCATTTTACTACTTCTAATAGTTATTTATGCTTTTGTGGGGTAGCTCTATCCTTTATTAGTGGAGAGTTATGCTGTTTTTTGAGATAAATTGTTTGTAGTCATCAATCACATTGAAATCGTTTCCGATATCCGTAAGCAATTTCTTCAAGCAATATTTTGTCTATCAATGGGATACGCAGATGATGGACATTATTAGTCGTACATTCTGTGCTGAAATTTTCCAGGTTCATTTGCAAAAGATATGTAGTTGTGCTGTTCTCTCAACCAACGATGTTTGTGGTGAAGTTTATCTCATGACTAACATATGGTTTTTTTTCGCAAATATGTTTTGTTGTTTTTCAGCGACGACAGGTCTTCTCGCACTCCTGCTTGTCTTTGAAGTAGGGGTCAGATCCGCCACATACGCCATACTCTATTGGCACACAATTATCTCCCCTTTTCCGGAATGCGTATCTAAAAATAACCAGTCACAATTCAATAAATTTTGTAGCCGCTAATGTTCCTAGGCTAATAATAACATTTCTATGGTGGAACATAGGGTTGACATCATTGAAGACACTTGGATGACTACGATAACAGATGGTAGTACTTGGAATGGTAGAACTTACCAGTTCATTCCCTAAGAAAGAAAAATTCCCAGTACATATGTCGACAACAAATTTACCTTTCATCGATATGAATCATGAATGGGCAAAACGGGGCGGGTCATCTTTCTGTGATTGGCCATTCCTTAAAATGCCCCGACCAAGAAGATATAACACGCCTCACTTTGTCTTATTATAACCCCACACCTATCCTTTCTTCCCTGATCGCTAGCTCATAAAGAAACTTCTCTTGAGCGCTCCTCTATAAGCGTAGCTTCTGTAAAGCCGAGTTTGATGAAGACCGCTCAAGAAAACATGTACCCACTTAGATAGAATTGGAATGAAACTGAATAATTTTCCAGTTAGTTTTGCACTACAGGACATCACATCATCTACCAGCCTACAATTACCTATGAATTTTTGCATTTTGTAATAACTCTCCTTCCTCCGCAGCACTAAATATGCTTAATACCGGATATGTTTGCATTTTATCATTATCTCCAAGTTTACCGATCGAAATTCCTGTCAGATCCACTTTGACATACGGCTAACGATAAATAATCTTACCGCCTCTCCGTTTTTCCACAGTCCTTTCCAGTGTCGAACGACAGAGCACATCTTGGATCATTCCCGGGCGCTCCCATAACTGAAAAGAAAGCACAGGTCTCTGATAAAAATCTTGAAAGAAAAAAAAGAGTGTTTGCCACCTGCGACCAGCAAGAGGAAGAACAGTGCCAGGAATTTCATACTGGTGGACTGTGGAGTGGAATGTTTATTTCAGCCATTGTGAGCTCTTTTATAACAACTGCATTCGTATGTGGCGTTCCTCCTCTCTCGGAAAACTCATATTTCTCGTTCATCGTACTTTTGAAGGTCGCAATGATCGAGCACTGCGCTTCCAGTTAAGCGGTATTACAAGGGATGATACATATGTAGGTGGATGCGTACTGGGTACCATGTTCATTTCGATCTCAATCCATAACCTGTCTTCACTCCTTGACCAGTAAGAAAGGTTGGGTTACACGTAAGGATTAATTAGTTAGAGGACCTAGGTAGTGGCTTCTATGGAATGGAAGCTTTTTAATTCAAAATTCATTTGGAATGGTACAAAAACGAGTCGCGGCTTTTTAAAGACGATCACTAGGTATGTGGATATACATGACTGCTTTCAAAGGACTGAAGGGAATCTCCTGAAATTTAAAAACAATTCTTCAAAACAAGAAATTGTTGCGCTACATAATGTTGAATCACTATATTGGCCGAACTTTTTGTGTTACTATTATTTCTCAATCATGAGAATGGTGTTCAGGGGTCATAGTATTCACACGGCTGGCTCGAAGGAGCGCCTCAAACATTATCTTCTGCCAATGGCAGAAGCATTTTCGCAGCCGACTAAAAGCGCCCTCCGAGAATGGGCCACTAGATCTTCCAGAAGAACATTTCAAATAGTTGAAGACTACGAGAAAACGCAGAACAAAATTGGCGGTCGTAGCTATTTTATTATTCCACCCAGGCCCCAGAAAAGCGAAGGGCTCAGCGTTTTTCCCCTCCCGCTACCTGACCAACCATAGTTGGCATTTCTGTGTCCACCACTGCTTAGTACCCATCGAGCAGTTCTGTTTATTGTTGATAATTAGTTAGCCCGATTCGACTTCTGCCTCCCTCGTGAGCGGTACCTCTTACCCGCGCTTATCCTACCACCCAAGGAGGAAGAAGCCCGGTCCAACACGCCATTGCCTGGCGTGGACCATATGCCAGTAAGAAGGGATCGGCTGCGACTGTGCACAATCAACGTCCATTCAATCGCCACTCGAGTAGCGGATTTGAAGACAGCAAAGATCAAATATGTCTCTGGAAGACGGACAGATCTGTTCAGTGGCGTCGATTCTTCAAGACTCTCCGCCCGAAAAACCATGATCGCATTACTTGTGTCTGTGCGATAAAGAACAAATAAATGTAGATGTAAATTAGTCAGTTGTCAAAATCTCACCACTTCTTGTACGAGAAGCGGAACTCGTGCAGGATGCAACCACTCTCAATTTGAAACTATATTCTACCATCACTATGGATAATCTTTTAATTTCGTCACGACGATCGCTACGATAACTATGTTGACAGGCTATCTGTGAAGACATGAACAATTGGACCTGTTCGTGCCTTCATGGTAGCTGTAACCCGATGATGTTCTCCGAACATAGAATTTTTTTCGCTACCAATGTACAGAGAGGCCTTTTTTTGCAGATTACAACAAATAATTGGAGAGATTGGCCGCCGTCCGTTACACAACTAAAAAATTCTGGTGGTTTTTTGGATACAGTAAATGTTCAATGATTGAGGCTGAGCCGCGATTTTACACGCTAAACATGCAACACTCCTACAGATCGACATGCAATCTAAAGTTTCTTTGGATCTTTTTCTCTTTCCCGCATTCTTGCGATGTGAGCTTTGTCAATATGTTCTAACGTTTTGACCAACAGGTGTATGTACGCACCTCAAGCGAGGTTGAAACGATAGAGTACAAGATTGCAAAACAAGAAGTAGCCGCGAAGTGGAAATCCTTGGTCCCTTGAAAAGTAGTGAGACGCTTTACCGTCTACTGAACCACTTATCCATCGGTTGCTATGATTTGTACGATGGCGCGCCACACTCTCACGTGGCGCGACCGACCAGCTGGGCGGCGTGGCTAACGGGTGTTGCCGATATTTCTCTTCTGTTCATACTTGGAACGATGTTTTTTGTGCGTGAGCATTTTTGCTAAAATATTTAAATCAACAAGACGCTTAGCAGGAATTCCAGGAGGACGCAACTTTCTCTAGATGTAAACAACTTCGAGAGAGAACGCACAATGAACTGTCCTCCGTAGATAGAAGAAAAGTAGTCGTAAACTGCTAATCAAATCATCAAAATCAATCGGAAATCACGCGAGACGTGATTTTTCTAGGGAGCAATCGCAGAAAAAGGCGGTTAGGGACTCAGGCAAAGGAACTGAAGCACTGCTACGTTAACAAAGGATGCGCACACATATTCAAATTGCTCACCTTGATCCCCTTGACTCCCGTTGAACGTGGAGTATACCGAGCGGGCGCCAGCAATCCTTTTATTTGTCGCTCTCGTGTGCCAGAGTAGTATAATACGTTCATTAGAGAGACACGAAGAGCATCATATCGTTCTTTGAAGGGCTTCGCGAAGAAGTCTGACCAGCTCGGGTCGGTGGTCTTCCTGTCGTGCACTTTACGTTCCGCGGAGTCCAGTCGCTGACGGCTCTTGTCCAACGGTTACAAAGCGCATCTGGTGTGCGGCCCACCTGATCTTAATGAATTTGATCTTCGACTGTTGACACAGGGTGGAATTCTGTATTGCCGCTCTCGCTTGCGTGAGGTAGGTTACTCCTAGTATCACCCTCTCGATGGAGCGTTCAACGACGGTGACCGCATTCGCATCCTGCTTACGTAACGCCCACCTTTCCTAAGCGTACGTCAAACCAGGGTGGTCCGTGGTGTTGGAGAGGTGGGCACAAAGCCTGGTGTTTTTCGTCTTCTTCACTATTTCCTCGATGTTCTTATGAGCTCCCTAAGCCGCCCGCTTCCTCCTGCCCAGCTCTGGAGCGAGGTCGCTCATCATGTTGACTTCCCGACCTAGAACGTAGCTCGAGCATTCGGAGATGATCGTTCTGTTGAGTGAGAATGGGCCATCCGGGTCACATCTGTTTCTCATGAACATCGTCTTCGTTAGATTCAGTTGGAGACCGATCTTCCCACATGCGTCGTCGAAGTCGGCCAGCATACGCCCCGCTTGAATGATGCTTGGGGTTATAAGGACAATGTCATCAGCGAAGAGAAGATGGTGTAGCAGCCGGCCGTCAACTCGCACTCCCATGTTGTCGCATTCTAACGTTTGCACGACACCCTCGAGAGTGGCCGTGAATAGTTTCGGCGACACATATTATACATACATACATATACATCTTCAAGTTATTCGTGTGAACCAGCATCAAAAAAGAAATCCAGATAACATTCACCAACCAGAGCACCATATTAGTGGATGTAAGAGATGCGGCGTGCCAGCCTGCAAAAGATGTAACCGTGATTGACGTTCCATGTAACACCCAAATACTGTAGCGGCCACTACAGGGCAGGCGCGACGACGCACGCTTGTATCACTTACCCTCCGCACCTGATCTGCGGTGAGAACACTGTGATTAAGATAATCGTACAATTACCATCCGCACGCATCAGGACCGGTGAGGCAATGTATAGAAAGATGCTATCTTAGCTCTTTCACCAGAAAGGACAGGCCACCTTTGACCGGCGATTGCTAATAAGGTGCTAGGATGAGTTGGAGCGGCTTCCAAAACATATTTGACAGCTTCAAGTTCAAATCAGTTTCCAAGTTCAAAGGAGCACAACGGTCTGACGCTACGCGTGCGGATGGTAAGTGGCCGTAGGAGCCGTAATTTAATGCGGCACCGTGCCGCGTACCATTGAAGCCTGTCTACATATTCACCCTTTCCCTGTAAATAAACATTTCGTGTCGCTAAAAGTGATGCGAACGTAAGGAACAGTTTTAGAAGAGACCAACTATTTCAAGAATTCCCGAGAAAAAAAAGCATAAAAAGCACTAGGATGAGAAAAGCCTCCTTCAAAGGCAATGTAAACAACCACTGAATGCTTGCAACGCGCAAAATGCAAAAGGACTCGTTGTTAGGTATTAACTAGCAAGTAATTATCCTGGTTAGTCATTTTAATCTGTAAAGGATATGCCGGCCTAAATTACTGATCTAAAAGAAAAAAAAACCCGAGGTATGAATGACACCAGCGGAAAGCATTCGTCATAAAATCCACATAACCATTGTTTAATTGCTAGGCTCTCTCCACACTTTTTTCTATCAACGCCATCGTCGTAGCGATTGCAGCAATTAAGCTATGGAACTAAATATTAGGTGCGTGCAAAAGTTTTGTCGGTTTTTTTCAAAACTCCGTAGTTCTCTCTACATGCCGTATAACAAATATGTATGGTAATGGACTTGTAGTGCAAATCCTACTCTTCTCTCCAATTCTGCTGTCGAGCTCTGGCTTGAAGGCTTCCGTTTTAGAGAAATGCGGACGAGCACATTTTGAGGCATTTTCCTTGCTTGTTCTGGGATTCTTGCTGGACGATCCTATCCATGCTGCAAATTCGAAGCAATTTCCTAGGCATTACCCACAGGTGCTATTTGGTCCAAAAAGTCAAAGATGCTCCAATAGAGAAAACGCTCAAGATACAAAAAGGCTCATTTTCTGTGCTGCGGAAATCAGCCAGAATTTGCTTACAGGACCTGCCTTAAATTTCGATAACTTTACTGACAAGCGATTCACCACCCAAAAATGGCCAAACATGCTGACTCAAAAATGGCAACCTCCGACTTTCCCGCGTCGCAGCTTTCCGTGTTCTGAACATAGGGCATTAGGGATATGCTCGTAAAATAAGTCTAATATCAATAGAAATCATGCCGCTTGTCAAGATAGTAGTTCGGTAAAGTTGGGAAAAATAACGCAGACGAAGAAAACTGACAGAACTTTTGTACCAACCTATTTTTAGTGCACTGGTTGACGGTCTGGAAGAAAAGGAAAGTGACTGCCTCCAATCCATGCTTTTTCTTCGAGTCTTCGAATACTCATATCCGCGCAGCCGTGGTTTCCATCCCACAGCTGTTCATAATTTTGAAATCTCGTATCTGAGCCTATAATCCGATGGTATGAAGTACGTACTTTGTTGGTCAAAAGATTAGAAAGCATCACCTATGTTTACTATGAAAAATGCTGAAACAGATAGAGGGAAAGAGAAAGCGATCCAGAGAAGCTCTAAACTACATGTCATTCTAAGAGTGTTCTGATAGCTCAATGCTTCCAGGGCAGGTTGATGAACCGATGACGCAGTAGGCATCCGCCAGACCATCGGATATCGGGTGCCTGAAGGACGGGCTTCAAAGCCCATGGACGGAATTCACAAGAGTACATAGTTCTCTATGATCTACTCTCACATTATTTTTACTGTAGTAAAGATGGTGTGTGAGTGTAATCTGATGTTTTTGCAGAAATCAACCTCGCTTACTGCGCGTAAACTGTAACATGATGTTGAACAACTCTTCCGACCATACAGAATCCGTTCTATTGAGTACACGCCCAAAGGTTTTTGAGAATTAAAACTACTAATTAGGGAGATCAGCAGCCAATCATTGCACCATAAAAATATTTTGGTGTTTTTTTTTCGGATTACGTAAGTGTTCAATGGTGAAGGTAGAGATGCATTTTTGTAGTGCACAAGAAAAAACGCAGCACCCCACAACAAGGCTAGCACTACTAGACTCGCTACCGCCTTTGAAAGGGAGCACCAACCTATGTACTATGCTCTTGTCTTTGTTCTTCATTTTCAGTTAATTATTCTTGGTTTTATAAGGCTTTCCGTTGATAGTTTCAATTCGTCTAGCTTTCGGCGTGTGATGCTTTCGTTATACCTTAATTATCAGATACAAAGCAACATCATTCACATGCAAACAGACGTACAATAATAATCAACTGTCTCGTGTGGCAAGACGATGGCTTTGACTCTAGTGCCGACACAATAAGGCTAACCTATACAGAAAGACATATTGAGGCAGAACAGATCGCAATGAAATAACGACAACGGAGACACGGGATCTCACCTTTCGTTGGCGGTGGTAGATCGACGAATATGAGAACTAGAGCGCTAGTATAGCCGAGAAATCTAATCAGCTGATTGTGAGCTAATGCTATACCCCCGTTAGCTCTCCCTCGGTGTTGATCTCTGGTTCATATCTTCTTATACCTCTAGTTTCCATTATTTTTCGCTCAAACGTCTTCAAGTGCCAATGAAGAACATGGACCAAAAACAATGGTGGTGGCTCCTTTGTGTTTCTCAAGGTCCGATGTCAAGGAAAACTTTGCCGCGGGTAAGAAGCTGAATTAGTTGAAGTTATGCTAGCTGAATGCGTCAGTGGTGTGTCTGACCCACGCAGCTAGCACAAATTGTAGCACGAATTGCCCCATACGCAGGAAATTGGGGCAAATTGAAGAAAAAAAAAACTGAAAATTTCATCTTGGAACTGACAGCGGTTAACCTCATGTGACGCTCTTTGCCATCGATTTTATATTGTGGCATATTGCGTTTGAAATAATTTGTAGCAATGGATCGAAAAAACGTAGCTTCATTCGAGGCGTGTTCCTTTTTAGGGAAGATGCTGTAGTGTACTCTCATTGTTAAGAGAATGCATTTTTCGCGCGTAGAATCGTAACTCACTTTCAATCATTGAATATTCACTTCACCCGAAAATGGTACCAGCAAAGAGTACTAGTGCTGCCTGGTTCGTTAAAGGAGTGTTGTGTTTTTTAGCGGATGAAATCGCAACGCACTTCCGAGCAGTGAACATTTGCGGTGAATTCCATGAAAAATTATTTGTGTTGGGCAATTTCCGGGTTCTAATCTCCCCAAACAGTATTGATCTAGAGAAAAGGCCCAAAAAACTAAATAGCGCACCAAAAATCGATGCCTAATAACCATTAGAGGAATAGACAAATTGGCGGATGCGAGCCCAACAGCGGTCAACGGAAACGGTCCGATCCTTTTCCACGATAATGCCAGACCTCATGTTTCACGAATAGAGCTATAGAAGTTGAACAACTGGGCTACGAAATAACCGCCCTATCCAGCATACTCATCGCTTTTTCAAGCGCCTCGAGAATCGCAGTAAAAGAAAGGTGTTTAAGAGTCAGGCTGATGCTGAAAATACCTTCAACGAGTTCTTTGCTTTCAACAGTTTGGACTTGAGAATTTGTGAGCTTGTGAAATGTTGCCGGAAGTTTAAATGATAATGGTGCTTGTTTTGTTCAACGAAGTTTCATTTGTGCTGAGCTATGAAGGTTCTGAAATATGAGCCAAAACATAATCTGCACAATACTACTGGCAGCAATTTGTCACAACCTACATGTATTTTTCCACCCAGAATTCCTGCTCGCTTGTAGAAATTGTCCTCTTTTGTAAGGAATGGATTAGTTGTAACTTTTGCGCAAACAGTGGTGCTATGAGAAATTTATTCCGTAATCTCCATGGGAAATTACTTTATTATATTCTTGTGACGTGTATTTTCACAGAATATACTTTTGTGAAGCATTTGTACTTCGTTAATAAGGGGAACGGCATGCGTTCCTGCACTCCTGTTCGGTATTGAATCTGTTTTTATTTCCATCACATCCTCTATAAACCATTCTCGTGCAAATACTTCTTGGCTTATGGAAAGCCCATCTGAAAACAGATATGTCAGCTTCAGCTCCACTTTAGCATCCATAACAAGAAAAAATTATCTTGAGAAATTGGTAACTAGAGTTTGAGGATTAGCTGATCTGCTAGACGAGTGCTAGTATTATATGTACATAGTATCGCGAGGTAACAATTAATATTTCAGCAGGGAAGGAGATCATATTGCGATTGCGCTGAAAGAGCTTGAAGGAATTGGAGCTAAAGGTGTTGGAAAGGTAAGATAATAGATCGCTTCAACACTTTTAAAGGCACATCCACGTGAATATTCCTCGAGATTTTATTTTAGCCTTGCGTTTTCGGCTATGAAAAGTGAACTCGTGAATATGCGATTATCGAATGTTCCTATACTAATTTCCTGCAGTATACCAGGATGGTCGAGTTGAGCTGACTGAGCCCGACAGAAAGTCAATAACACTATACGTACACCTGGCGTTGCGTGTTTTCTAGACGCATTTAAGTATTTGTGTGTTTTTCGAGCAATGAAAAACGGAAGAACCAGCAAAGGAGAATGCAGGCCAAACGTGCCAATCTATAAAAAAATAAAAGAAAAGTATAACGAAGAAACAGGAGGTAAAAGACAGGAAGGAAATAGTGCAAATGCAAAGCAAGATAGGACAAATGAAGGTTATGAGTCAAAAGAGGTAAGTAAGCACAACTCTTGAAAAGGAAGAATGGAGGGAAAACGGACCGTTACAGAAGGTGGTGCAGTAAAGCGCGGAAAACACCGTTTATCTTCCGAAAACTAAATGACTGCAGGCGAAAACAGGTGAGTCGTGTCACGCTACAACTTATCCATGAATAAGGATAGCATGTCCCGACTTTTCACATAGTCACAATGCAGATGCCTTTGACGAAGAAAAAAACTTTAAAAAACCTTATTCGGCTAACGTTTCGGTTTACTTCAAAACAAAAAAAACATTTGCAGAATTATTCAGGCTATCGTCGAAGCTCCAAAACATCAACCTTGAGAATCGTGCTGGATGCCTTTGAGGATCTATGGTATCGGTAGCTCCCTTGAATGAATTCTTGATCTCTCTTCTCAAGGATTCAATGTGTATGCACAGCTTTATTCAGCTCCCCCCCTCTCAGTAACCTAAAATTTTTTTAAAAGCAAAGACAACCGTACTTTATTCCACCTTGCCTCTTCTGACATGGTCTTCCTACATCGACCGGCAGATGACACCTCTTTTGCATCGCTCCCACAACTGGAAGAAAGTACTTCTTCGTGCTGAAATCAGTTGAAAAGTAACCAGCATACCAACCTTCGATGAGGAGGAGGAAAAGCAGTACGAAGCATCTCATGGTGGTGGAGTGGAATGGTTATTTCCACCATTTTTGGCTGTTTTATGGTGAGTGCAGTTGTATGTATGACATCACTGCCCTTCCGAGGAAGTGCCTTTTTGTTGCCGGAACATAGGAGATCTCGCTGTTTGCATTGTTTTATAATAAAACTTTCAATTAAAATGTGTTCAGAAGGGATATCAGGGGAATCACGCAATCGTTTGTGTTTCATTTTCAGATTCGTCATATATTGATTATAACACAACTTCCTGTTTAGAAATATGAGTTGATATATGTATGCATGAAAATCTGCATGCGTCGATCAGATGGAGCTCTGAAAATCCGAACAATTTTTGGTTTCAATTTTGCACCCATCCATACGAAATGGAGTGGCTGTTGCTAACGAATGAGCGTCACTTGGATCCAAAATTGGCGCTCTGGGGAATGCAAACCAGATGAAGAATTCCAGGTGTGTTTCCCTCCTTTGAAATTATTCGAATGCTAAAAGAACGCAGCGGAAAAGCAAATGAATTGTGAAGCAAGTGATATTTGGCACTCTCCGCGCCCCAAGAACATATTTCAGTTGTGGTTAAACCGCTCCTACTCATACGAGCGGGCCTGCTAGAGGACTGAACTGAAATCCTGAACTGGAGTTTTAGTTGCAATATCTGGGTCTCGAACGAAGAGTGGGTCTCGAACGAAGAGTGGGTCTCGAACAGCATTTCCGTCGCAGAATTGTCGGTTGTATGTCTGAGGATCGAGATTACTCAAAAGCTGAGAGGCGAAGCTTCATGTTGGTGCTGTCTTTAATTATTCGGATCTCCACAGTTTGTATTTTTATGACGTGTACGTGAAATACTTATTTGCATTTGTCACCAAGGGGTAGGACAGGCTTTCCTGCACTCATTTTCGGTGTTGAATCTGTTCTTATTTCCATCACATCCTCTATAAAACATTCTCGTGCAGATACTTCTAGGTTTGAAGAACGTCCATCTGAAAGCAGGTATGTCAGCTTCAACTCTATTTTAGCATCCACACCAAGAAGAAGCTTGACGAGATGATTATGGGACGAAAGTGAAGGGTTAGTACTCGTCACCATATAACAATAAAAATTATAGCGGGTGACTGCAAATGTTCTGAAAGAGCTGGCAAGAATTGGAGCTGGACGGGTTAGTGGGATAAGGTGGTGGAACCCTTCAAAACCCATTGAAGGCCCCATCCACGGGAATTTCCGACAACGAGATTTCAGGGTTACGCTGGGTTCTCGACTATGCTGATCACAGGCACATCCGTCAATTTGATCAGAAATAGTGAGACGTTCGGTGAATGCTACTAAATTGCTGCGTTAAGCCAAGATATAGGTTCGCGGTTTTTTCACACAGCCTCTTTGAGAGTGGATGATTTTGAAAAAGGAATGCACCGCGAGAATCAGGACATTGCTCTTTACATGCTCCTACCCAATCACCTTGATTTTGAGCGACTCTCACTAAATATTCCAGTGAATTCGATAATCACCTTGGCCTTGCCCACCAATTGGGCCCAAGCGCAGAAAACTCCAACATTTTCTCAGCTACAACTTTGACCCGATCCCCTGGGTGCCGCAATAACGATCAACCGCTCTATCTTATAAGCTATGCCTACGCGGCTCCGCAGTTCGCGCAATTCCCCACAAATCAACTTTTTTGTCCATCTCAAAAATCTATGCAAAACGTTGCCGGAAGCCTTCCTGGACTACCCGAAGGAGATCACGGGGGACGTCGTGCAGTGAACCCCGAACACTGCATCGCAGAAGCTGCTTAGTAGAAACTGCGCCTAACTTTGGATCTCCAACGGAGTGGAACCAGCAATAGGGACGGATTGCAATCCGCCGCTCTAACCACTGAGCCATCCGGGCTACATAGTGTTCGCAAAAACGGTGAGCCGGCCTGGGATCCGAATCCTTGGTTACCAGAACGGCAAACAACCGCTCTAACCACTGAGCCATGCGGACTACTTTGCCTGCAAGTGATTGCTGGATAAGGGCAGCAGACGTGTCACGCTATGACTCGCCCTTGATTAGGGGTCTGATTACATAAATGTAGGAAAGAAACAGAAAAAAACATAAACAACAACATAGGCAAACTATTAACTCGTTACATCATGAAAAAGGAGGTGTCTTTAGAGCTCCAATTTTCATAGAATTATTGGGACTACCATCAACACTTTGAAACGCCAACAATTTTAGACTTGAAAATTATCATGCGGATGTCTTCGGTATCTGTGGTTCTATGGTATCTGTGGTATGTAGAACCTTTGAATGAAAGTTCGAGCTCTCTTCTCTGGGATCCAATATGTGCAGCAGGGCTGTGCGTTACTAACGTAACGAATTAACGCATTAACGCGTAACGGCCATTTTTGGCGTAACGTAACGAATTAACGAAAAACCGCAAAAATCCGTTAATATCGATTTCGTTAAATGACCAAATAGTGGCTGAAATGCCTATTTTTCTCATCATGACAACTATCTACACGACTTCTCGTGTTATTGAGCAAATTTAACATATATTCACGACGATTGTGAACTACGATCTCTACTAAAGCGTCTGCAGGACAATGTGCTTTCATGAGCATCAAAGCACATGTTTAGCGTAGGCTGCGTTCTTGCAGTGCATATGTAGCGTATACTGGTGATTATCCGTTTTGCCTCCTTTTCTTTTCCTTTCCCTTGTCGATGATTCAGCCCTAGAGGGCATCACGCTCGAAATTGATCTCCCGAATGCGCGACTATGAATATAGCGAAGAATCAGTCATGATGGCTACCGCCGATCCTCGACACAAACACGCGTACCTTATGTCGTACGACGAATCGAAGGAACGTTCTAGTAGATGAGGTTAAAGAGGTTATCATTTCACTTGGGCTGCGATTGTCAACCCCGTTCATGAGGAGTCCCCCCGAAAAGAACGCGAAAACCTCTTTTTTCTTTCTGTCAGTCCGATTTGGACAGCCTCGGTGAATCCGCAATCAAGCAAAGAGACCTTGCGCAACTTGGTCCTCCCTTCGAGTATTGGAGGAGCAATATTATCACCCCAGAATTCTTACGCGTCGAAAGCCTTGCGTATGGATTGCTTTCCTCACCAACAACTTCCGCTGAGCGCGGGTGTCAGTTCTTGACCAGCTTGATTGTGTTAGATGTGTGAACTAGCCTCACTGTATAAAACTTAGAAAATTGCTTCTTACACAGTACGTACTGATATTAGGGTCCTAGCACTAGGCTTACGTGCCTTGTCCTCACTATTGTGACTTCCATGTTTTGGAGTTCTTTTGGGTATATCAGTCTCTGTGATCTTAAGGATTCTCATATGTTATTATAGCCAACGATTTTATGGTGAAGATTTTGAAGCAAAGTAACCCAAACCGTAACCAGAGAATCTTTTTCACTTGTCTTTTTTCAGCCTTACAAGTATTGCCTATGTTTACTTCGTACAGAAAAAAATTTCAGCCTCAATTGTTTTCATCTTCCCATATTGCGCTCACAAAAGCAGAAGTAAAATGTTATCATTTGAAGCAAATAATTCCCTTGAAATTTCTACTTACTTGCTTTGAATATTAGTCACAAATCTCGACAACTTGCTACGACTGATGAGAATTATCAAAATATCCATAAATCCTTCTTCTAACGATTTAACGGATTAACGGATTAACGCATTAACGCGTAACGGGCATTTTTGGCCTAACGTAACGAATTAACGGATTAACGAAAGCCGAAATTTTTCTAACGCACAGCCCTGACACCTCAACTGCATTGCTTCCATAACTGAAAAAAAAACACTCAAACTTGCTAAAAGTTATGGAAAAATAGCTAGCATTCGAACCTTCAACGAAGAGGAAGAAGATCAGTACGAGAAGTCTCATAATGGTGGAGCGGAGTCGTTATTACCGCCGTTTTCGGTATTATTTGGTAACTGGGCTTGTATTTATGGCAGAACCCCACTTTCGATGGAATGCCTTCTTTGTCGAAAAAAGCGCTGATTGCACTGATTTATTACGAAATTTCCAATAACAGTAGGGTTAGAAGGGGATGTGAATCCCAGCTGTTGTTTCATTTCCACGTTAATCCAGATTCTAACATCTGGGACGTGAATTGAGATTTTGAGATTCCTTTTTATCCCTCAAACGTCGTGTTTTTTCTTTTTCTTTTCGAGATTCCGAAGTTTCAACGCATTCAAAATCCAACAGAGGTTAGATCCTCGACAGATCCTGAAGGGGCCACTGTTCATTTATGCTTACCAGCGATTGCTTTTAACCATACTAGTGATGGACGGAGGCGTTTACGACTCCGCAACTATATTAGCGGAATTCACATGGGCCAACAAAGTGAACAACACTCGTCATCTGTTGTTAGTGCAGCACAGTAATCCGTATGAGTAACACATCATCTGTACTAGCTTGTTCTTTAGTTATGTTAACAAAGAGCAAAGGAACACGAAATTCTTCATATATTCGTCACTATGTCTGCTATTGCAATTCCTATAAAAGGACCCACGATGGCGGGACAGATCAATCCATTCGGATTTTCAACGCTATGAGTATTGGTCTAATATTCCTCTTTTGCCTCATTGGTGGTGAGAACAGTTTCTCTTCCAGGGTGTTTTAATGTGGAGAAAATCGCATTTTTTCAGCTATGAATGCATTGGATTCGAGGTGCTCCATGCCAGTCGATAGTGGGAAAGAATGTGACAAGCCAATGGGAATTCGGTAAAGTAGTCGTTCTAATAAGTTAATCTATCAACGCGAAGCCGAAGGCTACCTATAGGAGACCGCAATGTTCCCTCTTGAGTGTGACTAATAATCTTTTTCTACAGTTTCTGCGGTCGTACCGTAACCTAAATTAGAAAAAAAACCCTGGATATGCTTGTGAGGAATTAGCAATAGGTGCATTGCACCTTGGAAGAACATTTGCCAATGTTGCGACGATGAAGAATACATTTTTTAGTTATGTGTTCGTAAAACCAAGAGGTAAATGCATGGCGATGGAGTATGGTGGATGTGGAGGAAACAAAAACAACTTCAAGACACTAAGCGAATGCGAGAAAACTTGTTCTTAAGAACATTAATTGGAAAGATACTATTTCTATTTCATCCAGTGAATAAATGTCCTCTAGCTCCCAGAGATTCACTTCAAGTTCAGAATTGTCGGCGTTTACCGGTGGTGCCCATGGTCAGTGATTAACAGACCTCAGAATCAACGCATCGGCGGAGCACCGGCCAGTAAACACGCGGCAAGATACAAGCGGAACAATAACCTGCCTAGGCTGGTAGCACAACTAGCTTGTGTCAGAATGCATAAATCCACCTACCACGTAACACAGAATACACAAGTGCTTTGGAGGCCCCTGCTACCAACCGTACCACTAGTGTACTGCTACACTACAAGGTCCTATTGCGACCTAACTGCACCGACACCGACACCTGTGGATAACAACCACACAGGCAGCAGCACAACGATACAAGTGGCATAGAAAGGGAACTGCCACCATGAATTACCAGTAGACGTTATACTGATTACACACATGTATAATGTAACTGTGCTGGTTATAACTGCCGGCTTCTTGCGGCATCCGTCTATAGTTCTTGCTACAAAACGCGAACACATAAAGTGTCCAAATTCATAGCCCACATAAAATATATACACAAATACAAAAAAAGAAACTACGGGGAGGATACAACCAGCGCAGTTAGTACGGGTCCAGGTTAACACAACTTCCCGGATGTATGGGCCGAGCCCGGCAGCAGGAGCGTAAGCCCCACGCCTCTGAGCAAGCCTCAGGGACACCGGGTTACCTCGACTTGGCGTTGCTCCTCCATCCTCCTTGATCGGTGGCCTGTGTACTGTTGGTATCGACACTGTGACCATCCTCGATCCATCATCAACTAACTTCCTCGCAAACGTCCCCCGCGAGTGACACGCGCAGAATGACCTTGACGTATGACGAAGCGTGGCTATTTATGCTCTCGCGGCGCGGGGGCGGGGCTAACGTGCGCAGAAAAGGAGCATGTGTACTGTTGCGCGCGGCGACCTGGCGACTGCGAGATGGTGCAAGAAAAGAGTCCCACGAAGTCGCGACAAGAATCATGAAAACAAGGGAACAATTTTAACCAGGCCTGCCTTTGAATTTACTGTTCGATGCAGTAGAATCAAATATTATCCACCACATCACGTGAGGAAGGCAAATATGGACCGGTATCTGCAAATTTAAATCTTCCCATACCTTGTAGTAATTCCCCTACCCCTTTGATTAAAAAAGTTCCTATGGAAACTAGAAACAGACTATTCTCTCCATTTTAAAATACATATACATATAGCTCGGTACCGGTTGATATTAAAAAAGTCTCGAGTAGGCTCATACGTATAGCCACCCAATCCATATAATCGGGAAATTTACTTAGATTCAGTTGGCTTACCCAAAGTAAAAAAAGAAATCCGAAGATTGGGGTCATTTTATGAGCGCAGCTGTCACAGAAATCGCTTGTGCTGACACTCCACTAAGCTTTCACCGCTATGAGTTTGCTAACATTGCTTGCCATCTACTGCCTAACATCAGGTGAGAATGCCCTGTTTTCGCGAACTGATTAAGTTGAATTTTTTCTGCTTCAGATGTCTGGTCATCACGTGATCCGAGGTGTAAATATCCTATCGAGAAGGGTTACGAATGTGGAAAAGAACATCAAACGTGGTACGATTGTCGTTTATTCCTACTATTTGAAGAAGAATGAGAAAAAATCTGTTTCATCAGATTTCTTCAAAAACAACAATGTAGTTCATTAATTGTGTGGTGGTCATTGTTATTATCTACTATCATCAACAGAAACTAGGCAAGGATATGTACATGGCACTATGATGGGGCGCACATATGCAGCGCAATAGTTTTGGATGGAGGCTGTTGGCGGTCGTGCGGGTAGGTGTGGCATAGTATCTGCAAAAGCGGTGAACCGGGCTGGGTCCAAACCCTTGATCACCAGAACGGCAATCAACCGCTCCATCCACTACGCTATGCGTACACGTCTTCCGCCACTCGTGCGATTCATTGCATTCTATGCCCCCTACCCGCACGACCGCTACACTTATCTAATAAACACCCGCACAAAAAGTAGCCCGGATAGCTCAGTGGTAAGAGGGGCGGATTCAAATCCGTCCCTATCGCTGGTTCCGCTCGGTTGGAGATCCAAAGTTAAAGGCAAGGTCCGGGCAAAATTTCGTTTTCCGGATTTCTGTTGGATTTGTCGCCTACTGCGATGCTTTCGACGAAAACAATCGAAAAATCCCTGGAAAAGTCCACCAAGGAACGGATCCCATCGACCAATTTTGGCATGGCGGTTGCATGGTTTCATAGCACGTGCTTTCAAAAAATGCTATACGGCGCGCGCACATGTTGTCTACTGTGGCGTCGTAGGAAAAATTTACTTTTAAAAGTCTGCACATAGTTTGTTTGATGAGGATGGTTTTAGGAAATATTCGTTAAGGTGTATGTATCCATGCACATCATCCGTCATCGTTCATTCAGCATGCGGGCACCTTTGTGAACTGGAGCATCTCAGACATTCGTGGGGGTGGAATGCAGGTGGAAATGGGTCCACCCCCAGTTGTACCTAGGGGTGGACCCAAAATCGTGGGGCACCTACCCC
>JARK01001375.1:393128-404118 GCA_000688135.1 Ancylostoma ceylanicum
GGGGGGGGGGGACGACCGGGGTTATGCACAGCACGCTCTGCTCTTTTTGGATGTCCAGATACGCTTCGCCAACTCAAAAAGTGGGCGGAGCGATTGGGGTCCTACCTGCCTACCACCCCCACGAATGTCTGAGATGTTTTCCTACGGCTTCGGTAACCATCAGACATTCTGTCCCACATCTTACGATAGAGCCTGCATCCAGCTCTCGAATTTGAAATACGTGCTGCATATATGGTTTAGACTCCAAGGAACGAAAAACCTGAATGGGCAAGATTTTGACCGAACCTTGCCTTTAAGCGCAGTTTCTGCTCAGCAGTTGCTGCGATGCAGTGTTCGGGGTTCACTGCACGACGTTCCCCGTGATCTCCTTCGGGTACTCTGAGAAGGCTTTCGGCAACGTTTTGCATAAATTTCTGAATTAGGCAAAACAATTCGTTTGTGAGGAATCGCGCAAACTGCTAAGACATGTACGTGTAGCTTAATGGATACAGGGCTGATCGTCATTATGGCACCCAGGACCGCTTCAAAGTTCTAGCCAAAAAATGTTGGGATTTTATGCGCTTGATCCTCAATTAAAGGGCGAACTCAGGGTAATTCTTCTTCTTCTTCTTCTTCTTTAGCGTTAGTCCCGTTTAGTGGCGGGGTCCGCTTTCCTGATCTTTTGACGCCATTTTGCTCTATCGTGGGCCTGGTCTGGATGGACGCCCACATGCTTCAGGTCGGCGTGCAGTGTGTCAAGCCAGCGTTGCTTCGGTCGCCCTTTTGGTCGTTTTCCTGGTACTTCGAGATCGAGGCCTACTTTGCAGATGGTATCTTCGTTGGCACGCAGAACGTGGCCGTACCATCTAAGGCGAGTCTCACGAAGTTTGTCGGCAATTGAGGCGATACCGAACCGCTCACGGATCTTCTCGTTGCGGATGCGGTCTGCACGTGTGACACCCGCCGTCCATCGTAACATCTTCGTCTCCATCACACTTAGTCGGCGTTCTACTTCCTTGGTGGCTGGCCAGCATTCTGCACCATACAGTGCCACGGATCGAACGACTGCTCGATACACCTTTGACTTGAACCGATCCGGGATATTTTTGTCGCACAACACTCCAGTCATTGAACGCCATTTCAACCACGTAGCATTGACGCGAGCGACGACTTCGTGGGCTAGATTGCCATCAGCTGAGAGTGTCGAGCCGAGGTACTTGAAGTAGTCGGTTCTACGAAGATCGTTACCATCGACGTGAATGGTGGAAAGCTCGTCAGGGTTGGTCGTCATATACTCGGTCTTCTTGACGTTTAACCGAAGGCCGAACCGGGCTAGACGTTCGCTCCAAGCCTGCGTCTGCCGCTGAAGGTCCTCTTTTTGTTCTGATGCCAGCATGACGTCATCTGCGTATAGCAGAGTCCATGGTGCCGGCCTCTGCAGGTCTCTCGTTATAGCGTCCATGACAAGGATGAAGAGGAGCGGTGAGAGGGCTGACCCTTGATGCACGCCCACGGAGATTGGGAATTCTGCCGACGTACCCGCGGCCGCTTGGACTCGACTCCTTGGGTCGGCATAGAGGATCCTGACCCATTCGATGAGCTCCTCAGGGACTCCGTGCCAACGCAGTGCGTACCAGATGGCTTCGTGTGGAACGCGGTCGAAGGCCTTCTCCAGATCGAGGAAGGCTAGGTGCAGTGGCTTCTGTTTCTCGCGATGCTTTTCGATCAGCAGGCGTGCTGCATGAATTGCATCCGTCGTCCCGCAGTTGGCTACGAAACCACACTGGTTCGTCGAAACTCGGATGATGTCGCGGATTCGGCGGTCGATAATGCGTTCGAATATCTTCATGCTGTGTGACAGCAGACGTATCGGCCGATAGTTCGCACAATCTGCGGGGTTGCCTTTCCTCTTCCAGATCGGAATTGTGGTGCTCCTCTGCCAATCCACAGGAGTCTTTTTCTCTTCGACGACCTTGTTGAAGAACGCCGTCAGCCACTCAGCAGAGTTCCAATGCCTTGACTTCCATAGCTCCGCTGCTACATCATCAGGACCCGTCGCTTTACCTGGTTTCATGCGCTTCAGCGCGGCCATGGTTTCTTCCACGGTGATTGGCTGGATAGGACCACATGTTGGCGGTAGTTGTGGGATGGGTGGATGGCTGAATTCTTCTGTTGAGATTTTCTCGAAGTAGTCACACCACCTTTTCGTCGCCTTCTTGCGGTCTGTTATGAGCTGACCGTGTTCGTCGTTAACTCCGTAGAACTTTTCGACGTCTTCGGTCTGCCGCTGGCGAGATCTCGCAAGCCGGTAGATGAGGCGTTCGCCGCCATCTTTTGCGTCTAGCTGCTTGCTGATGTTGTCATAGTGTGCAGCCTTCGTGGCGGCCACGGCCTTCTTCGCTGCTTTCTTCGCTATCAAGTACTGCCGCCAGTTGTCAACCGTTTTGTCACCAAGGAATACGTGGTACAGACGTTTCTTTTCGCGCACTTTAATTTTCACTTCGTCCGTCCATAGCCATGTTTGCCTGTCAATTTTCCGTCGACCTGGTTTGGTCGTACCAAGTTCGGAACGTGCTACTTCTACGATTGCTCGGGTTGCGTTCTCCCAGGTCTCGTCGATGGTCGTTACCGGTGGTAACTTTATGCGGGAAGTTACGCTTTCTTCTTTCTCTTTTAATCGCCACCACTTTATTCGGGCCGGTCCGCATCGTTCGTCGTGCATCCTCTTTGGCGGCATGATTTTCATGGTGCAGATAAGCGGACGATGTTGTGTGGCGACGGCTTCGTACGGTACAACCTTCGCGTCGGTTACTAGCTTTTGATCGCGATGTCGTACGAGAACGAAGTCTATCTGGGTTTGCGCGTTGCCACTGTAGAACGAGACGAGGTGAGAAGGACGCTTTCGGAATTTTGTATTCATGATGACGAGGTCGTGAGAGTCAGCATATTCCAGAATGCGCTCGCCATCATCGTTCCGAGTCCCGTACCCAAAGCCCCCATGGCATCTGTATCCATCCTTTGCCGCTCCTACGTGACCATTCAAGTCTCCTGCGACAACTACTGTATCTTCCATAGGTACTTCCGCGGTCTTTTCGTCCAGCAACATCCAGAATTCATCTTTCACCTGTTCACAACAGCCTGTCTGTGGGGCATATGCCGAGAAGAAGTGAAGACGTTGTTCTGCAGTGGTGACGACGACTTTCATGAGACGGTCATCGAACCGCTGCACCTCGGCTATCGAGTCCCGGAAGCGTTGAGAGACAACTATGCCCACACCGTTTCTGGTCTTCGGGCTACCGTTGTAGAGTACCTTAAAGCCGTGTCCTATGTCCTTTGACTTGTTACCAGACCATCTCGTTTCTTGCACAGCACACAGATCTATTCTACGATGGTCGAGTGCTGCTGCCAGTTCACATGAACGGCCTGTCAACGCGCCGACGTTCAAAGTCGCAATGCGCGTCTTGGCTACGTTGTTATCCTTAACGATTCGCATTCTCGCCCCCCGATGCCACCGTTCGCGAAGCATCGAGGACCCTCGCATATTTTTCACACCAACCGGGCTCCGAAGGTGCGCGTCGACTCCCGTGGACGCCGTAGCATTTATCTGAGAACCATTTGACATCATTGATCATATGGGTGTGACATGGGGTATTCCTGGGCCGGCCTGTCACGACGGCCTGTCGCCCGAATACGGGAGGCGATGGCGGGATTCGAACCCGGGATCCCGGTGAAACCTGGTGTTCCAAGAACTGCGCCTTAGACCACTCGGCCAACTCGCCCCCCCGCGAACTCAGGGTAATTAATGGTTAATTATTGAAATATTTGGTGACAGCCGCTCAAAATCAAAGGTGATTGGGTACGAACTAGTGAAGAGCATTGCCCTCAGCTTACTTGTTAAAGATACGCTTTCTAAAATGATGAACATTCGAAAATACCTGAACAATTAGCTTCCAATGTTCTGGTTCGGTAGTGTTGCACTTTCTCTGAAATCCTGTCAGTTATTAATTTTCCGTTGACAATCTACGGACGTTTATTGCGCACAGTTATAAAAATACTGATCTTTTTCAAGTTACGGATACAATGGACTTTGGTGTATGAAATTCACCTACAGAGGATGCGGTGGAAATGAAAACAGGTTCGATACCAGAGAGAACTGCAAGAGAGTCTGTTCTTGAAATGTGTTTTTTTTTCTGTCGGTGTGAATAAAATCTACGGTTGCGACTCGCAAACTATGTATAAAGCTATGGAAACTTCCATCGGTAGAATGCCACCGAGAGCGTCGCGTGCGCGTCGCGGTTCTGATCGCGGTAGGTCATCTACGCTGCGTCCAGTCGCGCATGTCAATGTCGGTCCCGCAGCGGTGCAAGTCACAATGCACGTCATAAACAGATAATGTAGCTGAAAACAAACTGATCAACTGATTGAAATCTGGCAAGCAATGTTCTCAAGCACTTGAAAGGTAGCCAAATTGATCCACGGTAATCTAACAAAGGCCGGCTGCAACGCGACCGTGCCACGCGCCACTCCCACGTCCCATCTCTTTTTTTCATTACCATAACATGGATATCATGGAGCGGGTGCAGAAAAAATCATACGGTCGAGATAATTGCCAGAAAAAATGTCATGTGTGCAGAAAAATATCCGCCTCTAATCGCCCTGAATTGGAAATTTTTGCCCGATTGGTGGGATTCACAAAAGTGTGGGGGAAACTGCAGTACATAAATTCAGTCAATATAAAAAGACCCGTGCTAACAAGTCCTCGCTCACCTCTACCTTCCACCGCTATGAAGTTCTTCGTGTTTCTCATCCTTTGTATTATATCCGGTGAGAAAGTTTTTTCCAGTTTTTCGTGGCGCATTACGAAAAAAATGTTTTGCTTCAGCTATGGAAGCGTCGCATGATCCGAGGTGCAAATATCCTATTCTTACTGGTACAAAGTGTGACAGCGCGCCACAGCAAGAGCGGTAACGTTGCTGTTTCACTTAAGTAAATAATCAAAGAAAAAATTAGCGGAACAACACATATGACTGGCTGAGAAAAGATAAAAGGAAATGGCAGTCGATCATGTTCTGTCTCTCGAACTCGTCTCAAAATTTTCATTCTAACATTCTGTAAGTATATTTAATTTAATAATTATGTGGACTTTTCAGATATGGACACAAGCCAGGTAGAGGATGTGTGTCATTCACCTTTCTCGGATGCAATGGAAATGAAAACAACTTCGAGACTAAATCGGATTGCCAGAGAATATGTTCCTGAGATGTAGGCGTTGACAAAGAAGTGATCGCTGTCGTCGCTATAATTAGTTACCTTCGTTTTTCTCGGAAATAGATAGATAAACAGTAATATGTAACTAGAAAGAAGAGCTGTTTTCGAAACAAAGACTTCTCCGCACAATTTTTCAATAACTGTTGGTGTTCATAACCGTTGGTTCCCAGGAATCCCTATTTTTCCTGGAATAGAACAAAAACGCTGCAGCCCCCTCCCTTTTACTCTCCTCCGCACCTTTTGTTTCTGGCAAAAATCTCTTTTTTCTACCACGCCCCTCCCCCATCCCATTTTGTAACCATCACCGGCATTCCTGCAGATTGCAGATTCGAACACAATTCCATTGTAAGTACAGTGGGCGTCGATGGCGGTGACCCGTCTGCGGCCTCGAAAAGCACGCGGCGCGACCGCACCGCTCACGCTAGAATCGTCGCCGCAGTGGCTTATCTGGGTTTTCTTTATAGTTCTTCATCATATTTGATGATAACTAGTGAGAAAACCCAACTGACTGTCAAGAAAACCCCATAATTTGATGTCCCGGAGAGGATTCTCGCTTGAGCGGCGCGGTCGCGCTGCGTTCTGTTAGAGGCCGCAGACGGGTCACCGCCATTGACGCCCACTGTATGTGAGGACTTTAGCTATAACTACAATATATAGAAAAAGCCGATGATGCTCAGATGACGCTTCTGGCGTTCTCTTCTATTTTAGAATCACACGACGTAGGGTTCGCCATAAGTAGCATGAGATCCTCACATTGACGGATTCAGATAAAGCGATCCACGAGAACAGCCTTTGATTCGCTTCTCAGCTTTATTATCTGGGAATAAAAAACGCCGAGAAAGTTCTAATCGCTTGTTACTTAATCGACATCCTTGTACATAGTTTCACAAGGACAGCTTAGCAATCCTGAAGACGGTGGTTTTGGGATATTTGAAAATTTAGTATTTAAAAACGGCGCAGTATTCTCAGGTGATAATAAGAAAGGTACTGACTATTGATCCAGAGAACGGAGCTGTTATGGTTTTCCTTGCAAAATAACAAAATGGTATTGTTTGCTGATGCTCGTAGGGCGAGGATAAGATGTCATAACTGAACAACAAAATTCAAAATGAGGTAATGTAAAACTGTAGTTGAACTCGTGAAGCAGAATTATCACGCCTAAGGCTTCGTAATTGACCGTTAAAGATATTTCACTTTCTTGCTTTACTTTTCCAGCATATTCAAGCATGAATACTCGTCCCTATTTCGAAAGAGTTGATCTTTCTCACACAACGAGAGTTCTCGTTCAAGAACATGTGGGAATTCACAATACAAAGGAATTACTAGAACTACAGGTGTCCTCGCAAGACAAAAAAGAAGAAGGCTTCCATCTTCAGCAATTGCCTAGTACATTCTTGGGAAGCAGAGTAGAGGAAGTGTACCAGGAAAATCAGCCAATGTAATAATGTTTTCCATGAGAAACCTTTGAAGGAAACACAGCTCACTTGCATTTCTGATCGAGATCTTTTATTGTCTATGTATACAAAGTCTCGCTGGGGTAGGACTTCTTCCTGTTCGCTCGGTGTTTTTATTGAGCCTTGTAGATAAGGAAAACTAATGCAATAACAGAAACATCTTTTTTGGTTCTTGTAACAACTTCCTGTTCTCCCAGGAAAACAATGAAAATCACCATTACTAAAGCATTGAGTTAAATTATTGACATTCATTGGTGGCAAGGTATTTTTCATTCACATTTACTTACATATTTGTGTTCGTTTTTCAGCATTGTATACACGGCTTTTGCATGTTAAGAAGTAAATAAATAATAAACAAATAAACAAATAAATAAATAACCTTGAAAAATCTAACAGTGGCTCCAAAGAGCTAGCAGAAACTCCTTGTGCTAGGAGTTCAGGACACAGGTTCTTATTGGATTCCTGGCTTGGGTATGGTTTGCAAACCGAAAATCCACGTAGCCCTGGACAGGATTTAGGGCCACATATCCCTAGAGCAGTATTCTGCGTCTTTTTACGCTGTCCCGCCCCAGATACGTCGCAATTTCAGCTTCATCTAAGTGAAACGCCATCGGCCCAAGTAGTATAGTGGTTAGTACTCCACGTTGTGGCCGTGGCGACACAGGTTCGATTCCTGTCTTGGGCATCGTTTTGCTAGCACTATTGCGGCAAGGTAGCTATTTTGCATGTAGCCAAAAAATTTATTTTCAGGTGTTCAATCGCTTTCTGAAAATTGCAGACGGATGGCATTTTCTCCAAACTTAAAATCAAATTGAAATTTGAAAAAAATAAAAAAAAATAATGTACGCTACGAATGGTCCTACAAAATAATACATTTATTCCTTTTCAGCCTACAGCTTCCGAATGCTGACGGACACTTCAATAAATATGGTAGCGAACAAATAAATAAGAAATCAACAAATTCATTATGTTCCAGGTGAAGAATTCCAGGATCTTCCTATTTTGATCCAGTATTAAAGCGATGACGATGCATCTGGTCGTCATCACCAGTGCTAAACCAGTGATCTTCTTATTTCTCCTTTTTTAGCCCTTTACGTAATCGAAGAATCACCTCAACTACTAAATATGCGTAAGCAGAAAATCCATTACGTTCAATTATCCTGGATTTTTCTATTCCAGTGATGCCCTTGCGTCACAACGGGCTCACCGCCCCGGCTGATCACTTTCTTACTCTCTTACCTTCATCGCTTTTAGAAGCTTCAGCGCCTTATCCGCAGTCATCCTCACTCCAGCCACGGATGCTCCGCCGGCTCATCGCTATCTCTATGGCGACGCTTATCAGCAGAGTAGTATAAAATTGTTGTGAAAATGGCTACTTCAGGCGTTCCGGCGGCGATGGGCTGCACAGGCGGTTGGCTGTTTTCTCTTGTAGCTTCTTCCTTTCCTGGATTCTCCACGCATGATACCAGTTTAACGCTCCTACTAAATCTTCTCCTCAATTTTTGTTTCGTGTTTATGTATGAAAATGACACTACTGAGACGAATTGTTCGGTAGATATGACCTAGAACTCTCGAATAACTGTCGAATTCTCTGCTGAAAAGATCACAGCTCCTCAATTGTTTCCATATAAATAACTTCAGGCCGAATTTTTGGAGAAATTAGGATAATGCAGGAGGAAGGCAGGCAAAATTTATCCTGAATTCAGACGAGAACCAGCGAATTCGGCCAGGAATAACCCCAAATTTGACATAGGCCCCCGCTGGTCACCCCAAGAATATGGATGAATCTCCACGGAAATTGACTCCAAAATCACGGAGACAGGACGACGCGGCATGTTCTTTGAGTTTTACTTTCGATTTTATAAGGACTAAATATCCTGACGTTTGAATTTTCTAGGACAGGAATTCGTCTATAGGACTTTTCTTCCCAGAAGGTAAAAGTCCAACGAATTCTGTTTCTTTAGCCTGTTTCGAACGCGACGATAGTTGTGTATCCGTGCGGATAACCTGCTTTTCTTTCATTCTCCTTCAATCACTGCACACTTTCCCCCGTTCTTTTGTTCTCTGCTGCCTTCCTAACTATCGCCCCTCGTGAAACGCCAAAACTCATGTAGCACTGGACAGAAGCCCAGGCCACATGTCCCTAGAACACTTCTCAGGAGCTTCATCCGCACTCCCACCTCATACACATCGCAATTTCAGCTTTATTAAGAAGAAGAGCCAGCGGCCCAAGTAGTATAGTGGTTAGTACTCCACGTTGTGGCCGTGGCGACACAGGTTCGATTCCTGTCTTGGACATCGTTTTGCTAGCACGAAAGCTGCGAAGTGGCTGTTTTGCATGTAGACTTAAAATTCCTTTCCATGTGTTCAAGTGACTTCAAATATTCGCATTCGGATGCTATTTCTTGCAAACTAAAAGGGGTTGCAGAATAGCAGACATACTTCTCTTATTTCTCTCTCAGTTGGGAATCTATATTAGAAAATTAAAAAAAGGAAGTAATAGGAAAAAGAGCAGGCAAAAGCTCGAAGAAATGTTTGACATTCGGTCAAAGTAGTCCCTTGAGTCTTCGGAGGTTGTTTGTCACTATTACGACTCGGTTACTCAGCTATTTTATCAAATAAGTTCCTCATTTATGCTGATAAAACTAATCAAAAAAGTTAGGTGCAACTTCGTTCGTGTGTACCCGAGATTTTCCGATGTTCCCTACACAAATAATTTTGAATTTTCCTAATAATGTTTCTTGGCCCATGCTAACATTTCTGGTGAGCCTGGGCCTTCTCCTGAGTTTTCCCTACCTCCAGTCGTTAACTCATCATAAATCTTCTCACCAAGTGCAGAAGTCCTTACATACATCTTAGATATATTCCACGAAATCTTACCAATCCATCACGATCTGCTTGTACTTTCGTACATGAGCCCAGCTGATAACTGCCCTAATTTGCTTTATGGCTTCCGACCATTCTAGAACGCTCACATGGCTTCGAAAGCCTCACATCCGGATATAAATCCTCTTTGTTTTGGCGCTGGGAGTTCTTCGGCGAACAGATGATGTACATCATACATGTATTGGTCGCCGTGGTTCCTGGACATTTCAGACCTTTTTTGTGCTTTTTATATTTCTAGATCCAGAATCATCTTGGTCTGCTCCTCACATTGTATGTAGAAGATCCTTCGATGTTAAGTTGGCTTCCCGTTTGATGTTCCAGAAGCTTCGTAACACCAAATCCACTTCACTAGGACCTCTTTAACACTACTTCACCCATAAAGAAATACAGAAGACCTGATGTCATATACTTAACTACAGAAATGCCAGCAATCTACATGGCTCTCAACGCTAAACGGCTAAAATACCAACTAATCCCGGCTCCGTGCCTATCACCTGATTAGTATCGTCCACGCCTACGAGAGCGTCCGCTAAGTGGCGAATTATCCAATGCGTGTTAAGTGATTGCCATGTGTTATTGAAGTTTTTCTTTCTTGAAGAATGGCCCAGAAATCTTGGCGAAATGAGTCTTCCTCGCAGTTGTGCTCGGCAATGGCATGCTATTTCCAAAAAAGGAGAGTTCTGGCTCCCTGCGGATAATCTCATCCATTTTCTGGGAATATTATATGCTATTTTTCATGAATAGGACACAGGCGAGCAAAGATTCAGCTCTATATGACTGGTTTGTTGGAAATCATGTGTTTTTTAGGATATCAAGTATGTTTTTAGTGCCTAATAAGCCAGAATAAGGTCACTGCCGTCTAGGGATATTTGTTACTGTAGTACTTGAATTAGTAGAATAACATTCTTATTGTTGTAGCCACATCTAGCTCCTCCCTCTTCGCTTCTACCGTTAATTTTTTTAGTTTCTATTCATTAACACAGCATGATAGTTCATACCGTAATTCTTCGCAACACTCACAGTACCCGCCCACGCTGATTTGTCCCTTCTCATAATGTAACTCTGACACTGTGCAATTGCAGAAAACTCCCCGAAGCTTACAATAATGCTGAAATGGCTGACGGATATGACTTCGGCTCGAGTGGTGGCCGAGAAGATCGACGACGGCCGCGATGAAATCATGGACAACGATGATACGATGATGATCGACTTGATTCTCTCTGAGATTGAAGCCACTGTGGCGGCATACGAGACGGAAAAGGTTCAATATTTTCGAGGATTCACTTTATTATGAGGCGCTAGTAGCGACAGGGTATGCTTAGGTTTCGAGCCAACCGGACTAGGAAAATCAGTTATGGGAGCGCTGCCATCCAGAAACTGGAAATCTTCTTCAATGGGGGGGG
>JARK01001375.1:404269-438503 GCA_000688135.1 Ancylostoma ceylanicum
GGGGGGGGGGGGGGGGGGTTCTTGGGGCTTTGTACTCTATCTTGGGCAATTCCTACAGGTCGAGTGGAGTTTCCGAGAACAACGTAAACTGCACAATGAACAGTGACAGTGACGAAACCCCCGTATACCTACGTATTTACTCCCCAATCCACACAAGAAACTCTTACCTTATTGCTAATGCGTAGAACTTCAGCTTTTCCACTATTGGAATCCCTCCTACCCAAATATTTGATCTGCAGAAGTATTTCATTACTTAACCTCTCTACCTGAATCTCTATTGTCTTCTGGATGATTAACAATCCATCGATAAAAACGAAAGCGTAGATTTTTTTAAAAAATTTTCTTGGGACCTTCTTCTCGGGCGATTAATTCATTTGTTTCATCTCATGGAAAGCATATGGGTCGTTGAACTGTAAAATTTGAAGAACCACACGGAAAACTGTCTACTTTGAGAAAAAGTGCACTCAAAGAACTTTTCCAGACGAGATAGCGCCACGAAACCCCGCAACATCGTGGGTGCTTCTCCCAAAGCACTTGATGCAAATTACTTCTTGCTTTCTATGTCTTCCCTCCCTCTCCAGTCATTTGAATGGCTTCTTGCGAAAGTCTGACTCATCCCGAAGCGTTGAAAACAAGCAAACAAACACACATTCATCATTAACGGGATGTTATTTACCGAAACAATCTGATAAACATTCATTGCAGGAACAGCGGAAATCGCAGGAATGTCTACAGAAGAGGATACCTGATTATTCATGGCTGATCAGTGAAAATTCACAAAAGCCAAAGAAATATCTGACAATGAGTGTGAGTTTTCCTTTGTAGGGCTTGTAGGCGATACAGGAACTTTCTACCCGGCTAGTAGCGGCCTAGAAATATCGATGACATTTTTTTAAACAGACCTTCCTCTATTAACTGCGTTCTCGTTTCAGTATAGTATAAAAGAGAGAAAAAAACATCATCTGATGTAAAACGAGAATTTTTGAATCTTAGAATACTTTTTAAAAATCATTGTATGGTAACAGACATCTCATAGGGTACGGTGAAGGAGAAGTGGGCGGAGTCGCTGATGTATGATTGGTGCATCCGAATACTTTTTTCATGCATCATTGTCAACTTTAGTACGTATTCTGGGTTTCTTGCCTGAGCAGCAAACATTATTTGGTACATAATAAGGAATTTTTGAATCTTAAACCGTTTAAAAGATCAGTATGCAGTAGTAAACACCACATAGGCTGAAGAAAAGGTGGGCGGAGTCGCTGATCTATAATTGGTGCGTCCAAATAGTTTTTCTCATGCTTCAATGTCACGTTCAATGCATATTCTGGCAACTTCTAAGATGATTTTATTGCTTCTCAAGAGCAGAACCTCTACCGAAATTTCCTGTTCCGCTAATAGCGAAACTTTTTCCAGGAACGCAGCCGCCTCGAGCGAGCATGTGAACGACTCCGTCCCAACGAGTGGTCAAAGCTAATCAACCTATGGAAAGCGAGATCAAAGGTACGCTTTTTCACTTCAGAAGTGTCCCAAATGTCCCATCCTACCCTTTCAGAGCGCTTCCTCACGCGAGCACATTTTCGACTGCTTTGTCTCCTCGGTCCATGAGGTGATTCTGTCCCGACCACGCCCACCAACAGTCGGCGACGTTGTGAGGAAGTACATGCGAAGTGCTAGCAGTGTTAATGCGGTAAGCTTTGTCATGAACTTGGTCCCAAGGGGAAAGGTTACTGTAGTTGCTATGGATAGATAACTTGTTTCCAGGTATCCGACTCACCACGTATTATGGGATCGACTCGATCGCTGGCTGATGTTTCTTTCCGTCAACTGAGCGAAATCGTTTAAAAATGTCGAGATACAAAAATTATGTGTATTGCTTGGTGTTGAGGGTAGTGGTGCTGTTGTAAGAAAACATTATTCAATATGGGAATTTATCGAAAAAAAATTCCAAAATAAAACAAGCAGAAAATTTGGTACTTATATAGTGATTAACGTCACATATGCCATGATGAAAAGTGGGCGGAGCTCTTGATGTATGATTGGTGCTTTCAGAGAATCTTTTTCACACTCCACTCTCAAATAGCCAGCAGTTTACGTTGAAATTAATTACCCAACATGTGTATACTACTCTTAAAAGCAATATTTCGTTTTAGTGTATACTGTTTCTGGGAGAGAGACGAGATGCCATTTCAGGGGGAAAGCTGTTCGATTGCACCAGCGGTAAAGCAGCGGCCCCGCCCCTTTTTCCTTCGCCGTTCACACTACCGCATCAGAGCAGTAAATTTCTGTAAATACCTATGGAATGAGGTTAAGAATAAAAATATAATATACAATAATAATAATATACAATTTGTGTAAATGCACCACTCTCCTCAACTGCGACGAACCTGAATGTCTCGTCCGACTTTCGTTCCAGCTGTTCTTTACCCTTGATGAATACTATTCTGTTTAATCTTGATCCTGTGTAAACATATAGAGATACTATAAATAAACAGAAGTATTCCTGGTCCTTGCAATTATGGATTCTATGTACATTCCTAAGCAAATTCCATCTCACAAGTGTAAATAAATTTGTTCTTATCGACATTTATGTTATGTCAGTGACGTCACGCCAGACAATTTCATCAGAATTTAGCCTATTTCTTCCCAATGACGTGAATGTTTTCAATGAGAAGTACTGTCTGCATTGTCTCATTATTACCTAAGCAATTATCCGAGGTCATGAGACTGGCTTTGTTGTAGTAGTAACTCCTAAGAATAGCATCCATTATGGGAATTCGCAAAGAAAGCCAGCTGATTCATTCTCTGACTCTAGAAAATGCTTATGAATATCCATGGAATGCATGTTCTCAATTCTCAGCGTTGTTCACACAGTTCTTCCGAATAGATAGATGAATTCCATGGCAGCAGAATCGCCACAGGACCTGAATAAGAGATGCGAAGAGAGCGTGCTCTAAGTGAGAGGGTGGAGTGGGTCCTGGAGCGATTGTGCGGCCGCGACGCGCCGTCAACGGACACTTACCACCAGCACGCGTAGCGTTAGGCCGTTTTACCTTATTGAACTCGGAAATAAAAATGGTCAAACGTAATGAGAAATATGCTCTAACTCATTATAACACCATGTTAGTCATTTTAGGTCAAAGATGACCTGTCCTTCCTAGGAAAAGACCGGGAACACCGCCTTCCCCTACGTTGTCTTACTGGGACCTGAGGCTGCGTGACAAGAGATACGCTCCTGGACTGTGATTGGTCGATTCACATGCGCGTCGCGGCTGCAGCTTTCAAATATGCGAGCAGTACCGGAGAAAAATAGACTAGTTTTCTAGGCTCCGATGGGATAGATGAATGTTATCGGAGCCAACAAATTGTAAGGAGGTGGTCTCTGATGTCATTCAATGCGTCGAATTCGAAGGGCCAGCCTGGATTTGACGAGCATGCGTGTGCGGCGCGGTCGCGTCGCGGAACTTCTTGACCGCTTCCCGGGACCTGATGCGCGCGGGTGGTAAGTGTCCGATGATCCGCGCGCGCAATCCGTCTATATTACCAACGAGGACTATACCAAATTGATTCTATTATAGACATTCCTAATGAAAACTGGTGCATACACCGTAATCATTGTATATGACGGTTTGTAATGCCTCGTCACACAACCAATACTACTGCTCTAAAGCTGCCGCAGCGCGTGCGCATCGGGCCGCGTTGAGAAGAACTACAAACGCATTCACATTCCACACAAATTTGCTATTGAAGTCTTTTGTAAATTTCTTCAAGCAGACGGTGATGTAAATAATGGTTCACTGATTCACCATAATGCTGTGGTGCCTTTCGCTTCAAGCTAGAATTGCAGTGGTCAGTCCTGGCTAAAGACATATCTTAGATTTCACGAGATTTCCATTATCAAAGTCAAATTATAGCAATGCCAGGAGAAGTCACGTAATCGCTATTGTTACCTACTTCGTCATATATCCCTGACGCTACAGTATTTAACCAGGCTATATTTACACATTTCTCCTGTAACCTGTAATTTATAAGTATTAGGTGAAGCGCTGCAGCAGCAGAATGAGTAGAAATTAACCATTACTATTCCTGAAACGTGCAGAAGGGACAATAATCATGGACAATTTTGGGCCGTTTCTTTCCTAAAATATATCAGCGACGTAAATGCACATGTAACAATGTTATGGCTGGTATCAAGTTTCTTTTACTAACATCTGCAACTCAAAAGTTACCCAAAGTGTGTTACCCATATTAAACACAGTGGTGCAATCACGATCGTCTGGCAGTAGCGCCTGGCAGGAAGCTCGAGGTCAGCCACGAATCCTGATCGTTTATATGGGCGCGTGTCAGCTTAACGGCTATAAACAGATGCCAAATAGTAGTTCGCGCGTATAAATCTCTAGCACATTTGGGGTCAATCTCTGCAGCATGAGGGGAAACTTCGGGGTTAAAGACGAATTGGCAGGAGATTCAAGGAATACATGTTTCTGGCACGATTTTGTCCTGTGGAAATGGGATCATTGTCAAATATATGTGCATAAATGTTTTAAAAAAATAAAACCTTGGTTGTGGGGTTTGATAGAATTTCAAAACCGCTCAAAAAATCGTCGAAAGATCTAAGTAATCCAAATAAGTCGAGTTCCACTGATGACGGAAGAATATTGACAGTGTTTATAAGATTTTCAGGCTGCATGATATACGCATAAAATCCCTGGATTTTTGCGATTTTCCCGGATTTTCCCCCCCATTTTCGCATGTGACTCGCCGAATTGATGGACCACAAAGGAGATCTGAACGGACACAGTTTCAAAATACTACCAATCCTAAAGTGAATCCATGAAATATCTACTAATCTTAAAGTGAATCCATGAAATATAAAGCTTTGGGAAGTAGCACTAGAAATCGTTACCTGTAAATGTACATATCTCTTTTTTGAATAAGCGGGGGAGGTGAATTCCCGCATTTTCCCTCCCCTCGCACCGTCACTGCCCTGTACATATCACACGTTCTACGTTATCATAACTTGTTTCAGACCAATGTCCGCTAAATGACAAATTGGTGTGTTCTAAAAACCAGATACTATGCCTAGGACCAAATAGTGCATTAGATATATTCGAAGTCGAAAATTCGGCTTTCGAATAGATTGAAAGTTCGAACGCTTGGAAAAGAGAGGGCAATGCTGCCCTTGAGGAATGAGAAGAGATTTAAGGCTTTTCCCTTCCCGAACAATTAAATTTTTCAGGTCGGATTTTAACCTAATCTTTAAATCAGTTATGTTATTCGATTTTTATTCTGTCGTACGTATAGTAGACACTGTCTGTTCCAAAAATTAGAGCAATTCAATGTTTTGCGTGCAGCTGCACAAGGTGCATTTTGTCCGACGTCAAATCATGGAAATTGAGCGCTTGAATTGATTGGAAGCGTGCCAAAACATGTCTCGCCTGTAACAACTGGCTAGACTTCCCCATCTTGGAGGCCTGCCAACTGGCAGAATTGCTGGAACAGACAGTACCTCCGACACTAAGAATAACAACAAAGACATACCGTATTTTACGCAATGTTGCAGAATTTCGTAGCGTGTCGCGCGGTTTCGATTGTTCTAAACTGTCGTTCAGTCTGGACACTAGTTTAGTAACAATCAAAAACGCGTGAACAGCCAGCCGGGACAGCACGGGGCGAAGTGCGAGAGCCGAGAGCCAGCGGAGTAGCACCGGGACTGCTGGCGTGCTGCAGTGTTTAGTGATTAGGCAGGAGGGCATCTGGAACGGGGTGTATGGCGCTGGCTCGGACGAGCCGGTGTTGGGCCACACGATCCTAATGCGAACCACATGCAGCACACGAACACGAGCCGATGAGGCCAATCGTGCGATAAACACAGAATCGCTGCCAATCGCCCGGCAATATCGTCGTTGTCGTCCGCCGATCGCACTTATCGCACATCTTCTTCTATGCAGTCGCACTTTATTAGGGTGAGAAGAGAATTCTATGGAACAGAACGAATGTCGCGCAACTATTCCAGGATGGACTTCAGGAAACTCACAAAATTCGGACCAGAACCTGGATGAAACTATAAAAATCGAAAGCTAAAGTCGCTAGGCTACTTCAACACGAAACTAGGCACATTTTCCTCTGTGACCACAGAGGTTGGTGCTTTACCCTCCCAAACTCGTGCAGTTTACCACGAACCAAGGCCTTCGTTTACGTTTCACGCCCATGTTGGACAAAAAACATCAATAAACCACCGTTACTCCGTCAATAATCAGCACATTGTATAGGTTAATGACGTATTTTCCCCCTTTCCTCTCTTTCAATTGCTACTGATCATGGTTACATGTAACCAGACATCCTGGGCTAGGATTAATGAATGCCTAACCAAACCAACCCAGGCTAGCAAACCAACTTTTACGTCCTGCGTCTTTTACCATTACGTGGTCTACGTATACGGTGACCAATAGAGCCAAACCTCTTAGACTTATGTACCTGGGTGTCGCTTCACAAATCCCAGCCCTGCTTGTTGATGGCACATCCTCGTGGTAGAATAAATGAATAAATAAATAAATAGATAAATAAATAAATAAATAAATAAGTGAATAAATAAATAAATAAATAAATAGGATTTCGTGCCGAGATATAAAACGCTTCAAGGGTCTTCCTAGTCGTAATCGGAAACGGAATCGGTAATCGGAAACGCTTAAATAAATAGGATTCGAACTTATCTTAGCCCCATGGTCGCAGCAAAATAAAGCCCAAAGTGCACAAAAAGGTATAAAACGTGGAACGTTGTGGTTTACAGCGCTGACAGTATCGATTTCTCGTTTTTTCAGCACTTTTTTTTTGGTGGGAGCTATCCAACATGAACTTTTCTATTCTCTTATCCATCCTGTTCACATGTGAGATAAAAAAAACCGGCGAAATTCACATTCATAACCACATGTTTTTGTAAACTGTAATTAATTGTAATTTAAGATGTAATTTATCCATTCAAAGATAATCTATTTATCATTCATTTATCCATCTTTATATATTGATCGTCAATCAGTATGCTCATCATAACTTATCCATTTATCCAACTCACAGCAAATCCAGAGCGTTAGCGAGAGATCACACGGATTAATTATCTGGTAGACAATGAATTTTTGAACGACAAATGTAAGTAGCTGGGAGTAATGAACAGGTTGAAATTAATTTTCTTTAAATTTTTAAATTGAACACAAATTTACCTACTGTTAGCAAGGAGCCGAATGCGTTTACTACGCATTCACTCTGGGTAACCTCAGTTGTACATCTAGACTCAGGAGCAGGCTTTCCTGCTCCAATGTAACGCTCTACCTCACGCATTGGTAGTTATCCGGTAAAAACTGAGGCAATGAGACGTCGGGGTTCTCATACAACCTCCTTATTTTCAGATCTTTGCCCAAAATACCCTGAATATCACCTTTTCCGAGTTCTGGATCCATAACTACGACAGTAGGAGCTTGGCGATTCGGAGCATGGTAGAGCTGTCTTCTTACGTTTTACCTATGCGTTTTATGAGGCAATGCTATAAATGAAAAAGTCTCCTATCCCCCGTTCGCATTGGGTTCGCCTACAGAGCTCTACTCCTGTGAAAACACTCCCCCCCCCTCCCCCTCCGTGAATCCCTTGAAAAAAAGAGCGTAGGAAAAAGGCCTACTACAAGGGCTTTCCAGCCACAAGCACGCTTAAATATAAACATGTTGAATCGTTCCATAAGCCCTTGCCCTTCTCCTGGATCGATCGATTGATGTCCAATCCATCAAAATTACGCATGGCGCACTAAAGAGCGAACAGACTTCATAATTCTCCCATTATCCAGAAAAACCTTGAGCCATCACTACACAATATGTATAACAAGAATAATAAATAAAAAACTAACTATTAGGTCGTCAAGTATGAAATGTCTGATTTTTTGAGAGGTCAGTTTGACAGCTCGTATCTTCGGGGTTTCTTTAGGTCCACTCTCATCTTTCTTTCCATTATGAAGGTAAATTCTCCCTCTCTTAAAATCACCTATTTAATTCCTGACGAACTTAAAAATTTTTGTTTGGGAGGAACTTTTGTGAAACTACTCGAAGACAAAAAATCGTATTATTTCGGAATATTGGTTCCATCACGGAGCCTGTAAACTGAGGACAACTCGAAATACCCTAGAAATGTTTAGAAAGGGAGTGGCTAATAAAGGAACGGGGAACCTATGTTTTGAGAAATTTCCTCCCATTGATATAATCCTACAAAGTGAGCGTTGTGATGAACCTGGATTACGATGAGCTGGAAGCTGTGACTTGAGCGGATAGGAGTCAAACTATGCCTGTAGATGCAGCAAGGTTTGGCGTTCGTAACCCTATATTATTCAGGTGTTCAAGGCAATACGACAGGGTAAAACGGCTCGATGATCGAATTTTTCTCAGTTTTATCCCCAAAAATTGGTGCCATTTTTGACCATTTTTTTGCAAAACTGCGCTGCGTAAACCAGGGGAGCAAGGAGAGGAGTCCACCATCCATTCGTTGCACTGGCCAAACCTTGCTCTACTTGGCCACAACTTCTCCCAAGTATTAGTCCACTTCTTGGTAGAGAAAATTTTCCACTTTCAACATCATGTTGGAAATGCCCTTCGTCACGTTATTGCCGCCTGCTTCCCTGGCTTTCAAGCCGTTAGCGCAGCCATGCTACTGGTAAGATGGCAAGGCTGTGCCGGTAGCATAGAGGCATATTTGGATTGCTCGTACCCAATCTTGTTGGAGAAACATTACTCGAAACTGTCTCATTCAAAATCAGACATTTCATACTTGACGACCTAATAGTTTGAATCATTACTTGTAATCCTTCTAATCTGCACATGACCAGAATTAATGGATGATAACATTTATCGCTTTAACAAATTAAAACAGCATGTGAAAATTTTTTGGAAACACTCGCAATTAAGGCGCTATGAGGTTTAGCATCACAAAAACATCGCAACCAGGATATGGAATAGTTGCCACCAACAGCAATATCTCTGGAATAATAAATACATATAAAAGAGAGACAGAGCTGAGTACAATAAATAGGACGAATGACGAATGTAAGGCTATCCTAAAGTCGGGGATTGGCAATATCTAAAGTATAGAACTATATCGATGGTGTTAAAGCAAGTCATGTTAGGAATAACCTCTACGGAAGTTCAACGGGTAATTAGGTCTGAGCTAAGGGGGTTTGAGCAAAGATAGGGCCACTACAAGTATAGAAAACAAGTAAAAGCGAAAAATGTTTGAAAAAGAAAAACTAAAACTCGAACTGACAATGAAAGGCGTATGATATAGCAAGCCTAAATAGGACAACATAAGAAAAATGTAGGCAAAAGTGAAAATGCACTCCACACAGGAAATGGGAAACGAGAGCGGCACTCTATTGGCACCTAACTATCTAGTATGACGTCATACATATAAACACACGTTAGGACTACAGTAAAAGTGACAACTGCACATCAGTATTGCTAACAAACGGTGGAAGAATAGCGTTCGCCAAAAGCAGTGAGCATCTGGAATTTTCTGCGAAAATCAATGAAAAAAAGGTGCTAAGTGACTCTAAAGGTAGTAGGCGAGCTACTAACCCGGAAAGTCAACACAACCATACCACATCACGTAAATTGTACACATTTAGAGAAGCATTGAAAGAAAAAGGAACGTCATATTGAAGCGGATGATGCCCGTGATCATGTACTGCTTTCCATTGAACCATACCCTGGCGGTGGTGGCATGGCGATCACAGCCGGCTGTAAACAATGGAGAATTTGTAAGTTTCACTAGGTTTCAAACATTACGGTTTCTGAAACTACAAATAAACATTCCAAAGTCGTATCCCAGAATGGAAGTTATGGTATGAAACGCTCTCGAAAAAATTATTTGGAGGGTGGGGGGCGACAGAACAAAGTCAGCACTAAATTCAAAGCACGGAGGCTGAGTATTTTAGGGTAATCTTAAGAGGTAAAGCCTATGGAAGATAGAAAAGAGCAAAATAGAAACTGTAAATTCGCAAAACTGCGCATGAATTATGCACTGGAAGTTCATTACAGTTTACATAATGATGACTCAATAGAAACATGACACTACATAGATGCTGTTTGCCTAAAAAGCAAGGTGGAGACTGACCCATTAACAAGTGACATTTCCAACCAAACAAGAATATTTGTTTACCTAGTCATTCTTGAAAACGGGAATCAACGCAAAAAAAATTATAATTCTATATGTGTAAAAGTTTTATAAGTTCCAAAAAAGCAAAGTTGAGAAAAAAATACAAGAGGAAAGGGTAAAAGTCACTAACCCTTGTTGGTGCTTCTCCATTTGGACCCCGAGGTGATGGCGGCGACGACGGTCTCGAACCTGTCGATTCACCTGTTGGTTGTGAGGTAATCACTGTTGTACCTTCAGCAGCTTCCGCTGGTCGGGTGTTTGAGTCACCTTCCCCATCTGCTTCATCAAGATCAGGTGGTTCAAAGTCCTGAAAGTCTCCATTCTCACTATACATAGTCCTGGAATGAGCGAATCATTGAGCGTTGCTGAACAACATAATGATCAAGAATTGAATCATGATGCAGCGAAGTAGTGACGCATATAGAACATGTATCACCATAAAGAATACGTGTATATTCTTCCTAAACATCAATTGAATTGAGTCAACGTGTAAACAATATTCTTTCTAGACGATTTCGGCATTCTGCAGATGAGTAACGAGCTCTGACTGCTTCTATTCACTAAAAATACCACAGACAAAGATAAGACATTTTCTTGTAAATAATCACGAAACACTAACTAAGCAACATAACTAACAAGTTCATGGACTAATTTGCAAACCCAGGCAACTACCTTTACTATTTTCGAAATATGCAAAGTAAAGTAGTAGTAGTGAGCGCCAGTTCTCCTGACTGTATCTGTTAGCAATTCTCTTCCGCAAGAATGAAATAGAGGTAGGAAAGAAAATTTCTAGCTCTTTGCAAAGTTTGAGAGTAAATTGATTACCCAAATGGCTACTTGGGAGATACCAACCAGGCCTAGGATTCGTGAACGCATATCCGAGCGAATCCAGGGTAGCACACCAATTTTTGCGCCCTGCGTCTCCTACCATCGCGTAGTCCTATACGACAACCAACCACGCTAACCATCGCTGCCTTGTTTGGTTTTGATTCATGAATTCCAACCCAGCAAGTACTTTTTGTTCTCTTCGATTTAAAGATGCAATGCTTAACATATTCTTTTTATTGATAAAAGCTTGATGTGGTATAACTAATGGATTTTGATACCTACACCAGAATTTATTATCACGTTGGGTGTTATGTTGTGTTCTCTCCTGGATTTCAAAAATTTCACCCAAGAAGCGATCCAGACCTCTCAAGCAGGAGCTTTCCTCGGTAAGAATTGGGAGACAAGAGCTCAAGAAGCAGTAAAAAAATACCTAGCGCAATTTCAAGAGTTCAAGGCAGTGTCCCGCCTCGTTCTCCGCGCTGGAGATGTCAACAACTCTTCGATTCCCCCGCCAAAAATGTATGTCAAAAGATATGTGGCGAAAATTCCGTTTTTGAGAGGGTCCAAAGTGCATATTTCGCAAACCACTTGGGCGTATCCTGTATTAAACACAAAGTCGTTAGGACTGAGACTAAACTGAAATTCTGAAACTGCACGTTTTGCCTCTAAACTCTTGTATAGGAATAGCGAAACAGTGAATAAACTCCAATTTCCATCCATAAAACACGTGAACACCCAAAACACCCACATTTCAATGTTCCCGCTCACCACTGACGAATAGTATACTACGACAGCATCAACTATTGTTTTCCAAACTGTAAGAGGCGTCTTTTGGCGAAGAAGAACTTGGCTGGTACTTTGCCAGAGTTTCACTACTCAAATAAAGCGTTAGTTTGCTGCAAAATTCGATGAGATTTGTGTGATCAATGACGGTAACCTCCTATAATCGTATCACCTAATTAGGATATTACTGTTTAATAACCTCATTAAACTATCCTAAACCAAAAACAAGCAACTTGATATCTACATGAATTAATGCTCTAACTAGTTTCCCCATTGTGCCATTCTTCTGCACAGCGTTCGCCAGAGGATGGTGATAAATCAACAACGCTCTTTTTGGCGCAACCGCAGACTAATACGAGAATTGTTTTGCAATAAATCATCATAGTGACACAAAAACTCTGCAGCAGTTCGCGTCAGAAGCGTGGAAAGCAGTAACTGGCGTAAAAACCCCTGTATCTGCTACACTCCAACTACATCGACGGAATTCAGTGTACATTTCGATTCGCATTCGCTGAACAAACAAAGTGACGCGCTGGGGACACATCACTGCCTTATTCTGTTCATGAAGCTCTTTCCACACAGTATTACTAGGCAATCAGCGGAAACAGAAATGAAGTGAGGGCTCAATAGAGGTGGAACTAGCGTGTAATATTGGGAAACAAAGGATTAAACGTAACAAAGAGAATATTCAAAAAAAAAAACTGCAAAAATGTTGACCCACCTCATCTTCACTTGGTGCGTATTTACCGCAGCAGAAGTTACAACAGCATTTACAGCAGCACATGCACCCGCAACAGCAGCAGAAGAATCCACATGTGAGCAATCCGAAACCAAAGAAGACCCACTAAAAAGTAGAAAACTTAGAATTCTACAAGCCATGAAGAAATTCTGAGACGGAATTCAAATTTGTAATTCACATATCGTGAATTAATGATGACGCACCTTGAACCAAGGTTTCAGCAACCAGTGCAAAACCTTTTCGTCTTCTCCGAACTGTTCCATAAGTTTGAGGCCGGTATCACCCATCTCATCGTATACCTGAGCAGAGACAGAATGAAGAACCGGTGAAAAAAGGAAGAAGTCTTTTCTAAAAGTTGAGTGAAAGGAGCTTCTACTTATGAATAAGCCAATGAATCCCCTTAGTGGAGGGAAATCAAACGGATAATCAGAATCATAGAGGTTTCCTTGCTTAACCAAATAAAAAAGTAATCTTATACAAGTCAACACTCTTGAAATTGCTTGACCTCACAGCACAGGGCACAGGATGTCTTTGGGTGATTTAGGATAGGTCTCACAACACTAAATCGGTATAGAAACACCTAGCAAAAGTTAAGAGAATCAAAAAAGTTAAAAAGTAGTTGGAAAAGGGATATGGACAAAACAATGAACATTTCCAGAAAAGAATAAGAAATCACCTTCCGTTTGTTAGGATTCGACAGCACCGCATTGGCATAATTGATCTCCTTGAACTGAAACGTTAACAAATTATCACAGGACAAGGGTCCGAGAGAAGGCCAAAAAATCGAGTTTTTACACTATTAGCCACTACCTCTACAAATCAATACTTGTACAGGTAGTGAGTAATAGTATGGACCGCAGAATAATTTGTGAATAGCTCTAATAAGCAAGATAAAACAGGAAATTCAAAGCAAACATGTCATGACTAACAACTCGAACACTGCATACCTTCTCAGTCTTCTCAGGATCGCCATCAAGGTTTTTATCTGGATGATATTTGAGTGCTAACTTCCGGTACGCCTTCTTGATCTCTTCCTCTGTCGCCTTCTTGTCGACACCTAACACGGAGTAGAGATGTGTTCCTTTTGTGCTGCAACAAGAGCACTTTATATGTGGGAGAAACCTTCCATAGCAAAAATGAAGAAGTCAGGATCACCTCATATTTGCTATGTTTCGAAATTCCTGCTATAATAAACAACTTTCACTCATAGGTGGTAACAGATGACCGCGTTGCGCAATGGAGCGAGGAAAACTGTTAGAACAGAACCAATCGCGGCCAGAATTTGAATAATCTTCTTGCAATAGTCACATACAACGCCACACGAATGATACTGCGCTTTGTTGTTGTTCCAGAACTTGTTGGCGACAGGCTACTGCTGCGATTTGTAGGGGAGTGGAAGAAAGGCTGTAGTATGCTGCGGTTTCCGGGGGTTTCGAGCCTTCCGAAACAAGCTGATTGTAATGAAATGAGTAAAAAACCACTCAAAACTATACTTTGGAGTGAATTACCATGATAACAGAAAACCAAGGAGCGCAGGTTATGCTTATTATATTCACTACCGACATTCTTCAGTGCGTGACACATAAGATGGTTACTAAAGTTGCGGATCCGTTCCCAACTGTCTAGAAATTACCGTGCAGGTATCTATAGGTCACCGCTGTCGAATTTAATAACTTTTAAAAATGGACCAGTCACAGGGATGAAACAAGAGGTCCACTGTGAACATATCACTGGAGTGAGTTTGCTCAATGCAAACAAGACCTCTTGGCCGCGAACGGGATTCTTTGAACAAACTGCACAAAACCTGATTAAGACATCAAAAGTGTCCACAGCTAGGAAATTCTTACATTCTGAACCTTTTCATAATTCTAGCGCTGCAGCAGGATCACAAAATTATTCCTGTATTTTCTCAATGTCATAAAAATCTGTAGATACCACAGTTGCTCTGAACTGCCACCAAAGATCTTCTCATACACTGCATTGCAACAAGATTTTGAACCAAAACCAAACACCCATGGAATGTTCCAGCCATGCATTCTCGGAGTTGAGCTCAATGCCGGACACTTTTCACAAAAAGCTGGCGGCAACATTGCGTCGTATTCATAAATCTGGTTCTCCACACAATGATTATGCAAGATCCATGGTATCAAAAATAAATACAACTAGTTTTCGGCTTTTTTGTCATGATAAAACATGAGTATTGATGTCTACATAGAAACTTTATGAACCTTTTGAAAAAAAAAAGCTGACTGAAATAAAATGCACTATAGAGAGTAATTGCCGTGTAATGGAGGCCAAAGAGAATAATGCCTTCTCAACTCCTTCGAAAACACGTAAAAACATCAGGATAAAAAAGAATTCAGAAAGGTAAGAAACCCACTCATGCCCAAGTCCGTGAGAGTGGTTCGCATGTGGATCGCCGCCGGCGCCCCCGTCGTCGGTGGTGCGCCCATTCGATGACATGTCTGGAATCTGTCGCTCGCTACTTGGCAATTCGTCGCTACGACATGGCTCGTATCCGCCGGACATATCTGCGAGAATTCGAGCCATGCAACTAAACTCCCCACAAGCACCATGATGCGAAAGGAAAACCATAGCTAACGGAAACCGCGGGAAAATTGTTTGTGAGCAAAGAGAATTGTTATTTTTTTCCACAAAGTGAATAGGAAAATGTGCTAAGAGCAACTATCACTTGGTGTCTATAATGGTAGACAAGATCGTCCAGACCAGAAAACTTCGGAAAAACAGACATAACCTGAAGTTTATTCTAGAACCAAAACGAAATTCTTCCACCTAAACGACTATACTCAAAATGATAGTCACCTCACCATGATAATAGTTGCTCTAGATAAAAAAAGTGTTATTCTGTAACTGGAATGTTAGGAAGCAGAGGAAAAATTCACAAGCTCTGTGGGATCCACCGCGATGCTGCAATTTCCGGACATCCCAAGCACATCCGAGGTTTAATTGAAGAACACCAACGCATCGCTTGTGCTCGAAGCTTATAACCCATAGATTCCAGTGGCTCGTTTTCGAATTCCATGGCTTTTCTTCTTCTATTGAGATGGCGTAGAACGATAAGAGAACCGCAGGAAAAGAAAGAGGAAACCAAGAGAAAGTTAATCGTTCAAGGAAATTATGTAAGTATCGCGACGAAGCTGAAGCTAGTTTTCAGCGCATACCACCGAAATTATCGCATTTTTCTCGGTTGATTTTTCTTGATGAATAGAATCTTCCCATGATGCACTGATGCGAGTTTCCCTACAAGATGCAATTAGAAAAAAAGAAAGGTAACTGGCTCAGTGGTAGTCATTATGGACTATCCGCCGTACATCTTTTCGTGCCTTTGACAGGAAAACGGACATGTATGTCGCTTTCAATCATTCTTGCACCACACAGCACCGCCCGCCTGCTGAGCCGCGCCGCGCCAGCTATGCTTCATTAAATGTGGCGCGGCTCGGCTCAGCAGACGGGGTGTGCCGTGGGATTCAAGGATGATTGGGAGCGACTGTGGCTATGGCATTCAGGAAGGAGTGAATATTGGTGCATTCACAGGCGGTACGGTTGTGGACTATCAAGCATCGCCGATATTGATTGAAAATGACCGCGTCTCACTCCACTATTCCTATCAATACTCATGGTCAGTACCGGTTGAATGGACTTCAGCAAAAATCACGTCATTTAGTGGTAATTTATAAGCCAATGTTTGTTCACAATTCACGTTAACAAAGTCGTCTTACAGTAATCTCTTTTGGGCGTCGACTAGATTGTACGTTCCGTGCAGTACACGAAGTTCCTGATTTCTCGACTTAAGTGAGAAAGGTGTATTGAGTATTGGTGGAAGGGTCATGGATAGTGCACAATCACTCCGCTTACCTTCAGTCTGTGAATGTACCAATATTCACTTCCTCCTGAATGCTCTATACTTCGCCGAATAGTTACATATGGAAGTACAATTTAATCGATATTAAAATGAAAAAAAATAGTATAAAACGCCGCATTGTCCTGAAGAAACTATCTTGTCATTTCCATTGTCGTTTTAGGTATGTTCATCATACCCTATGGTTGGAATAGAAGGAGCAAATTGGAAAAACCATGGTAGAAAAACGTTGCCAAACACGGAGAGACAAAAATGGTCATGGCTAGTCAAAAATTAGGAAGTTCAAGTGAAACGAATGTGGCTTCAAACACCTTTGAAGTACAGGGACAATGTATTTGGTGGGAATTTATGTATGGAAGTGCTATGCCTCGAAACTATGCATTGAATAATAAATATTAAATAACGGCAATGCAATTGGCGGATCCCGTTTGACTATGTAACTGGCAAACTTGTTTTCTAGGCACCTAAACGAATTGTATTGCCCATGGACTTTAGAGTATGGACAATTTCCAAGAACGAACACTTGATCGATTTTCTGATGAACTTTATCACTACGCAACCGTTGAGAGAAAATCGACGGACATTTCATTTATAATGACACTTCGAAAGTCAAAAATTTTGAAAAATAATCAAATCAAACCAATGTTACCGCTATCAACTCCTTATTCAGTTTTTTTTTTACGTAAGAAGTCAATGAACGTTGAAGTGACCTAGCTGAACACAGAGTTGACCTTTCATTTGAGTTCACTTGAAGTTAAGGGAGGGGGTTACTGCGGGCCCGGGTTTCCCTTTTTCTAATGGCAAAATTCCTTTCCAAAAGCTCCCCCCCCCCATTTCAGTATGAGGCTTTTCAGCAAGAGTTGTTGGAGGAGAACTATGATGTGATGAAAGGCAGTTCGTGGCAAGGAAAGTCACTGAATAGACGGCACAGTGACACATGCGTTTCTGAATATTTCCCACAATATGACAGCACAAAGAAGTATGACGCGAACGATGCGATTCCTACTTCAATTACAAACGAAGACAAAAAAAGCGCCTATATTTCGTTTCAAAGTTAGTCAGCAAGCAGGGTAGCAATGGAAAGTACTCAAACGATTCAACAAAGCCATACTGCAAGGTAATTCAGCAAAACATGAGTACAGCGCTCTCGCGGGTAATGTCTTGAAAGCGCGAAAAAAGCATCAACCTAGAAAAGGTTCATCGTAAGTCGTATGCAACGGGAAGATAAGTACATGAAATGTAAATTGATTAAAGCATAAGAAACCGACCAATTTTCGTAATCTGCAGCGCTAGGGCCGACATCACGTTTAGCACGCCACGATAGTCATTCTAGCAAATTTAGCTTGAGGATGACTCATCATTTTGGAGCAAACGAAGGCCGTTATCGAACCCGACACATTCCGTGGACATTCGCCAGATTGTAAGCGATAACCCTGACCCAAACTATTGAACTCAACAACCAAACAACAACCCGTGATAAAACAAGAATGAAACGAGAGAAAACTCAAAGAACCAAGGAAATCCATATGCACATCAAAAGCCATAAATGGAAGAGGCAAATCTGCACGGTTAAAGACCATCTTCGCAAAGAACACATAGGAAAACGGGTCATCAATGGAAACGTAACGATTCACCCAAAAGGATAGCGATAAACCCAGTCATGTGTGAAAACCAGCTACAGAGAACCGGAAAGAATTGTGCGCTTTCGCGTAAGCGTCGATAAATCAATGCAGAAAGCGGCTGGTTACAGTACGCCAAAATAGGCGTCACAGCCGCATTAAACAAGTAACACATTACTAAAAGCTCGAAATTTTGTTGATCTTTCGATTCGTTACGGTGCCGGAGAGGTGGCAGTTAAACGTTAATGCGTTAAGCCGTTGATTGCAGTTGAAGTTGCGTATGCCTGACGAGAATTGCGAGCCTCGTATCCTTCAGAAAGGAGAATGAACATTGAAAGTTAAAAATGTTTTCTTGCGAAAAGGAAATAAAGCAAATATTAGGCAACTGCGGATAAATATGTGAGAGAATTGTTCCATTGCGTACATCAAAGCCCATAAAGGACAAATTTGAGAATCTTCAATCGATTTTCGGCCTTTCAGTGGATAGACTTTTAGATGAGTTTTCAATATTTCGACAGTGCAGTGTGCTACTTTAAAATTGCCCGGCGCGTTATATTGCATAGCTGTGGTACATAACTAAAAGAAAATCGACATGTTTGACGCAAGAGAACTCCTCCAATTCTCACAGCAACCGGAAATTCGAAATTTTTCGTGATAGTGGAAAATTTTCTGGGCAACAGGCTACATATGCAGTTTAGTGGGTTTCCCTATAGAAGCAGAGGCCTTGTTTCGAAAGTAGAGCGGACGTATGGAAGCAGGAAACTGTGCTTCTTCTGCGAACGATCACATGAACGCGACAAACGATCCAATTCTCTTCCCGTCCGCTTTGCTTCACAAGCGTAGAGGCTATACAGCGCCTCTCTTAGCACATCTCCTGGAGGAGGAAGTGAATGGTATTGGAGATCTGATCTGTTTGTAGCTCTGGCGGATGCGGAAGTTATTTCGGGAAGTGGACACATCGACTGAAAAAAAAACAGAAAAAAAAGAAAAGAAACAAATTTCAGCCTTATCCGCCAGACTTTTACCCGGTGCTAAAAGCCCGAAACTCGGTCCAAATAACAAACAGGCGAAACTTCTGGATAACGGCTAAACGGATAACCTAATCCGCTCATCCCTGGTCAGAGCCTGAAATGGATAAATGACTGGATAAGCAAACTATGCGACCAAACTCTATAAACAAACCTTTAGGCCCGTTTTCCAACCACATTGCTGGCTGCTAGAGCAAAAGCCCCTGAGTGTGCTGGAGTAATGTGGCGACCAACAACTGATCGCGTGAACAGATGATTGGAACGGTTGCTTTTGATCAGAGCAACAATCCTAGAAATGAAGCGAGTTTCCTAGTGATTAATAGGTATTTTTTGCGATTTATTTTGGAGTTGTCGTAGGAAACCAGAATCAGGGTCAAGCGTGGCGTTGGTAAAAAATGGACCCCGAGGCGAACCCCCTCGTAGACTGGGAAAATGCGACCCCCCAGTATTTTCAATTTTTTGAAATTTTTTAGTTATTATATATATTATAAATATATAACAACATAATCATAAATTTTTATATATTAGCAATTTTTAAAGTACGTAGAAAATACTTTTTNNCTACTCCGATCGCATTGCTGGAAGACTAGCTGATTTTGTGAATGAGTGGTCAAAATTGACAAGCGACCCGTTTACCATAAATGCAATTAAAGGGTACAAATTGCCTTTCGCAAGTCTCCCCACCTTGACACACAGTATTCATGGGGGGTGCAAAATCTGCCCAACACTGTCTTCTGAATCCAGAAAACTCCTCGAAAAAGGCGTCATTGAAAAATCAGGCCGACGCGAGTTTTTCATTTCGTCCACGTTTGGCGTACCGAAAAAGGACGGAACAACTAGGCCCATAATAAACTTAAAGCCACTGAACAAATACTTAGTAATTCCTCATTTTAAAATGGAAGGAATTCAAATGGTGTCAGATCTAGTTGTACCGGGCGGTTACTGCGCAAAAGTTGACATGTCTGACGCTTATTTCTCAATTAACATTGCCGAATGCCACCGCAAATATCTGTCCTTCATTTAGGACGATAAAGTGTTCGAATTTACTTGCATGCCGTTTGGGCTAGGAACAGCACCATACTTGTACACAAAAATTATGAGGGTGCTAGAGAGTTGGCTTACGCATCAATTTTGAGAAATCGATCACAGAACCATGCCAGTCAATGGAATTTCTTGGACTAATAATTGATACGGCACAATGTACATCCGCTATCCCCAGTCGGAAGCGTTCACGAATAGTAGAAAACGCAAAGGAGTTGCTCGCCTATGAATCCCCAACAAAACGACAAATCGCCAAACTCTTGAGTCGGCTTAACTTTATTTCCATAGCTGCGCCAGGCGCGAATTTTCGTTTACGAGAGTTACAAAGAGCCTAAGGTGGGCGATGGACGGAGAAGGAAGCAGGGGAACACATCAACCATTTGGAATTGAAAGCAGCATTTTTCGGCCTGAAATCATTTGCGAAGCAGTGGTCCGCTGTAAGCGTTTTACTCGAAATAGACAATACAACAGCGGTATCTTACATTAGAAAGCAAGGTGGCACGAAATCACGAGCGATTTCTCAACTTGCCCTTGAACTGTGGGAATGGGCCGCAGAGCGTAAAATAAACATCAATGCAACCTATAAGCCGGGATGCAGCAATACTGAGGCCGACTACCAGTCTCGCCATAGGGAAAAGGAGCGCTTTGAGTGGTCCTTAGATGTAGACTGTGCTGAGGCGCTTTTTAAGGAGTACGGCGCACCTGAGGTGGATTTATTTGCGTCGCGTCTCAACTGCAAGCTTGAGAAATTCATCTCTTTCTATCCAGATCCCGACGCATGGAAGGTGGATGCCTTCGCGCACAGCTGGTCGCACCTCTACGCCTTCGCATTTCCTCCCTTCATCCTAATAGCGAGAGTTATTCGAAAAGCGGTTCAAGACGGGGCTCGCCTTCTGTTGGTTACGCCACTCTGGAAAACGCAGAGTTGGTTCCCACTCGCATTGGATCACGCCGAGCACGCTCCATTACTGATTCCCAAACTCTCGCACTTGATCACGGGTCCAGAGGGAGATCCTCATCCACTTCTAAGGCAGGCGAACTTCCACCTTATTGCATGGAGAATCTCGCCAGAATTTGGAGGATGGAGGGGTACTCCAACAAGGCAGTCAGTGTCATCATGGCCAGTTGGTCTAAGAACACTCAGGATCAATACAACTCGTGCCTGATGAACTGGGCGAAATTTGCCAGGGATACCTGCTATGATTTAATCCCAACGCCAACCTCACTCTGTAATTATTTAGCCTACCTCCATGGAAAAGGTCGTTCCTTTTCCACAGTAGCCTCCCACCGAGCAGCGCTGGCAACCTTTTTTGACCATGTGAGCGGATCACATCTCTGTGAGGACCCTACAGTGAAAAGATTCATGAAGGGCCTATTTCGAAAGAACCCCTCAAGACCTCGGTATTCGTCGACGTGGGATGTAGGCACCGTACTGGACTACATCGAAGAACTAGGTCCAAACGAACACATGAATATACGCACGTTATCGCTCAAACTGACCTTCCTTCTATCGGTATGCTCACCGCGTCGCGTATCGGAGATAGCTTCTTTTTCTCTTGATTCACTCCAAAAACATTCGGAAAGATGGACCTTTTTCCTAGACTACAGGAATAAAAACAGGAAAGCTGGGCCCGCCCATACGGCTGTATACGAGACCTTCCACGAAAATCCTCTGCTCTGCCCGGTTAAATGTCTCGCTGACTATCTCAACGCCACAAAAGAGAAGCGAGGCAACGAACAACGGCTTCTGTTGTCATACGTGAATTTTCGACCTGTTACTCCTTCCACAGTCTCACGATGGGTTAAAGAAGTGCTCACGTCTGCGGGAGTAGCACCCCATTTTACAGCTCACTCAGCAAGATCAGCTAGCACATCCAAGGCCATGAAATCTGGCGCATCACTGAATGACATTCTAAAAGCCGCATGCTGGTCAGACAAGGGCCATACATTTCAACGGTTTTACTGTAGAAATACGGAACCTTCATTTCAGTCGCGAGTACTGTCAAGGTGATTTAAACAAGCATCTTGATTGTTATGAGCAATTAATATAATAGTATATTATACGAGATTAATTGATGTATAATATTTATTATATTATATTGCGAATAACAATCAACACCCACCCATTACGCGGTTCCCACCCAGGACAGTACTCTACTTATTTGCGGACCTCAATCCTCAAGGAGCGATCCAATGAGGTCAAATCGACGGCCGTCCAGCAGCAGTCAAAATGAGAACAGGGCGAGAACTCAGCACCCAGATAAAGGATCAGCGTCGAAAGCCAAACGTTAGGCCTTGCAAGAGCCAAGCGATAGGAACTAAACTTCTACCTCAGGAAGGCTAATAAGCCCTTTGTTCGTTGTGTTCATGCTAATAAATTTTCTTCACGCGTCACAACTCAAACAACTGAAGAGTAGGGAGGACCTCAAAGGTGGGAGGACTCCACTGAGTATTAAATTCTCATGCGCGGTGAGAGCGCGCTGGTTGACCACCCATAACAGGTCGTGGGAGGTCAAATCTTCAAAAGAGAAGACGACTGGAGTCACGGAGACAAAGCATCTTGATTGTTATTCGCAATATAATATAATAAATATTATACATCAATTAATCTCGTATAATATACTATTCGTGCCACTCTGTGAGCTATAAACTGCTTGATATCGCCTGTGTAGACATAATACATTCCTATCATCGCCCAAGTCTGTACATGACGGCACTCATTCCTTCAAGTACTCGGCAATATGGTAGTGCGGCATAAGAGCACTCTCTGTAGTGCCCTACTAGGCGAATGGATGGCGCCTTTGGGAGATTGGGAGGTCTTCGTGTGTAGTACACGGATTGAGTGATGATCAAAAGAACAATTCATTAATAGCACTCGTAATAACAATAAAATACGACGAAACACAAGTCAAAGAACACCGCATTGAATTAGAATGCTCTAGAAGAGCTGATCCCTTGGACAGCCATCTTGTATGAATTTGTCACGATTAATGTGGAAGTATGAGAGATGATCGGCTATACTGAATGATCTGTGCGTATTACGACATCCATAGTCATCCGACAAGCCACATATCTGCAATACATGGATAGGCTACGACATCATAATGCTCGATAGACATTCACAAGCTCACTCGGAAGGGATCTCCCTTTTCCATCTTGTTGTTGTAATGGACGAGATATCTATAGAACAGTGGCTGTTTTTGATATAGCGTGCCTGTGAGAGTTGTCGATGGATCAGCTGAGCGAGGGACACTAGCCACCTAAGGAAAATTCGTTTCTGATTTAGTTCCTTGTGTAGCATTTATCACTTTGGTACGAAGGTCTTGCACCAAAATTTATACTTTCCAGAACATTCAGAACATTACTGTCCATTGATGGAACCTGGTTCGCCAATTTTCATAGCTGAGAGTTAGTAAAACATTTTGCCACATTCTATTGATGAATTTCAATTCAAGACCAAGAAATTCTTGATCGAAATACAAATATTGGTGCAAAAATTTCGAACTAATTGGACACTTACAAAATCATCTCCCTTTACAACACGATATCGGAATTTCACATATTTCTCAACGGCTTCCGCAAAAGCGACATTTCCAGTTCGAGGCTCTCCAAATGTCACTAAGCGAAGCTTAAGTTGGCAGTTTCAGAGGCTGCAATGAGCCGTATGAACATTATAATATCACAAACCACTTTCTTGTCAACGAAGTCATTTTTTGCCAAATACAATGCAGTCATTGATGCTAGCGATCCTCCAAGAGAATAGCCAGTGACCTAAAAATCGATCTCTGAATCGCTCATAGCGTTATGCTACCTACTGCCGTCTTGATAATCATACTTCTGCAGTAAGGCATGCACAAACAGAATCACAACCAAACTACTTTTCGCTATATGAAAACGGACTGCTCATGAAAGCTTCTTACATACGAACTATAAAGCTTTTGTATTTTTACAAAGAAATTTGTGCTTAGTATTCGGTAGTTTTTCTGCGGGGGAAATGGAAAATCACGGTATGTCTGCCAAGAGCACTCAGCCAGTGTTTGTTTTTTAACATGCAGGCCATAAAAGGACTATACTCATATTATTCATAGCTGAATTGGGAGCATGCAACTGGTGTTGGGTTGGAGAATAAGTCAGTGCCATTCATTTCAAGTCGTTTTTTCTTGTTGATTTAGATGTCATTTTAATGCCTGTCATGGACTATTTGTAGATTTCGTTCTGTTCTCCCTGAGTTAAAACACCATCCGTCAGTTATTGCTGCATCTTGTTTTCTACGTCTGACCTTCCCAGTTGAGAAGAATGCACGTCTTCACCATCGACTACCGTTCGACCTCGATGGTGGATTAAATGTGGCCCATGTGGCAAGGGATATCACGTTCGTCTACGGCAGAACCTCTACAGCTAAATGGGCAGCGTGAAAGCGTCTTGCTTGTCTTAGAAAGGTCACCTTTGGTCTTGAATTGCCTCTGGTTCTGAACGCCTCATTTGTGTCACATAGATAAGATTGTCCTCTAGCGTTGTTCTAGATATAAAGAAGAACCTCTACTGATGCTGATTTTCAAAACATCCATGTCTAGTAGAGTTTTACATTCAAAAATATTTTTCGAATTTTCGAATACTCGAATTTTCAAATTTCTGGAACTACCCGAATTTTCGAATATTTCAAATTTCTGGAACTACCCGAATTTCCGAATATTCGAATTTACGAATTTTTGGTGCAAACGAATTTTCGAACATTCAAACTTTCGAATTTCTCGAGTCCATTGAATTTTCGAACATTCGAATTTTCGAGTTTCTGGGGACCCCAACTTTCGAATTCTTGCGAACCGCCGAATTTACGAGTATTCGAACCCGAATATTCGAATGTCCAAATATTTACTCGGATAACAATCCATTTGGCGAGAAAATTTTGCAAACGTGTATGTAGGCGAATGATGAAGTATGCTTCCCAACGACAAAAATCCCCCAGAAGTTCCTCATGGTTGGGAACTGGTGCTGATTTTACATATGTACAGTCGATAATGTACATATGGGTCCTAGAACTGCAAGCATTTCAAATTCCTGCTAGCCTAAGAATGCGAATCTGTTATGAGGCTTGAAATCATCACTCAAAGGATCCCGAACTTAAAAAAACTTTTAATTTAAAACTTCTGTGTTGCAGCACAACAAAACGAGCCATGGCACAGAATGCAGAAATACTGACGCAGTAAAGGTAATATTGGTTACTGCGCTTCAGCTACCATAATCATGAATGATTTAGACACGTATTACGTTCCATAACATTTGGCTCAAAAGTTGAAGTGGCGAGCTACAACTTGAGTCGTCGCTAACAACGCAACTTTTCGTAGACATTATACAGTGCGCGTCAAAACTTTACGCCCACCCTAGAAATTCGCCGTTTCGGACGAGGATCAGAATTTCCCGAGAAATGGAGGTTATTATCGTTTTCGGCGTGCTTGAAAACCCCCGCAAACTTTTGCTAGGTTATTTCTTAGTGATCCTCTGATTTTTTATTCGTTTTTGAAGGGAAAACGCGGCGGTTCAAAACTTTACTCCTCAAAATAGTCACTTCCTCATAGTGGTGACAAAGTTGTTGATGGCTCTCGCAAAGTGAGATGCAGAGGCGGAGAAAATTGTTTCTCTGAGGCTCTGTAGGGGTGTGATTGGTGTCTACTGCCATGGACCCCATCAGCTATTATGCCATCTAAGTTCCTCATGGTTTCTAAATTGCAAAAACAGGCGTTCTTGCTCATAGGGGTGACAGTGAGAGGCTGGGAGTTAGACGTGAAGGGTGCTCCGAGTCGTGATCCTGGCGGAAAACGAAGTGATGCACGCCGTGTCAAAGGAAACATGATCACAAATGCCTTTGTAGAGCACTGCTATAAGTTGACGAGCTTATCTGGATCCCACCTTTGCAATCCTGAAGTCAGAGGTCTGTCCTGATCACCGAAATTCAACCGCCTAACTTGCGGCAAAAAAGACACCTCCCACTTCTCCCATGAATCTCTACAGTAATGCAAAATTCTGCCAGGAAAATTATGGCCTGCCTTCAACGCTCACCAATGAACACAACATCAGATGATATGAGTGAAATCCTGGATGTTAGCAAGCATTACAAAAACATGCCATCCAAGCCCACATGTTGTTCATATTGTATCTGACAAAATCACTCCACTCCAAGTGTGGTGTGGCGTGGTCCGGAGAACATGCCTTATATTCTTGCCTCAAAAGTCACTAAACGCTGATATGCGTAGGCATTGGCCGATATGGAAACAGTCAGCGAAAATTTAGTGCGGATTTTCTCGGCCGACATTGTGGAGGAGGATGACCAGACGGGTGATAGGGGGGTGATGTCGGCCTTGAAATGCCTTCATCTGTTTCCTTTTCTGTCTATATTTGATGCAGTTGCTCATGGAAAACCTGATAAGCGTCTGCGCTCACTCAGGTTCTTAAGAAAATTTCGTTTTGTTCACACTTGCTCAGTGATGGGCTTGCTCAGTCAGCGACTGACAAAATACCCTAAGCCTTGATTTTAAATGCTCCATAGGGTTTTCTACGGTCTTTGTAAACGCTACTACATCAGACTGCATCATTTGTCAGTTTGTTAGCAACATCTTCGACATTTGTCAAGGGTGGGCGTAAAGTTTTGAACCCCCGCGTTTTTCCTTCGAAAACGAATAAAAATTTAGAAGTTCGCTAAAAAAAGACCAAGCAAAAGTTAAAGGGGGTTTTCAAGCACGCCGAAAACGATAGTGAACTCCATTTCTCGGGAAATTACGATCCTCTTTCGAAATGGCGAATTTCTAGGGTGGGCGTAAAGTTTTGACGCGCACTGTACGTATTCGTGGCGGGTGCTGATTTGTTGCCGGTGGGGAGGGCACGCTCGCTGTTACGGAAGTTCCAGAGCAAAAAAAACTCTCGTTTGGAATTTCGGCAACAGAATGGTGGAGAAACCGGTACCTCACCTGCGGAAATTCCGGTACTCCGCTGCGGAATTTCCGGCACAGTGTCTAAGTGTACGTATTAAGAATACTCATGGAAATATCGGCCGAGTGTGTGCGCCTGCTCGGGTTCTTAAAAAAATGTTGTTTTGTGCACACTTGCTTAGTGAAGAGCTTGTTCAGTCAGTGACCGGTAAAATATCTTGAGGGGCTTTCACACTTTCCCGCGGCAACAGCCCATGGTAGGCATAGGCAGGCGATATCGCAGCAGCGTCGCCCCGGTGGCTGCGCGACATCTTGAACAGCGGTGTGCTACATACTCCTTAATATAGGGCATAACTGGGTCAATGTCTAACTGGGTCAATGTCCCAGAGTCAATTACCCTACTTTCTCTGACTGCTCCGGTAATTTCAGCCAGGAGTTCAGCACCACAGCCACTGTTCCTTCCTGGAATTCCGTCCACATTTGAGGTGATAAAAAGATGAAATATTATCAGCAGGTATAACTATTGTCTTATCCAATTCGTATTCCAGCAGAGAATACAATATTTATCACTGCCAATACTGAAACATCTCCTTATTATCTTATCTTAAACGCGGGCGAAATTATTGCATTGGAATGAACCGTTGCCCTTTTGATGACCTCTTGGCTCCCATCCGTAATTAGCTGAGCATCCAGAGAAAGTAGGGTAATTGAATCTGGGGCACTGTCCCAGCTATGCCCTATATTCATGAATCCTGCAGGAGAATGTAGGCCACTGCTGTTCAAGATGTCCGCCTCCCCGCCCCGGCAACAATCCGGTGGCAACAGGTTGTATAATTTTCTGCCGCGATGAAGCTCGGCTCTGTCGCAGAGCGATGTGCGGCTGGGAATGGTCGTGAGGTATTTTGCCGGCAAGCGACAACTTTTGTCGCACACCCGCTTTTGCCGCGGTGATACCGCCGCGGCAGCTGCAAAAGTGCGAAACCCTCTTTAGGCATTGATTTCAGATGATTCATAAGATTTCCTAGGGTCTTTCTGAGTGTTGTTACATCAGTTAGCATCATTTGCGTTTTTGTTGGCATTTCCCATCTGCAATCGACATTTTTCAAGGGTGGAGTAAAGTTTTGAACCGATGTATTTTCGATTCGAAAAAAAGGATGAAAAACTAGGGGATCGTCTAGGAAAGACCCGGCTAACGTTACCACGGTCTCTATTTAAGCTAAAAACTACATTGAATGCCGTTACTAGGGAAATTTCAACCCTAGTCCGAAGCGATGGATTTCTAGGATGGGCGTAAGGTTTCAAAGCGTCCTGTATATGAGAATGTGAATTCGCCAAGATTTCTATTTCCTTGAGTGCTTTTGTCCAATATGTAGTGTAGTCCGCAACCTACCCAAACACGATAGTTCACATATTTTTTCTTCAGTTCTAGGAAATGCTCCTTCATTCCGGTCCCAATGAATGTTCTGTAAAATTGGAATTAGTTACAGTCGTTCTTAAAAAGATAGACGGATTGCGCGACTGCACCATCGCGGCGGAACCTGAACGAGGGATGCGGAGAGAGTATGCTCTAACTGAGAGGGTCGAGTAGATTCTGCTGCGAATCTGCAGCCGCGACGCTATGAAACCGCACGCGCAAGCCGTCTATCTTTTTGACAAGGACTGTATAGTACAGACACCCGAAATATTAGGTTGATGCAAAAGAAATGGCGCTCTTTTTTTTTCAGAACCATATAATCTGGTTTGGACGTAGTATGACATCTAGTTGTAAATATATTCTTGTAGAGCGAAGCAAGCTCTTTCGTTCTATATGTATACGAGGTGTCGGCTAGGCGAAGGAAACACGAAATAACAGGAAGCTTCCAAAAACCCTGCCTCCTGATTTTTGGATTTTGAGGATTTTTCTGTCATTTCACAAGCGACACAGTCCAAAATATCTTTTTTGTGTTAGGTCAGGACGTCAGTACCTACCCCACATGGGAGACCTGGTGCAACGGGATTGCCGTTGGTGTGACAGAGACAAGCACTTTTCAAAGCTTTTTCTTCGGTATCTCTAGGATTCTTGGTGGGTGATTCTCCCCGAGCTGCTTCTTAAAGACATCACCCTGCGCAATACCTGTTGCTGTTAATTACTTCAGAATGTCTTGAGGCTCTGTTAGAAAAACGCTATAGATGCTCAAAAGCACATTTTCTGCGGCCCAACTTTTCACCAAAATCTGCTTCCGAGAGCTGGTTCCAATTTTGATAACTTCCATGGGGAACCACTGAGTAGACACATAATCTACAAGAAAATTGTCGCGTTCCTGTCAATTTTCCCAGCTTCGGAATCCTTCATCCTGCCAGAAAAAAGCTGGCAAACAAAACGACCTAAAGACAAAGTTTTCTTGTTCTTCGGTTCTCAGTTTTCCGAATTCTCTGTGTAGGAGATCGGGGACCTAGCCATGCAATAAGCAATGGTCCACACTAATCAAAGATATTATGTCGTCTGCCAAGATTGCCGTCTGTTAGGGTTGTGAGAAAAAATGTAGTCAATACGAGAAAGCGCCATTTCTTTTGCATCAACCTAATATATTGGGTTGGGCAATAAGTTCGTGCGGTTTTTTTTTGCCTCAATTTCTTTACTGGGAACGCAACTTTGTTTAATTACCTATCAATAGCTATTTTGCAGCACTTGATTTACTCTTTGCAAATATTCTAACCGATTCCCTCACGAGGTGACACTTCACATGGAGAAGGGGCGTCGCCTCAACTTCCACCAAAACGGTATCCGACATGCTAGAACAGAAGGTAATTTTACGCATACAACCTCTACTAGCCTGAAGCAGTCTCCATCCACTTATTTTGGTCACTTCCTTGAGCAATTTCCAGATTTTCATTGAGAAATTGCAGTTGAGAGTCACAAATTGGGTCGTCCCAAACAATCTGGCTTTTCATGGGAAGGAATCCAGGGAGCTGCTCCGTCTCTGATAGCATTAATAGCGAAGAAAAGGGGCTACATGAATCACTTGTTGCTACATAGGTTGTTCGTGAAAAGCAGTACTTTCACTGCCCCTGGAAAACCGCACGAACTTATTGCCCAACCCAATACAATGAACTCCAAACGGCCGTAGACAAGGGGCAGGACCGCGCGCGGCCCACTCTGCTTGTCTGCTGCACCTCCCGAGGCAGCGGGAAAGCATGATGTATAGGTTTCCCAGTGTCTCTGCCCAGCAGGCCCGCTACCCCGGTGCAGCAGACAACCAGAGTGGGCCGCGCGCGGTCCCGTCCCTTGTCTACGACCGTTTGGAGTTGACTGTATATTGCAGTGCGAATATTTCAGAAAAAATACAAGAGAACCTGTAGAAAGCATGGTGGAAGTAGGAGATAACACCAGCTTCAGAATTGTCGAACTTTTCCCAAGCTCCGAGTTGAGCTCCGAAACCATTGAGCATTTCAGCAGCAAACTGGCGAGTGTTCGTGAAAAAAGTCAATATAAATGTTGCAATGTGTACCTGTTTCTGTGATTCGCTATCTCTGTATGCCACGTAAATCGACTTTGCCTCAACGGAAACAGCGAGCAAACCTCTGCACTGGTTGCCAGAGCTGTCGCAGTCAGTGGTAAACGTACGGATATAGCTGGAAATCGCAAGAGTTCTTACAGTCAGTGGAGTCATTTTTAGAGCAATAATACAAACCTTATATCCGGTCTCAGATTGTGCAAGCAAGTGCCGGGATCCTCATGTTTCAGCGACAGAATGAATGAGTATAATGACCGACCAAGTGCATCCGTATAGCGTCGGCCTTTAGCGTTGGAATTCTTGAAATGCTATTACATTAATACATTGTGTTAAATATATTCTGCTGAAGAAATGCCCACTAAAACGAAACCATTCAACTAGAATGGTAATTGAAATGACCAAAAGTTGCTAGGATCTCTATAGATTCATTAGCCGAGAAAATGTCGAAGCCCAAATTTTCCCAAGCTGGGCGAACGAAAATCATGATCTGCCGACCTCGAACACAGAGTAATCCACTAATTTTTGCCGCAACTACAGTCGAACATGGTTAAGCATAGGCCGGCGACGTCTCTGCGGCAAGAATCCATCGGCAAGCGCTTGCGCATTTTTTGCCGCCCTGCGAAGTGCGACAAGGAACGGTCGTGGAGATATTTTGCCGCCCGGCGACAACTTTTGCCGCGCTGTCGACGTCGCTGCGGAAGTTTGAACGAGCCTCTGAACACGACGGACAACACGACCCACCGGTGGATCGTACGTGTTTTAACTTTTTTTCTTCAGTGGAATTCCCAAGATTTTGCCTATATGAGTTACTTCACACGCTGATTGATGTCCATTTTGTACCAGTATTGGAGGGATACAGCACGCACACTGTAGGTACTGCAAATTTTTTTCTCAGAACATATGTAGTGAAACCTTGTGCAGTAGGGTTATTCGACATGCTGGAGACGAAAATGATATCTCTTTTGTACCGCAAGACATTTTATGTGATTTCTGTGGGCATACTGTAAGTACAGCTTCTAAAATATGGACACAGTAACGCCGTGCGGAGTAAACTTCGTCTTCGTTATCAACGTATCAGATATGTCCTTCGTACCGCCCATTGTGCGAAAATAAAACACAAATTCTCATTGGTTCAGAAATGCAAAACTTGCACTGTCGCGAACGTTTTAAAGGCAGCACCAGCAGAAATCCTCGACTCGGAGCTGAGGTGCAATTCGTAAAATAGAGAGTGAGCACATCACAAATGTGAAAAGAACACAAGGAATGATGACCTACCTGCAGAGAAACAAGGGTCGCTGTCGCGGCCACTCCGGGTTTTCAACGGCACGACGCGCCGGTTAACGCTATCGCAGTGGGTTGTCTGCCGCAGTGGATGCGTGCAATTCGTACCATTCACAGGGTTTCGTGGCGGGACGCGCGCACACCCTACAGCGGAGCACTCGTCCGCGCCTTCGACAAGTGGGAAAGAGCGTCTTCATTTCTTGCATTTCTTGCATTTTTCACGCAGTTTCTTCCCTGGATATGAGTTTGTCGTCCCGAAAAACCCCGAAATTCGGAGAAATCTCCAAAGCAAGGATTTCCGCGGATGCTGCCTTTAAAGGCAGCTCCGCGGAAATTTTCATGTTCGAGATTTCGCTAATTTTGAGGTTATCAGGGAGGATGAACTCATAGGCTATGAGGAAACAGCCTGAAACACGCCGCAAAACGGGAAATGAAGCCACTGTTTTCCATGCATTCACAGCGCGGACGAGTTTTCCGCCGCGGGTATACGCGCGTAACGCCACGAAATCCTGTGGATCGTGTGTATTTCATACACTACACTACATATACTGCTCTACGCCATGTGCCGCAATAGCTCTAGCTGGCTCTTCGAGCCGGGGAAAACTCGTGCAGGCGTGAACACGGCCAGGCGGGTTCACGACGTCAGTTCGGTTTTCTCTGCAGGTACGCCATTACTGCTTGTGTTCGTTTCACATTTATGATGTGCTGAGTCTGTACTTCACCACCCGCACATCAGCTCCGAGTCGAGGATTTCCGCGGGTGCTGCCTTTAAAGGAAGCACCCACGGAAATGCTTGCCCTCGAGATTTCGTCACAATTTGGGGCAATCACGTGTGCTGATCACTGTTCCAATACTAAAAACATGTGGAACGTTCGAAATTCCAGTTTTTCGGTGCCTTTATTCTGAATACATTAGAGCAGGTTGAGCCCAGTCGCGCGACCTGTTCGATGTGGACCGATCCAAAAAGTCGATACCATCGTATTTTTTGACAACTGTTTTGTCGGCATTTGGCGCTGTTTTGCAGCATTCCTGGGGCCGCATCCAATATATTTGACCGTGGGAGGAAAAACAGCCAGTATTTACCCGCTTCCACTGAGTTTTATCCACCCTGCTAAGCAATTTAACTCATCCATTCACTTGTTCGTTTCTTAGCGCAAGTGCGATGTTTCGACGAGAAACAACGCTAAGTGGAGATGGAGTGGATCATTGATCGTTATCAAGCGGAAATCGACCGGATAAAGGTAACCTGTGATGAAACGAGTGGATTATCATATCCGCGGATATTTTATTGGGTAACTGATTCTCTAGAACACCCTAATAGACTGTGTTTCATAATTATGTATAAGACACCCCCATCTTTCCAACTCCCGGCTTTTCCACCGGCCGTGGAATTTTATCTCTAGTACCATTGTGATCAGCACCTAAAATAACCCTGGTATCCTACTTTTGAGTTCACCGCTGCAACTCTAGTATTAAACTGTCTTATTCTTTTTTAGCACACTTCGTAGTCACAACTATACATTGGTATTCGAACGAATATTTTCGAACGAATATTCGAATAATTCGAAATTTTCGTTATTCGAATGTTCGAATAATTCGAAAAACGCCAAAATTCGATTATTCGAATATTCGAATTATTCGAAAAGTTAAAATATTCGATTATTCGAATATTCGAATTATTCGAAAAGTTGGAATATTCGATTATTCGAATATTCGAATTATTCGAAAAGTTGAAATATTCGATTATTCGAATATTCGAATACTAGACGGCATACCCGGCTTCGCTCGGGAGTTTCACTACCCCGGGCTTTTCACGCTCATGCGGATAATCAGGATACAAATATGTACATCGATTTGAAGTGACCATCATTCCGGTGATTACCCCCTCGAAAGTGAGAAAAGTCGATAAAGTCAATAAATCGATACCATCGCCCGAAACAGCTGTCATATTCTTGCTCAGCACATTGGAGGACCCTAGTAGACATGTCCTCGCCCGGTTCCCAGCGAAAGTGGAAAAAATCGATAAAATCAATAAATCGATACCCTCACCCAAAACGATTGTCATATTCGTGCTCAGCACATTGAAGAACCCCAGTAGACACGTGCTTATCCGTCCCCGAGCGAAAGTGGAAAAAATCGATAAAATCAATAAATCGATAACTTGGTGCAAAATGGTTGTCATATTCGTGTTCAGCGTACTGAGGAACCCCAGTAGACACGTGCTTACACGTCCCCGAGCGAAAGTGGAAAAAATCGATAAAATCAATAAATCGTTAACTTGGTGCAAAATGGTTGTCATATTCGTGTTCAGCGTACTGAAGAACCCCGGTAGACACGTGCTTACCCGTCCCCGAGCGAAAGTGGAAAAAATCGATAAAATCAATAAATCGATAACTTGGTGCAAAATGGTTGTCATATTCGTGTTCAGCGTACTGA
>JARK01001375.1:450279-510443 GCA_000688135.1 Ancylostoma ceylanicum
CTGGCTAAAGTACAGGCGCTTAAGCTGCATTTATAGTGCATCGGAGTCCGATCCGATCAGATAATAAATGATGCGTATCGATCTTCGTCGAAAGAGGATAGATACCTATCCTTCGTTATCCGACCGGATCAGACTTCGATACACAACAATTTCAGCTTTAAATACGTTGAAAGCTAGCAGTCAAGATCCCAACACCATTAATTTGAAAAAAAATGTAGAAGACGAAACAGAAAGTGAACTGAACCTACCGATAGTATATTACTCGACCGCCTATACGTTCAAGGACTTCATTTGGTGAGTAAGAAGGATGTGCGTAGAATTTCACCGAACCATCCAACATAGCCAGGCGACTCAGCGCGTATGGCCACTTCTCCCACGAGCTTCCAACCTCAAAATGAAGTGATTTAGTCTCGAAAACGACAAAAACTGTTCTGGAGCACGACCTAAAAAAGGTTTTCAGGAACATTTTGGGAGCATGTAGTGCGATCACCAAAAAACCATGGATCGTAAAGCTGTAAACCTCGTCGCTAGCAAAAATAACCGAAAACCGCTTCTTTCCCATTAACTTTCAAAACTGTAAAAGACTCGCTCCTCCGACTAAAAATGATGAGGAATCATCCATCTACCCGCTTGAGACCAATCCAAAGTAGGGGATGAATATGGTGGCATTATAGCACCCTCTCAAAGTTGTGTGAATATCTTGGGCGATGTATGATTTGAGCGGAAACCAACCTCAGTAAATGCAAGCCTTTCCACAGGAATTCCAGAAAGAGCGGACACACTTTGAGCGAGCGATTCCATTTGGTTTGAAGCATTTGGATCAACAAGCGCTTCTTGGATACCGGACACTTCTACAGTTGATGGTCGGAATCTGCGCACCAGTACAGGTACACCGGGTTGACCAATGAGGCGCTCATCTGCAAAATGAACACGACATCAACAAAACTCAACTCATGCGCAGCAAAAGCTTTACCAGTTATAATCTGGAAATACACATTGTTGGACCACTGAGAACCACGGCAGTCCAAGGTGTCTGCAGGGTTCAAAACAGCCTTGACTGGACGACTGATGGTGGACATTTCCCGGAGCCGCACTCTGAGGTGAGTTCAATTTCAATAATAGCTTCAGAAACAAACTTTCAATGGACTAACTGGTTCAAAGGCAATCGCTGGCCGTAGATCTCAGCGTATAAATGAATGCATTGCAACATTAAATCTCCGACCAAAGTCTGCTTTGAGGCTGGACATTCGAAGAGAACTCTCCAATTTTCTCGCTGAAAATACAATAAGATGAAAGTTCTGCTTCTATAACAGGTAATTCACCCTCGAGTACAGGTCTCAATCATTATTCTCTGATGTTTTTAACTATTACTCACGAATATAAAGATTCCCTCTACTTAAGATATGTTCAATTAACATTAAATGAGATTACAGTTGCATAGCACAACATCTCATCTGTAACTACATACGTTACACCGTCAGCTAAACCTACCATTTAGATGGTAATGTAATGTATGGTGTTATTCGTTCCTCGGAAAATGGAACCTACCCACCCCTCAAAAAGGGGTAGGCAATCGAGTTATTCCAAGATCGACGGAAGATTCAGAACCAAAATTGTGTCTAATTCATTTTTTAATTAAAAGTTGTACACAACCAAACAACTTACATTAGGTTCATCCAAGTCAAATTGCAAAACGCGAATGAGCTTCTCATCCTCTTTCAGAGGAGGTCTCAACTTGACTCCTAACTGAAAAGGACAGAAAAATCATCAGCACAAATTTCAGGATGAGTGGAACTAATACGTACACAAAACAGTAACGAATTAGTCGCATTGCCCCACTCCATTGAAAAAAAAAAAACTCAAAAGCCTTGAATAAGACATGACAACAGCGAAATTCCGGGAAAAGGTGAACAATGTGCAAAGGAAGAAAAATTGCGCTCACCTTGAGGACATTGTCCAGGGCGTTTCTTACACTTTCATCGTCCTTATTATTGCATTCGTATCCTTTGTCATCCTCCTAAAACACAACTTTAAATAGTTGTGAAATAACTTGGCTTCATTGTCATTTAAATTTAGGCAAGCAAGGAGTAACACAAACCCTATAGTGTTTTATGACAACGAATTGTGTAGTATCCATGCCGAGTTTCTTTCCAAGCCAACATTTGAACTTTCCAAAGGGCAAGCGTGAATCCACGTCCAGGTGAAGATCTAAGATTGTTGTTGTGAAATAGAAATTAAGGTGCAATGTTCAAGAATTAATACAGTGAGCGTCAATGGCGGTGACCCGTCTGCGGCCTCAAAAGGAACGCGCCGCGACCGCGCCACTCGAGCACGAATCCTCTCCAGGACATCAAATTATGCGGTTTTCTTAACAGTCAGTTAGTTTTCTTATTAGATACCATGGAATGTGATGAACAACTAACAAGGAAACCCAGATTCGCCACCATGGCTAAGATTGTACCATGAGCGGCGCGGTCGCGCGGCGCGCTTTGCTAGACCGCAGACGGGTCACCGCCATTGATGCCCACTGTAGATAAGATAACGTAATTTAAAAATGCTCAGATAATGGTTTCACAGAGACGGCGAAAGCGCATTCAGAAATAGGATGTACTACTTTCGTTGAAATAGAACATTAAATTTTCGCGAACAATAAGCATCGAAGTTTCAAAGCTAGTGGGCGGAAATGATGGGGTGTTAAATTTCCTAGTAAAGTAGCGCATAACCTACTACTTTTGTCAAATCCCATAAAAAAAAAGAAGGAAGAGAATCAATTCACAATTTCCTGATGAAGATGGCAGCTCCAGTACGCTGTTTATTGGGTCATCCAAGGCGGAACCCGAGGATGGCACCGGCGTGGCATCGGATGATTCGGCGACTGAATGCGATCCAGAATGAGACCGGAAAACATCTTCGTTGTCGTGTTCAACAACTGCAGCAAATGAAGCCTAAAGAGGAACAAATAGTGCATTCAGTACATTGCCAGGAATCGCATGGGCGACCTATCGCACTCACTGTGAAATCTGTATCGTTTATTGCCTCGTCGACGTCGGAAACATTCGGTGACATCTGTAAATCCGGAGATAACATTGCAGTCACAGCCTAACTGATGCAACGCTAACAACGATCGAGCTTTTTTTTTTCTACACTACGATAGAATGGCTGATATAACTACTGAAAATCAACATAAAAAATGTAGGAATTTGGAATCCGCCCTTGACGCTCCGAAGAATTGGTCCAAGATCGATTTTCACTGGTTCCTGATATGATCTTAGTACTACAGTGACGAGCTTGTTCCAGCATTGATTAGGACGAACAACCTCCCTCCTCCCTCCCTACCCTACTTCCCCACAATAACCTCACATTGGCAAAAACCGCTCGAAACGGGATGCATTAATAAAAAGCTTGCAACTGAAATGTCTTTTAATCAGATAAATAAACAAATCACAGGATATAATATCATGGGAATGTAAAATCCATTTCACACAACGTCTTGCTCATCTCAGAAATCAGGGAGTTTAGCAGACTAGTAACCCTTAGGATTAGCTTGGTTTCAAAGGCAGTGCCTCACCTTCGAATCGTTTTTTGAGTCTATTGAACAAAGAGAATCTTCAGGCGACGCCGATTATTAAGACAAAAAAGAATCCTTACAAAGGAGTTTTTTTTTTCATGTAGAACTCGGGAGACGCATTGAGACATCTGCCACTATGAAGCGCTTGTACCAGCGATTGACATCTCCAGCTGCACAGCTTTGCGCATCCCGAATTCTCTGAGAAAAAAATGGCCCCAGAAACGGGATTTCCTGAAGCTCATTTCCATAGAGAAATCTAGAAAAGGGTTCTAAAGCGAGACACTGCCTTTAAGAGAATGAAACGAATAATAATCATCAAAAAGTCATATGAGCTGGGGTCAGCAGAGAGGGTGGAAGTACCGCAGCATCTTAATCCAGCTAAGTAAGCTTACACTGGGAGCCTTCATTGAAATGGACTATGCTCCCCAGCAAACATTGGAATAGGTCAAATCTGCAACGTGTTTTTTCTGCAATTTGGTGGACCATGCATACCCTTACACGACTAATCGGGGTCTTCTTGATATTCCTCGTACGGAAACCTCAAAACGGCTCTTAGATGGGACACTGCCTCTAATGTAGGCCACTTTTAGGTCAGGCGCTATATATCTTTGATGGAATTCAGTGCTCGAGCCATGATTGATTATAAGATTTGATCACTGTTGGTTGTCGCTTATTTATAGTTGGTTTTTCCGGGATCTTACCGAAGAATAAGATAGAACGGGTTTCGCTGGCAAGCAGTAATGTCCAGCTATTGTAATTTGCATCTATTGTAGTTATATCAGTGTATTTTCACTTAAACCAAGCTCAATTGAAGTTAGCGGCTAAGCTGCTTCATTTACTCCGCATCATGTGTAAACGAATACCTGAGGTGTATTTTGGCAGCAACTGCCAATATCAGCCGCAAAGTCGTTACCAGTAAAGTCACTTGCTCGAGATGATGATCTACTTGCTCCGCTTAGCGGAGTAACTGGAGCAGAAGCAAACGCTGACGAGGCAGGGCTCTTCAACTAGAATTGTTCTAATGTATTTGCTAGTCCGTGTATGATGCCTCTATTTGTGGATCGCCACCAGTTGTAGCCCCAACTAGTCGCTTTCGCCACAACGGGAATTTTCAAAAGCAAAGTTTTGGAAGAATTGTGTGGGAAGGCGAAGTGTCGAGCTTTGCGAGTTGATCATATATCCGTCCACCTACTATCGTCTATCCCTCACTGTCGTCTTCGGGGCGAGGATTTATGAACGTTCAACCAGGCAAAACCAGTCTGGCTAGTCAACTTTCGCTTTCTGCGTCTCCTGACATTACGAAGTCTTTACCATATCCAGTCATGCTAATCAGCGTTGGTTTGCCTGGTTGTGGTCTCATGAATCCCAGCCCCATGGTTGTTGGACGAATTTTTGCCCAGTAAAGATGAACTCATTGTCAGCTAGAGGGCAAGAAGAGGACAAATGGGTCACTTGGCATGCTCGGCGAACCCCACCTTTACTGCATTCTTAAGCCTTTACCCTTCGTAGCAGCTAATGTGCATGGGCGAGAGTTAACAATACGCTACTTTTACCAAACTCTATTAGAGATGTGATCAGTACATTTCCATATTCACTTTTTTCTATATTCACATTTTTACGGATGAGAGCGAAATGAGGCAAAGCGAAGTTTGCAGAATTTGAAAGTTGATGTTAAAAAATTCTAGATCTCAGAAAAGTTGTTTCTAAAGAGCGAAACTTCAATATATCTGAAGTACTCGCGTGATTCTCTCAAAGTATGTAGAAAAGATCTATTCTCACCAGCTGTTTGTTGTTAGTCGCAACTTCTGTCCATAGAGAACCAGAGTACGCATTAGTCGTAGCCTGCGCACGAGCAACCTCTTCTAAAATATCAAAAAATAACCAGAATATCAGCAAATCAATAGATCATAAAGTTCCTAAAGATCAAATTAGACCCGGACATTACAGTTCTTTTGGCATTCTTATCCTACGCAGATTCACGCAGATAACCTTCCTTGTAAATTTTCTACTTTACTTGATTCTTTCTCTAGTACTCCTATTGAAATGACACATGATACATATAAATATGCTTTTTTTATTTCAGATAGAGGCTTCTCCTATCCCTCATTACATTAACGTTTTCTAACCGTTTATTTAATGTTCAAGAAGAATGGAGCAATAAAAGGCTTGTTATACCTGGTGGAGGAAGTTCGACAGCCAGGGATTGAGCGAACTTCTTTCTGTCCAGGACAGCAAACATCATGGTCTCGTTCAACGCCTTGCCTCTGTCCTCCTCAACTTCGCGCAGAGAATCACCTTTGGCTCCATTGTCACAATACACCTTAAAAACGCACAACTCAAACAAATCAAGCCAAACACTCACACTAGTGCCGCTCATTGCATACTCTACACAAATTCAGGGCATACTTTGAAAGCTGTTGTGACTGAGATCTATTATGCCCTGCCATCATTACATAGATCCAATCCCCGATAACGGAAATGAAGGGAATCATTAGATGCTATGAATTTATGTGCATGCGCGGGAGAGAGACGAAAAACTCTGTGAAGCGATTCTGCGAAAAGCATTAACTTCGACAAGAACACCACCCATACGTAGACCCCATTCTAGTTCCTTGTAATATTCAATAGTTCGCCAAGAAAGATCTAATTATGTAGAATCCTTGCAAGATTTACAAACAGGGAGCCCAACCATGCACATAATCTATAGTGGGTGTTGACGGCAGTGGCCTTTTCGCGGAAAAGCATGCGTCGCCACCGCGCCGCTCACGACGCGGCGGTGGCGAGTCTGGGTTTTCTTATTAGTTGTCCATCACATCTGATGTTAACTAATGAGGAAACTAACTAACTATCATAGCTCCTTGTCCCGGAGGGGATTCCTACTCAAGCGGCGCGGTCGCGCTGCGTTTTTCGAGGCCGCGGAAAGGCCACCACCATCGACGCCCACTGTAATCTATATAAAAAGAACACAGAGAGCGATTAGAGCAGCTGCGATAGTTCCGTGTGGCATAATTTCGCGTACTCCCGACAAATATAATCATAGTCCACGTTGCCAACAAAATTCAAAACATTCGAAAATCACGGTACTATACTAGTTGTTACTCATGCTTCACTGCCCTAATGGAAGATGCAGGGAAAGTTCCGAAAGTGGGATGAGGAAGTCTCTTAAAGAATTGAACAATACGCTATTTGAAGTTATACATTAAGTGCTCTGACCGCTAGTAGACAAGAAACCGCTTCCATAATAAAAAAGGAATACCAGAGGCACGGCAGAGAAGCACTGCTGCAGCAGTTCGAAGAAATTCGTTGCAGGCGAATCGAGCAGCACTAATCCATTCGGTTGCGTGTCCCGTTCTAGCACTAGTCGAGAAGCCACAGCTGCTCGTTGTCCATCACCAAACATAGACCCGATAAGTTGCTTCACTTGAATTACCTGTAATGAAACCGCTTGAAACAAAGAAATGGAACAATACAAACTGCATTAGCCAACGCCCTACCGAACGAAGCTCAGGGCTGACGTAAAGATAGAAAGACGGATATATGCAACGGGCTGAGATGTCAACCCTTGACACACGGATTACACGTCCATTTGGTGGAGTGACAGGGAATGGGATTCCTGAAAGGAGTGATTAATTGTTTTGATATTCGAATAAATGCCAGCTACCTTTTCCAGTTATCTATTTCTTATAGTAGTAATGGAAATGAGAAATATTCTAAGTCAGCACTGCTGAGATACAACGTAACGTACCTCTGGGTCGCCAGACGTCGAGTAAGAACATGATGGTGTTGGGCCTTCCGTGAATAAGACATGTCTCAATCTTCTAAATTACCAACATGAAGGGAGCGAATTCTTGAAGCATGAGGAAAGAGGCAGTTATCAAGGTTCGGATCAGGGATTAGCGCGAATATTACGTGAGGCCGGAAGTTCGGAAGTCACGAATTGGAAGAATTTCGAGGCAATGGAAATTTGGAGGGGTAAAAACAGCATGCATGACTCGGCAGAGGCTGCGTGACAAGAGGTACGCTGCTGGGTTGTGATTGGTCGATTCATGCGCACGTCGCGGCTGCAGCCTTTAAGAGTATGAGCAGTACTGTGAAGAAATAGAAACGTTTTCGAAGCTAGGGAGGGACAGATGAATGCTATTGCAGGCAATAAACTGCAAGGACGCGGCCACCGCTATCATCCAATCGAATCTGAAGGGCCAAAATGGATTCAAAAAGCATGCGCATCCGGCGCGCTTACGGCGTACGTCTTGACTGCCTCCTCTCGGCAGAACTCAGGCACTGCCAGTTCTTCAAGAATCTAGGAGTTAGAAGGCCGCACTACGTCAGAATTCAAGAGCTTCCGGACTACCGAAACCTTTATTCCACTTATCTCTAGTTCGGATGGAGAAAGTAAGCAAAAACAAAAGAAGAGAAACAGTTACCAAGCTTACTCTTACTTAGGCGATATAAACGAAGTAATTTGTATACAAAATATTACCTTAGAGAGATCTGCTCTGGACACGTAAGCCTCATGAATCGTCAAGCCACGATCGTTGGTAACACGGATGAGACGACTGTGATGGCGGACGATAGAAGGGTTGTCCTTCTCCGTAGGTGATAGGGCACGTGCTTTCTCTTCGAAAAATTTCAACGACTGAAAACTAACTAATTTTAAGCCGTTTCTCTACAAGGTGGTTACCTAGGTAAAATAAAATACTAGTGTGACATACGTGATTGTAAATGTCGCACAGGGTATTAGACCGGGGCATGTCGGTAACAAACTGTTCACTAAGAATCGCTTCGTTGTCGCATACCATGTTCAGGTGGACTTTAACCTGTAAATCATACTTGTGTAAACTAATGAGAAAAAACTCAAATGCAAAAAAATTGTCTCGTCTTCAGTACAAAAGCACAACTTACATTTACAAGATTCATCTGGTAAATTCGCTGCCTTTCCCGCTCTGCTTCTTGCTCTCTCCACTGACTTTTCAGCTGCGTAATATGATGTGGTAAATCTGGTGTACGAATGAAATTCGCGTTTAGTTTATTAATCTGCAACGAAAAACGTTTTTATTTTTATAGTAAATGTAGAATTTAAAAGAAAAAAACAAAGCCACCACCTTTCTATACATAAGCATATACGCGTTTGTATTACTCGTAGACCACCCGCCATAAGAACCACCGAAACTCTTTGAAATTTCTTCAGGGCCAACAGGTTCGACACGAGTATCGTTAAAACAATACCACCGACCCTGATCCATATTCCTGAGAGGGAAAAAAAGCTTCATTTAAATACAAATATGGATATGAAAAGAACGAAATCCAAAAAAAAATCATTTTAAAAAGGAAAAAACCGATAGAATTTCAAACAGCATACTTGATATGAGCGAAGTAATGACCGCCAGCTGCACTTCCTTGATGCACCATAACAGAGAACAACTCATATACATACTCTCCTCGTTTGAGTAATTTATTAACATGGTCTCGATCTAACTGCTGGCCGACAATAAAGGCTTCTAAATGTGAAAAAGATGATATAGTAAACAAAGGCTTCGCCAAAGTTCGGAAGTCCACTGACCAGGATTAGCAGCTGATCCAGGCGATTCTCCATGAGAAAGCAGATCATCACACATAGACGGTGAGCTTACAAATGGGTTCAAATCCAGTACATCTGGGAAAGTCATTCTGAAACGATACACTACTAGTAGTTTCCCAAGTTAAAGAAACCAATCGAGGCAATACCCGCTAAATGAACGTACCTATCGTTGAGTTTTATCCTGTGCATGGTGTTGTAGTCGAAATCGAAGCGTTTGAGCTGGATAGTGAGTAGATATGGAAACTCCGTAATACGCAGCCCCTAAAAAACCTTTTAATATGGGTAAGGATCAAAGGCTAAAAAATGGCGACCTTGTGAGCATCCTGTTTGGAATTGCAGCTTTCACAGAAGTATTGGTTGCTGCCATCGAGTAGTTCAGGTGTGATGAATGCGCGAAGAGCTTCCTCCTGGAAAAAAGGAAGTGACATGACAGACGCATAGCATGTACTTCATGTTAATCACTGAGATTTTGTCGATCTGACACCTTCTAACAATACATACAATGAACTCCATACAGCCGTAGACAAGTGGCCGGACGGCGGTGCGGACACTCTGGTTGTCTGCTGCACCGAGGCAGCGGCCCTGCTGGACAGAGGCACAGAGGAACACCGATACGTCGTGATTTCTAGCTGCCTCAGGAGGTGCAGCAGACAACCAGAATGCTCGCGCCGCGGTTCCGCCCCTTGTCTACGCCGTTTGGAGTTCACTGTAGCAGGAAATTATCCAGATAATGTCAAAAAAAAACTCACAACACTATGAAAAGCTTCAACTGCTCCAAACGGTTTCACAGCAAGAGGAAGGTCAAGGAAAACGTCTGGACGCACATTTTCTCTGCCGCACTTCAAACACTTGACGAAATCCTGCATCTTCCCTCTAAATTCACAAATAGGAAAACAGAGCAATTCAAAGAAATATAGAGAAGGATGTGACTGCGCTGACCTGTATAGAGTTTGTATGAGTTTTTCATTCTGAGTACCTTTCCATTTGAGCTCTAAAGCATCAAACATTAGGCGACACAACTCCTGAACATCGTGTTGATCGTATGCTGAAACAAATGACCCAAATCACTGGAAATGAGGGTATCGGTAATTGCTGTCGAACAGCGTAAATAATCACCTTCACTGCTGGACCACCCAAAACTCGCAGTTAAATCCTTCGTTTCCAGAGATGCAAGGTCACTCGTTTGAAGAAGTAAGAAAAGCTTTTGTATCTGATAAGGGATACTTCTAGCTTCTCTTTCCCCAACATTCGTCGATGATTTCCCATTACTGCGGTACTCCCACCTAAAATAACACAGTAGGATTGAAAAGCTCCGAATGCAATCGAAAAACTAGGAAATTCCCAGATCAATTGAAAAATCAGCAATGTAAATAATGTAGAGATAAGAAAAATACGAATGAAACCTCCCATTCCTATAAGATTTGAATGAACTCAAAACAACCGCGCTGATCCTTCATTTGCTCCTGATCAAGCATTAAAAAAAGAAACTTTTGAAGAGACAGAAGACTTTACAAATGATATCCCAAACCAAGGGAACTAGTCCGAAATGTGAGAATTTTAGGTTGACATGAAGCCGATTTTTGTCGAGCTTTTTTTTCTTGCAATGCGCTGAAACAGTTCTCTGGAACGGAAAAAGAAGCAACTCACTTATAAATCGCATTCCGGAACTCTGGAGTCATGTATAACGATTGTACAAGACTGTTGAGGTAACATGTCATTGCCTGACAATTATAACAGCTATGCACCAGGAACAAACAAAAAAAAAAGACACACGAAAAAGTTGATCTACCTGATTGATAAGGCCCACATATTTATGACCATTTTCATCAAGCGGAGCATGCGGCGTTACCTCTTCCTGCGGATAGGTAAGCGAAGGCTGCGGAGCCACAACGCCCGAGTGATCTGCAGAAATCAAACAGCTTCTTTACTTGAGAAAAAAAATACTGTTCCTATATGTGTCAGAGATTGTGGCAGAGGAAAACATGGTGCACAAGTCCCTATAGGTTTTACTCGGATTTTTGGCGACTGCACCCTTTTCGGCATGTAGCCGCAATGTCCTAAGCTTTTTTTTTTGGTCTCGTTATCTATTTCCACGAAAACTCTGATATAAGCTACTGTGACTTCAACGCCTCCGCTCTACGCTACAGCGAAAATTCAACAAAACACAAGTTTTCACGTCCCACCAAAACGAATAGCAGACGAGTAGCAAAAACAACTGAGAGTATGCGCAGCAACGTTACAACTCTAATAAATTGATGCCCCAAAGAATGATTAGCTTCTATCAGCTAATTTAATAAATGAACAATAATAATCAACATGCTCGACGAATGCGAAGCACACTACCTTCATTGGTGGAAGTATCATCCGATTCTACTGTCGGGCCGGGGATGTTGGCGGTTCTTCCAAGTTGCATGTCACCCCCGGGAAGACCGCAACCTGCTGGACTGAAGAGGACGCCAGGAGAAGATGGAGAACTGTCTGTAACGAGACACTGGACTTGCAATCGAAGCATTTATGCATCTAAGCATGACTTCTTTGAGAGAGTACCCACGGAAAAATCTACTTCTAAACTAAAATTTGTCAGAAGTAAAGGACCGTTAACACATGTTATCTCAAAAACAACAATTTAGCACCGCTGTCTGATAGGAAAAATACCCTCTAAACCACGGACTTGGGCGCGTGTGACGCAATGGTAAGAGGCTCGCTGCGCAAGCACACGGTTGATGGTTCGATCGTGCCCACGGCCAACCAAGCCGTCCATCCCTCCGGGGTCGGTAAATTGGTGCCAGAGGAGTCTGGGAGGATGAGGCACTGACTTGGTTCATCGGATGCCCCCCGCAACTCACTGTATAGGGCACATACGCATTCAACGCCTCTACGATGCTCACAAGGGAAGTGCACGAGCTTAAGCTGCGATTTCGAAACGAGACATATATGGTAGGGAGGCTTGTCCCAAATGATGTTGCAGATTATATTTGAATTTTGCTAAATGGTTAATACATGCTCAAAACTCCTCGTCGATGATATCTCACCGCACGGACATACACCGCGTTCACTTACGGCTGTGCAGCAGGGTGGCCGAGTGGATAGTGATGTAGACTCGTAGGCAGAGGCTCGAGGGTTTGGATTCCGCATTCATGTTTTGTTTTGCAAACTTCCATTTTCAACCTTTAACGGAATTCGGAGCTGTTCAGGAGCTGAACAATTAGTTATCTCACACTGTGTATGCTACTATAGGATTTTTTTTTCGATAGGAAGCCTCCTCCGCCGCCTGACGAAGGCTTGGCTCCATGCAATCTCGGAATTAGTACTTTTTCTGGGTCAAACAAAAACAGGTGTCATCTGATAGAAGAACCTTTTACTAACCGCAGCGATGTGCACTGACAATGAAGAGCGAGCGTTCGAAGGTGAACTGCGAGTTTCGATGTCCTCACAGTCTATGTCCCAGTCGACGTCTATTTTCTCGTCATTATCCTCTTCAAGATCTTTCTCGTCTTCTATCGTCGAGTCGCAGTAATCCGCATCGAGTAGAACCCTATCAGAGGCCTCCGATATCTTGGGCTCTTGACGAGTTTCGTTGGTGGCTGACCAAATTTGGCGGGCAAAAGCGCAACCGAGCGTGAGCCCTTCGGACATTTCCAGCGGTCAGAGAATAAAAAAGTGACCGATTCGATTATATCGTATGTGAGAATATTTTGTCTTGCCATCGACATCACATTGATACCCAGTGTAAAGCATTTATCTACTATTTCCAAAGAATCGGACGCAGTTGTTGCTCATTTACCTCCTGTACAGCTCCGAATTCGGTCAAAGGTTTGATATGGAAGTTTGCAAAACAAAACATGAAGACGCGATCCAAACCCTCGAGCCTCCACCTACGAGTCTACATCACTATCCACTCGGCCATCCTGCTGCACAGTCGTAAGTGAACGCGATGTATGTCCGTGCGGTGAGATATCATCGACGAGGAATTTTGAGCTTGTATTAACCATTTAGCAAAATTCAAATATAATCTGTAACATCGTTTGGGACAAGCCTCCCTACTATATATGTCTCGTTTCGAAATCGCAGCTTAAGTTCGTGCACTTCCCTTGTCAGATTAAGTCAAATGCGTGGCGCATCTCACATGACGGGATTGATGAACTCTGACCACTTTATCCTTCTGAACTATGGACTTCCCGATAAAGATGCGAGTAAAATTTCCGTGGTCCTGCCTTCCAGATGGATACACGCAAGCTTCTTATTCTTACGAATCATCCAAAACTATTCACTCCCCACTCTATCAGTGAACAAGTTGCTTCATCACCGTCAGCAAAGATGGATTTAAATTAATCTCGACCAAAAAATACAACTACTGCGAAAACATCCCTATTTTCAAAAGCACACTTGGGGAGCGCACAAATTTAGAATTGTCCTAAATGACCCATTCAAATTCAAGCATTACCCCACTCAAAAGCACAGAATTGATCGAATTCAAGCTAAGATGAGCATCACAGCCGCGAAAGATACAAGAGATTAAAACCCACACATTAGGCGTTCCTATCGATTCCATGCTATTCTCTGGCAAATGAGCACTCACTCAAATATGTGATGTTAGAGAGGATTACTATTCTATTAGCTTTATGTGAACCGCACACACAAATGAGCACAAACTTAGCCGAACTTGTTCGCGGAGTGAAGATAGACATGCGTAGGTAGGACGGATTGCGCTACACGTAGGTTTCTCAGCAATAAAGGTTCGTAAATTACACGTTTCAGCGGGTGTCTATCATCGTGAGGGAGAAAATCGCTGTGAATTCCTGCTCTCCAAATTATCCTCACTCACATTCAAACTTCGCAAATGCATTTTAACCTTGCACAAAGTTTTGCCGCACCGGGCTAACACGCAGTGCGCGTTCTCTGCGACAAAACCCTGAAGAATCGAGGACATTACAAAGTCTGCCCTGTGCTCATATCGTAAAGTGGAACAAACGGTACGAAGGAAGCTATAAGGATATAACGAACCTTTGTCGCCACTTGAACTTGATGACGGCCGCTGATCACCAGGCGGAACGATCATGGGTGGTAAGACCTGAAAAGTAAAAAGGGACGTATAGTTGAGAATATCGACAATGAGAGCTTGGATTCACTTTCTCCACTTTTTTTCGGTTGGAGCAGCGACCCACTCTAGTAATAGTGAAGGTGAGATCGTAAAGAAAGGCATAACAAGGTCAGCCGAAAGGAGCCACAATGCCGGTCAATCACTCTCGCATCACAGAATAGCGCCGTCTGGTCTGCCGTACCGCATCATCGAGGCGGTGCGGCAGACTAGCTGGGCGCTGTTGTTGTCATGCGTTGTTTTATCTTCAATCCAAAATGGTTGGGTGAAAACATATAGTCTTTCCAAAAAACACTTGCCTCCCACTAAACTGCGCGTCGACTGAGCCACGTCGCAGCACGTATGGTAATACATAGGAGGCGCGGCACGGCTCAGCAGACGGGCGGTGGATGCCGGAGGCAAGTAATTTTTGGAACGACTGTAAACAAAACACCAAAACCGGCAGCATCCGATAACCATAGCATCTAGCCCGTCTGCCGCATCGCGTAGCTGCTGCGGGGCGGCAGAGTGGGCGGGTGGTATGCCGTGATGCAAGAGTGATTGACCGACACTGTATGTATGAGAGAATGTTACCTAATAGAAGCAAAGAAGGGAATCCTGTTACAGAGGAGAACGAAAGGATCTTGCAATCCAAGAAGGAACTTATTCATCAAATGCTGATTTATTTACTGCTCGTCAATAACGCTATGTTGACACCATCTTGCGAGGTGTGGAGTGTCTTACAGCAAAAGGCAATTATGACTGCGACGTGGAAGTACATTAGGACACCTTGATTCCCGAGCGGCACCATATGAGTTGCTGTTGTTTTCGTCATTAGTACTCATGTACTATGGACGTTTGGAACAGAAATCCTAGTGACGAAAACAGTGACAGCTCCACCTATGACGCTCAGGAACCACGGTATCCAGACGGTCTGCCGCGTTACCATACGTGAATTTATCACGTGAGTACAGCACCCTTCGTCAGCGTCTCTGGCGACGGCGACCACCGATCGCCAACATCGGCTATCGTCGCGAATGTTGGTCGGCAAGGTCCACAAGCGATCCACAAGCGATATACGCCAACGCCACAGTCGCCAGCGTCGGCGAAACAGAATGCTACATTACATTTGGAGTATAGCACCATCCTATGGCGGTTCGGTCGCAGCGACGCGACAACTGTGGTTTTACTACGCATCGACTGTGGGCGGCGCTCGAGTTCTCTGCTGCTCGCAGAAGCAGACAACCAGACCCAGCCTACAAAGCCCCTGTGTCCCTGCCCAAGGACGCCGCGCCACAGTCTCGCCCCTTGACCACGGCCGTTTGGAGATCACTGTACAGGGAACGCCAATCACGACTGCCACTCCCGCGGATTGGCACGCCGCAACATTCATGCGGTGCAGTCGACCGCTGTGGATGTTGCGTGTTGCCTCGCCCGCGCCGCGTAGATGTTGCGGCGCTCCAGTCCGCGGGAGTGACAATCGTGATTGACGTTCCCTGTACCTCTACTCTTTATAGTAAAAAGTAGCCCATCAATACAAGATATCTTGAACACTGAGAGAAAGAGCAGGAAAATCTTCAAAACAAAAAAAAAAAGACGAGACCCATACTCACCCACACTCCACAAGATGTGAACGGCATTCTGGTCATAATTCCGACAAATGAATCTAACTGCTACTGTGGTAGGTATGGTGGGTAAGACGTTTGAGGAGATATGTGTGCACTAAAGAAGGTTTGATATTGGCTGATAATAGGAACAGTTTCAAATTCAAGCAAGTGCGACTCCACAGTGAAAAGCGATGCCAGGTGCCTTCACAACCGTGACGGCTTACGGCCAGTGGCCAGTCAGCTACACAAAACTTCTCCAGCACCCTGCGACAAATCCTGTGCAGCAAATGTGTCCACGCCCACGCCTCCTTCTAAAACGGGTAGCAGTAAGCAAGATGGATGAGAAGATGCCGTGTAGTGCACGAAAGACTGCTAAATAAGGCATTATGTCGTTAGTCGCCTGAGTGCATGACAAGACGATATTTCCCTGTTCACTCGTGATTGCACTAATGCGGGCTAGTGTGAGGAATGAGACATTTTCGTGGTTTCAAGAATAAGTGCTACATTCGCGCCCTTTTAATTGATGTCGTCAACGCTTTTTTAGTCTAGTATTCATATAAACCCACACGTCTTAATATGAAAAAGTGGCTGCAGAACAATTCCTAAGAGGAAGTATGGGTCACTGAAGTGAGCAATTCGAAGCTTGAAATGGAGATATTAAAGCTGGATAACTGTGCACTGAGCGATGTAGGAAAGACCGTACGCTATCAGCATCAGAAGACGACAGCAAACTGGCCAGCACACGGGACGTTCTACGTTGAATGTCACGTCAGCAATGATCTGGGTTTTTCTGCAGTTGATCCGTACAGTCGTGTGTTCATCCCCTTCTTATCCGTGGCTTAGACAGATATAAGAGACATAGAGTAGCTGCCACGAGCGTTAAAACCGATCGCATGACTGAGAGTAAATGGCTTTCTGATCTCTGGTTGTTCCCTGGTAGTCTCCTTCTACTGTCAACGTCTCAGCTCTCTTGTTTACATGTTGTTTTGAAGTCTATTCTAGAAAAGGAGAGCGCGCGATTAACCTCGGAGATCGAAACAAAACTGTCACTAAATCTTGGCATGTTTCAAATTTTTTATAGATGTATACGTAAATGTGAAATAGTGACATGATATCATACGATATATGTATTAGGTTGGTGCAAAAGAAATGGCGCACTTTTTTTTTTCAAAACCATATAAATTCGTTTGGACATATTACTACATCTGGATATAGTTATATTCTTGTAGAGCGCAGCAAGCTCTTTCGTTCTATACGTACAGATGGCGTCATTGGCGGTGACCCGTCTGCGGCCTCGAACAGAACGCGGCGCGACCGCGCCGCTCACGCTAGAATCGTCGTCGTAGTGGCTTATCTAGGTTTTCTTGATTTGATCATCATATTTGATGATAATTAATGAGAAAACTAACTGACTATCGAGAAAACCCCATAATTTGATGTCCCGGAGAGGATCCTCGCTCAAGCGGCGCGGTCGCGCCGTGTCCTGTTCGAGGCCGCAGACGGGTCACCGCCATTGACACCCACTGTATACGAGGTGTCGGCTAGGGCAAGAAAACCCAAAATAACAGAAAGCTGAAAATCCTGCCTCCTGATTTTTGGATTTTGAGGATTTTTCTGTAATACCACAAGCGACACAGTCCAAAATACCTTTTTTGTATTAGGTGAGGACGTCAGTACCTATCCCACATGGGAGACCTGGTGCAACGGGGTTGCTGTTGCTGAAACAGAGACGAGTACCTTTCGAAGCTTTTTCTTCGGTATCTCTAAGATTCTTGGTGGGTGATTCTCTCCGAGCTGCTTTTTGGAGACATCACCCTCCGCAATAGCTGACGCCGCTAACTACTTCTAGAAGTCGCGAGAGGTCTGCTAGAAAAACGCTAAAAATGCTCAAAAGCGCATTTTTGGCACTCCAACTTCTCATCAAAATTTGCTTTTGAGAGCTGATTCCAATTTTGATAGCTTCCTTGGAGAATAAATGAGTAGTCATTAGATTCTACAGGAAAAATGTAGAATTTCTGTTAATTTTCCCAGCCTCGGAATCCTTCATCCTGCAAGAAAGAAACTGTGAAACATGAGGAACTAAAGACGATGTTTTCTTGTTCTTCTGTTCTCAGTATTCCGAGTTCCCTGCGCAGGACCTAAGGGATCTGCCCATACAATAGGCAATGGTCCCCGCTAATCAAAGGTAATATGTCGTCTGCCGAGGTTGTCGTCTGTTAGAGTTGTGCAACAAAAATATAGTCAGCCCGAAATCGCGCCATTTCTTTTGCACCAACCTGATAATTTATAATTGTAGAATTTATATCCTCCAGCGGATCTCATATGCTCGAACGTACGTTTGTTGCAGGTTCAACTAGCTTTTTTGTTCGTAGCCGCAGAACGAAAGTGTGATTTCAACGCCTCTGCAAAGAAGGTGAACCCTGATGTTCGGAGAATTTGAGATAGACGGAGATGGAAGGAATCGTGGCAGAAGCTTGCTACAAGAATGATGTCTTTACCAATGAAAATCCATTCTCTTTCTCTGCGACGAAGATAGCTCGACGACAAAGAATAGATAGAAGACAACTAGAGCATATAGCATCAAAGTTGACGGAATGGATGTACGGAGATGTTTGCAAATCGCCGGACTCTTCGCAAGTTTAGTACGAAATCAACCGTACCTGTGCAATGTAAAGGATGAATAAAGAAATAAATAAAGGGATGTGAATCATTTCTGCCAAGTTGCCCCGAAAGTCTCAGAGACCGTACCAGAGATTTTCTACCTACTACTTATGCTTTTCATTTTTATTTTTGCTCGCTTTTCTAATCACGAGTTTTTGCAAAGGGAGGAGGGGGGGGGGGGCAGTAAGGAAGTGATCGACTGGCTGACGCATCGAACTACGTATTTAGAAAGAAGCCCAATGGCATGAATCCCACAGCTGTTTTTCGTTTTGCAATTCTGCATTTAAGCATTTCAACATCGTCCGAATTGACTCTAAAGACAGAACAATAAAGCCTCTACAATTTAATTTTAAACGCGGAAGAGCACCACTGCTTTTATGGGGGACAAACTCTATGAAAGTCTGAAGCAAAGCAGTTTTTGGTAAAACAAAACATTCTGTTAGACTTTGGAAGCGTTGGACACTTGAGGCTACACTGGCATTCCATCTCTTTCCTCTCTCCGAAAGTTTCGATAAATTCCTTCATAAACAATTGTAGGACAAGTTTCGTGGATTATTCTAGTTCGCAACGTCGAAGCTGCGCAGAACTTCACTTGCAGACCGTTTGAACTTTGGAGAAACTTTTTTTGCTCTCGATTCTAATTAATCAGCACCAAGGTAACGCTTGAATAGGAGCTATGGTGACTCCATGAAGTAGGGGTGCCAGGGACCTTCGGGCAAAATGACGAACATATGTACATATATCATCTCATTCTGTGACAGACAATGATCATGAATACAGATGTTACGCTTTGATCTCCTGGGTCAGCTTTGTCCACATTTTTGATGAAGTATATTTCTGGTCAAGGTGCGAAGGAAGCATGATGAATTGAACGTTTCTTCAATACAAGGACTCTAGTTACTCAATCAAAGACGAAATAACACGTGAAGCTCAGAGAAAGAGAGAGAAGAAGGAGAAGAAATAAGGCGGAAGTAATGAAATGCAATATACATTGCTTGAATCTCCATACAGACAGATGATCCGCCATCCAAGTAATCCTTAAAGCTCCAAAATGAGATGACAAGCACCACCTCAGTCATTCCCCTGGTGTCACATGCCGTTACCATCATCTGCCTATTGGTGGCAAACGATGTCAAGCGATAAGACAGATGCAAATTAGAGCTGGAGTTTTTTTTATTTATTTATTTGTTTTCTATGCACTACAAGATGCGCCAAAAAAAAACAGATAAAAACCATAACAACGAAAACCTAATCAAACGAAATCGAATCATCATGTGAGGACTTTCTATGGTAATAGACTTCCAGAACACTGTGCTTATGTAACATAAACTGAGATAACCCTGGCCAAAGCATGTACTCCAAAGTGGCAGAGCTGCATACAATCACTCATGGCCATAGTATAACATCATGGTAGCACCAACTGAGTTAAGTGAGGTTTTAGCTGGTGAATGACGTTAGGGAGCCCGCCACTTCCCATACAGTTTGGAGTTACATAGCAGTTCAGCGTTTTCCACCGCCCGAAGTAATAAAAGTAATAGTCGTTACCTGAGTACTGGTGTAGGCATGGTAATGCGATTGACTGTATAGTAGTTGAAAGGTTGTGCAATTACATAATTACATACAGAGCCTACTTTGTTTACAGACAGCTTGTAGCGAAAGTTGTAGTGAATGGTTGCATAACACAGCATCAGAGCACAAAATAAAATATAAGTTGTAATCTCAAGAATAGGCTGCTGTTATTATGTTGAAAGATTTCGATGATAACTTTTGCAGCGCAGCATGGCGTACCTGACAGAACCCACGGGAAAATTTGTCCTCGAAATTTTGGCACTTTTCGAAGGGTTACCATTGCTCGAACAACTACGTAACATAACATACCTGCAGCGCAAACGCACTGGTCCAACTCATTTAGCAAGTACGAGTAGGTGCTAGTGCCCCATTCGGACGAGTTCTTGGAAAGGCGCAGCATATCCATGACAGCTAAAGGAACTCAGCGGCTTCGACCAAATTTACAGAGGCAGCAATGAGCGGATCACTCGTCCAATATCCCCCACTTGTCTTACAAGGGAAGGATACTAGGTCTTTATGGCCTTTCATAGCGAAATGTATATTCCCTAACGCAGCTCGCAACGCTGATTTCAAATTTGTTTTCATCTGCTCCTAAATTAGCCTCTGTGAGGAGTTATACCCGTTTTTCAATGTCAGAAACGAAGGCGCACAAAGTCGTAGTGCCAGGTGCGTGTTGGCGCAATGGTACATTTCTCGCTGTTCAGGATCAACTAATGAAGTCGCCATGCTGATCCTGAAGAGTGAGAAACTCACCATTGCGCGACGACTTACCTCACCTGTCGACCTTGTGCGCCCTACGCAAGCGTTTCTGACATGGAAAAACGGGAATAACTCCTCATGGAGATAAATTTAGGAGCAGATGAAAACAGATTTGAAATCAGCGTCGCGAGCTGCACTAGGCAATATACATCTTGCTACGAAAGGCCATACTGGCCTAGTATCCTTCCCTTGTTAGATTAGGTATCTTCGAAATCGTAGATTTTTGCACCTCAACTGAATCTTCACATTAGAGCTGGCCTCAGCATACTCGAGTAGCCCAGAAAATGACAAAACCTCGACAACGAATTTTTCCGTGGGTGCTGCGTTTATCACGCCGTAAGCGTAGAGCCTATCTGTATGCTTGCACTGACCTTGCCACCAAGAGTTGATCTTTCACGTTTTTAAGCAAAAAAAAAAGTAGTGCTTGGATTGGTCATGAAAAACATTCGTAACGAATAGCTCAACATAACCTCTAACTAAAAAAGTCAAAGAAATTTTTAGGAATGCGGCGATGGCTTCAATTTTCTACCTTAAATCACTGGTGTCCAGCCCATGGGAGGACCTGTCTTTACTGGCTTACACGTACTACCCATTTTCTATCAATAATAACAATATGTTCAAGAAACGGAACGGTAGGGTGGTTGCAGGTCAAACATCCTCAAACTGGTAGGTTTCAACGTTGGTTCCGTAGTCACATAGCGGTTAATTAAAGTTCGCTCTTCTCGTTTGAGGCACATACTTCATGCCACCTCACATCCATGTAGTACAGCATAGTAGATCACTGGGCGCCACTGCAGGGAGCACACATGCGCGGCGAGCTGAGCTCATCGCACCGAAATGAACTGAGTGCCATCTTATCGCACTGGATTACTGTGAGAGGGCCGAGAGTAAAAGCCACAAGTGTTTTACTTTCCGTCCATTTGTCACTCCCTCTATGAGAAGTCGCTCACTTCGTATCAGTGCGATGAACTCTGCCTTCAGAACATGCGTTGTCGCAGCAGTAGCGCTGACGAATGATATACAGGGTGCGCGCGAATTATTGGCGCGTGGTTTTTTGGAGTTCCAATCGGATAAGATTAGGTAGGATTGATCGAATTCACAAGCCATGCTCTAGGTATCCTTGCTTGGGCCATCTCTACCGTAGACAGCGGATGGTTTCCAAGATGATCTCTTTCTGTGCCTTCACAGGCTTTAGGAATCCTCCTGGTCAAATCGCGAGGTGGACAGCCGTGACACGAGGTCGATCACGGCTCCCTACCCTCAAAGATTCCCTGAGGTAGGCTCAGCAGACTCCAACCATCTGTGTATGATAGGTCAAGACTAAGTCTCAGTTACTATGCGCTTACCATGGATTGGACCACTAAATGTTTACCATGGTGAAAACGGGAGTTATATCTCACAAGTCGTTTTTGCTATTTTTGCAGACTTAGGACTGATAATCAGAAGAGAAGAGCAAATATAGTAAATTTTCTGAAACCGTGGAAGACTCCTACTTCTATCAATGAAAACTGGTTTTCGCAAACTCGATCAGCCTCAGTTTGCAAGCCGAAATTCGTTCAAAGTGGTTTCGCAGGTGATTTCCTTGAATTTTGGCTCGAAGTTCGATCCAAGTAACTCACTTCATTTGCATTCTTAAGAGCTCCGCTCTGGAAATGTTAGTGGGTAAGGTCTGCAGTACAAAATGGGTAGGAACAGATTGGTGGAAGTTTGTCCCTGAAGANTTTACCATGGTGAAAACGGGAGTTATATCTCACAAGTCGTTTTTGCTATTTTTGCAGACTTAGGACTGATAATCAGAAGAGAAGAGCAAATATAGTAAATTTTCTGAAACCGTGGAAGACTCCTACTTCTATCAATGAAAACTGGTTTTCGCAAACTCGATCAGCCTCAGTTTGCAAGCCGAAATTCGTTCAAAGTGGTTTCGCAGGTGATTTCCTTGAATTTTGGCTCGAAGTTCGATCCAAGTAACTCACTTCATTTGCATTCTTAAGAGCTCCGCTCTGGAAATGTTAGTGGGTAAGGTCTGCAGTACAAAATGGGTAGGAACAGATTGGTGGAAGTTTGTCCCTGAAGATTCTCCAAAATATCGTCTGAAATAACACTTGCGTGTCACGGGTGGTCTGAGCTGAAAGCTTCTCGAGGCCTTTACAGACCAGGAAAGAAGTCGCTCGGCAAACTTGATATTGTTTACGGTAGATATTGTTCCAGCAAATATACTCACAACATGACTTCTGAATTCGCTCAAGCACAGCTGATTGGGGCTTGAAAAACCACGCGCCAATAATTTGGGCGCACCCTGTATGAGGTTGTCGCGAAAATTTCCCGCCATTTTCAGTTTTCCTTTTCAAATTAGTCTTTGTGCTTCGATACAATCAACAATTACGCTATATGTCTGCCACTTTTATAGCCCAGAACCCTCGCGGTAACAGTGGTGCTCGTTGGCAGTTGCCCCGAACTAGTGCTTCTTTCGCAATTCCACCAAACAATGAGCATGTCTCCTGAGGAAGTAGTTTTCGTTTTGGCGGTGGAATCCAAGGGTACTGGTGTTCGATCGACCCATATTTCCTCATGTGAATTACATAAGGAGGCCACTTTTCGATACTGGTAACTAAGTTGTGGAATCAAACGAAAGCACGTCAAAAGCTAAAAAATCGTGTAGCTCTCCCTACACACTTGAAGCTGGTGGCGGCTCAGATCATGATGAATACATGCGCCATATTTGCTTCTCTCTTCGGAGCAATGTAGATGAAAAGTTATTGTACCGCAATAGCCCTGGGGTCCCTCTACCAGCTCGTGGGTATCACGCCACGGATTCTCTCCAATCAGCTCTAGGGGGCGCCCGTCCTCCGCTTCACCCTACATACATACCTCACAGCTCATGGTTTGTCTCAATCCTAGCCGCCGACTTTGAACTTGTGGATCCAAATCTTCACTGCATACTAAGAGGAAGAGTAGAGGTTCATCGTATGGCATATGATTGTCGGAGCATCGCTAGTGTTGCTGTGTTTCCTGAGCTCTCAAAGGAAAAACAGCAGAACATGTTTGTAGCCAACGACGATTTTTTCTGTCATAATCGCAACGGAATGGTAGGACAAATTGGGTATGGGTAGGCCATTGGCTAACCTATATGAATGATTTGGATAGAAGGTTCCAAAACAATCCTGAAAAATTGGGCAATGCACGAAAGTAAGTGGCAGGAAACTTTCGCGACAACCTAATACTACCCTTCTATATGTACCGCGTGGATGTGAGCGCGGATGCGGAAGTGTGGCGGCGAGTTTTGGAGTTGAGTTCATCACCACAAGGGTAATTTATACTAGATGCGACTTGCGTGCGACTTTCAGACGGACGCATCCATTTGTGGAAGATTTTCTATGAAGACCTGTCAACGCGGCATGAAATACTCAATGAAACGAACGCGCGGCCGTCGCGAAGCCGTTAACGCGTGCGACTAAGCTGCGACTGCGATGCGACTGGCCCCTATTCTTCATCATATAGTCGCACGCGCGTCAGTCGCACGCATCCAGTATAAATTGCCCTATAGAGCTCCGGTACGAGCCTTGATGTTCTCACATCACCTTATGCTAGGTACAACTACCCTTCTCCTTTATTTAACCTCCTTGTAGTGTAAACCGATTGAGCGACTGATGGATTACTAAGCCGTCATGCCTCACTCATTTTCGCTTGGACAAATTCAACTACTTGTTCCAGAACACATATTTCAGGAACGACGGACCAAGTCGTTCTACATTTCTCAAGGTCCAATCTCAAGTTGCAATATCGGAGATTAACGAGCTGCTATCAATTCTGAGAAGATACTCACCCCCTTCCTCCTCCCCCTCCCACCCCCAACCTTCTCTCCAAAAGTATAATGTTCATGTTTCAGGCTTTCTTAAAGCCAAATTCCACGTATGAGCTTACTGCTCGTGGCATTGTTTATACCTGAAGAAAAGTAACGCTGTGGTATAGAATGCAGAGAACTGATGTCATTCAAAAGGCAAAAACAGCACTGGAAACTGTGGAGGTATATTTAAGAACGACAAATCGGAGGCGAAAAGTGTGTAGGCTCGTTCTGAAGAGCTCCCCATGATCTCTTGGTGGTAACACTCGTGACTAAATCCTCTATAGGGCTGTAAATAAACTATAGTGATTACAAAGACTCCGAAGAGGATAAGCAGCCCCCGGCAAAATCGATCAGCAGGCTGAACTATTTTACTTATCACCCAATATCTCGGCCAACTGAGCGCTCTACAAATCAAAGTGTTAGTGTGTTTACGTGTGTTTGGGCTTCGAACTCTTCGAGGGCTTTGACAGTTACCAGAATGGGCAATAGCGCATTCTGGGTTTAATCGGTGCTTATATACGGAGATTTTCGAGGAAGTCGAACGGAATCCGATGCTGATGCTGTGCTCCACAGGTCGTGTGCTTGCCTAGGGTTGAAACAGTACAAGGTACAGCACAGTTATTGTGTGAAAATAATTCGCTAATAACTTCCATTAGAAGGCCAAACTAAGGACCACTGTGCAATCATTATATTCACCTACACTTGTAGGCTCCTACATTTCTCTATGAGAAACACTGGATCCGGTACCCTTCTACCCTGATGGTACTCCGTTAGAGTAACGAGATACACAACCATCACAGCACAAAGAGAATCTCCGGAGCTCGTGCGACAAAAATGTTAGTTGGTGTGAGTTTACACCTTCATGCGCTCTTATCGACACTTCCACTGCAGTAACGTCAAGGATGTCTTGTTATCCACTTCTCATGGGAGTGAAATCGTGGAGTATAGGCTACAAAAATCAATCTTTGTTCGCCTCTTATCATGGATACCACCTTTTTCCATCATGAAAAAAATCCCAGAGGCATGGTCGACGCAGAATCTTTGGCAACAATAACGATAGATGCAGCGAATTTCTTGAGCAACTCTGCATGCGTCTAGCAACTTTCGTAAACGACCTCTGCCTGACCTGCCTGTCTGGATGAGTTCACTTAGAGAATCGCGAGGTTGTCTCGTCTAACAATACGTCCCTCTATCACTTCCAGGAGAAAATCCGAACGGGCAAAATCACCGATGTGAGAAGCAGCTTTGGTTTCGTGGAGTAAATTCTCTCCAGAGCAGCATCGGGAATTGTCTTGGAATCTACTTTATTCCTTTCATATAAGTACTATATTAACTGGAGATTGACGAGTGTTTGTGATAACCCCGTGGTCATTACCCTCCCTTCACCCAGTAATATACATGAAAGAGTTTTGGTTTGGCAGGATAACCCCAATTTAGTCCGCGGTTTCGCGGAGAGTGTAGTCCTACAAAATCCGTTTTCTTGCGGATTTTCTTGAGCTGCTGAAAGGGACATTTACAAAGCATAAGGGCGAGGAAGGTTTCAAACGTACGACTACACAGCGCAGTTCAAACGATCTGCAGGTGTAGCTACCTAGATTGTAGGCATAATTCAGACTTGGCACAACGTGGAAGGTTGAATTGCGATTTAGAAGAAGACAGAAATACAAAGGAGATTGAAACGAAGTCAAAGGTGAGGTATAGGTTGAGATTCTTCCCTGTAGTGGGGATGAAATTAGCGTCTAATTTCAGTGCGGTATCTGTGCCGCAGCCACATTTTCCTCAGAAAAAACCGTGCTGGGAACTCAAGTTCTTGTTCTCCGAGGAAAAAAAAAGGAATAGCCAGTTATAGTGTGAGATGAATTAAAGTGCCCTGAGCTCCCTATATTGAATTTCGCTGTCTTGCTCTAAAATGGAATGCCACTAATTTGAGCGGGCAGGATAACCTTCGACACGATGACCTGTGGCGATAGGAGCACCCGTTTCAAGCTAGTGAGGTGAGGGCAACCAACGCAAAAGTGCAGCTACTGCAAGTGGTGCGGCACCTACAGAATGAATACAATTCAGGTGCTTTCGGATGTGGGTTGATCTCTCCGCCCACTGACTCAGGCCCCGCCCACGAGCAGGTCAGCATCGCATCGCCCCGAACGGGGTTTCGAATTTTTGCAGAAACCGAATTAATATGCGCCGACGAGAACAACTTTGTTACCGGCAGGGCCGATCACTTCAAGGATGCCGAGTATATTATTCCCTGGTTCTTCAAGGTGTTGTTTTATTCTGGTTCGGGGTTCGTTTATTCTCGCTATGTCGTGCAGCACAATTGCAGGATAAATTTGGAGATATGGCCTGCATGCAACTATTTTGAACAGAGACCATAACATCTCTTCTGAATTAACCTTTGCAATCATACCATCAATCATTCTCTGTTAACACTGAGTAGACAGGGTTTTGACAGTTATGGAAGCAATTATTGGGAGTCACAAAAAGCTAGTGGAATCAGTTCGTCGCCTTGTCTTACACCTGATTGTGTACTAAATGTTGTGAAGAACTTTCCCGAAGTTCTGAGTGCATTGGTAGCAGCACCAGTTAGAAATACGCGTTAAAGTGAACTCAGTTCAGTTCTGCATTCACCATTTTTTAAAGACTTTGGTCCCTCCCACAACACGCAAAACGAGGTGACACACTGCCTCGCACCCATGAAAAATTTTGTCATCAGTCTTAAGTTTTCCACTTCGGTGAGCACGGGTATATCAGCCAATTTTGTGAAATCTTCTAGAAAAACGATTTCTGAATGTCCTTATTTCGCTGAGTTACATCAGAGTGGGCGAGTTGCGTGATACGGATCTGACAAAAAAGTCGATAAGTCTGCCTCTGTCGTCACGTACTTTCTTGACGAATTTGGTCATTTTCCCGGACTTGCATGATTTTCCCGAGGAGAAGAAAACGGAAATAGGGAAAGGGCCGAACGAAATTTGCGCGTATATATCTGTGGAGCAAGAACAAAAAAGGTGGGACGAAGGACAAGAAGAAATGTTGCTAATTTACAACAAGGGAGAACCATTGAATGATACAAGCTCGAAAAAGGGTAATCAACTCTTGAAAAATGAAATAATAAGGTTTCTAGACAATCTAACCAAAATAGTAGATGAACTGTGGAGAAAAGAGCGCAAAAAAAAAAGAATTTTCCACTGAAAAGAAACTCAGTGAAGGCAGGCAAAAACAGCTGATCCGTGTAAGTATGTACCGCTCCAATGCTATGTTTGCAGAGCAGGACATTTCGTACCAGGCTGGGTCGAACTGTTGCATCGGAGTTCTACTTGTAATATATCCCGTAAGGCATGACATGACTTCCGACACCGTTTTCGTCGCAGAACTGTTGGGACTATTCTTGATATTCAAAAACTTTCAAAAGCTTGAAGATGAAGATTATTGTGGGAGCTGCCTTTATTTCGCCTAAGCGACTTCAATCGGTGTATGGCGTATATTAGGTTGGGTTGGGTCTATAACAGCTTTTTGCGACCCTTCTTACGCTAGTTTGTCACCCAGATTTTACTACGATCCTAAGTCATTGACTATAAGACGCATAGATAAAGTGGTTGTGTCAAAACTCTTGGTTAAATGGCTCTTGAATAGTATCAATTTGCTGAGCTGCAGCAATGTGATTGAGTTACGCGGGTGGAGTAGATCAAGGAAGTCGATAAAGCTAGTTTTATTGTCAACGAATTTCTTGGCGCAGCTGGAATCGCGTTAGATTTTGCAGCTTTTCTGAAAGAGAGAGATGCGGAAACGAAAAGGAAATAAAATATTCACTACAGAAACACCTCAAGAGAAGAAACAAAACTTGTGGTTCAGTGTAAAGGGCTAGCAAATAGAAATTCCCACCATATTTCAACATTCAAAAATTTTGAGTAAAAGAGTGGATCAGCCACTCTAATTACGGCTGAAGGGGCGTGAATGGGACACTACAATGTAAAACATCTCAAAATGAGCATGGAGAGCAAACTCTATCGTCGAAAAACTGCCTCGTTGCGGCAGAAAACAGCTGATTCATATTCCGATAAAACTCGCCCGGGAATACTCGGATAACTTGTTTAACTTGTTATATCTTGGGAATTGGGAAGCCTACGGTGATGTGACTTGCGCAGGATTACTGGGACTAACCTACAGGATTCGAAACATTCGAAATTTCAAACATGGGAACTGTCATGGGCGCTGCCTTTAATGAAGGCTTGTAAACCGACTGAGACACACCAAGAACGTTCTTTTGAACATAAATTGAAATCGATTCACAATTTAAAGTTCATGCCTACGTTGTCTGTTCAAAAATAATTACATCACATATAAATTTGATATAATCAGAGATTTTGTGAAAGAAATATTCTAATTACTGTAAGCCTAACATATGAAAACAATAAGACTCAGTGCAACTCTTTTGAGGGTTGTATTATAAGATTAACACTCAAACACCTACATAAAACAACCAGTGCATCAGTAATTTTATAATTAACATAGTAGCTGATTATAAGCATCAACAGCTCATTGAGTCCCACATAGTGTTCTCAATTCATATTAAAGGATAAAGTGGTCGGCGTTGATCAATCCCGTCACGAGGGATGCGCCACGCATTCGACTTCATCTGAACATCGTAGAGGCGTTGAATGCGTATAATGCGTATATACAGTGACTTGCGGGGGGCATCCGATGAATCAAGTCAGTGCTTCATCCTCCCAGACTCCTCTGGTACCAATTTACCGACCCCGGAGGGATGGATGGCTTGGTTGGCCACGGGCGCGGGATCGAACCATCGACCGTGTGCGTACGCAGCGAGCCTCTTACCACTGCGCCACACGCGCCCAATTCATATTATTCTGCACAAAATATGGTTGGAGTATCATATTCACCATATACGGATACGCAATTTTAAAGTTAAACAATTGAAAGTCACTGTTCAACCACCCCTTCATTTGCTTTCACGCGGCCGCTGGGGTGAGGCGTTCTTGTCCTACAGTCTGTCGATCTCCTCCTAATCCGTATGATGTGTTGTATTTTTGTAGGCTTGAAAATGGCGTTATAACGCCAAAAGCTCGCCTATTAAAGTGGCTAGAACTGAAGTCTCGGAAGCCGTTAACATACCTATAAAATCAATACGAGGCTTCGCGACGGGCGAATACTACAATCAAAAGTTAAGCTTTTCAGAAATATGTACACATCTTACTTTCAAGTAAACAATTCAACATATTATACACTTCAGTGAGTTTCCACTACATTACTGATGAGTGCAGGGAAAATCTGTTTTTATACATATTTAGCTGTCGTGTAAGGTTCGTGCACGAAACGAAAACTCAACAGGTGGTTGAAATGTGACCACTTCATATGAATTTACAAGTTATGAAAAGGATTCAAGAAGGCACGTTCCTCGCCCAGAAAAAGAAGATCTTTGCCAGATTTGTGAACGGGAATGTAGTGTTCTATTTTGCTGCCGTAGCGAAGTCTCCTTTGATAGTGATTTTGTTTGCAGCACGGGACAAGAACTTCATGCAAGATTTATTTGATGAGCGTTCGCTGCTCAGAGCTGTTTTCACACACTGAGCTCGTTGATGAATGGAAAGTAATGAGATCGCTCAAGAGCACAGTAAGTATTTGAAGGGCTGTGATAGTGTAATTCTCATTTTTGGGCTAAGCACTGCCTGTACCGTCTTTCTGCATTCAATGAACGTCGAAACCTCCACAACATTTCCCTGCTATTAGTTTTCGGCTTCCACCATTATGTGAAAAATGATGAGAATAAAGTGGTTAGAATTTTCAGCTGGGACTAAGAATAGAAGAGTTGTGTGAGAGCAGAGTGAGTCACAGCGAATAATCCAATATGTACAGGCGAGAAGCCAAGATATCCACAGTACTGAACGCCTCGCATACAGTTCCTCTTACATCTTAAAGGCGGTGGCTGCGTAAGCGAATTATACATGTGTTAATCAACGCTGTTAGAGACAAATCCAGCCTGAGGCAATCCGATCAGTTTAAGTCTGAAGAGGCCTGATGACGTTCTCATATGTAAGCATACATGCGCATGTCAAACAAACAACCTACGTAAGAAAACGACAGCTATCATTTCTCAACAGAATTGAACGACAATTCAAGCGAAATTTAGTCGGGTGAAATCATTTCGTGGAGAAATGAGGATGATGTGCGATACCATGGAAATAGTCGAAATATGAAAGCTGCACACATCCATTACAGCCGTAGTGGCCAAAAAACGAGTCATCTCAAGCAAACCAATTCCTTCGGGATAATAGCACGTCTGCTAATGATGGATGTGGGCCAAATCCTTACTCTTAAAAATTTGATGGTTGGTAATAGTCTCTTCGTAATGGTGAACTAAGCGCCACCCTAAAGTGCTAGTTGAGTGTCATCCAATAGAGAGTAGTGCTTTCGTGAGAGTGCCTCTTGTTACCATTAAATAACGAAGTGTGTCAACATAGCCCTCGAATTTTCTTTCGCTTCACGAGCTCACGCTGTCACAGACCGAATATGCCTTTGTTTTACTTGTTCACACAGAAATTGTCGAAACATTGAGAAATAGGTGTACTGCAGATTATTGTTCTTTCTCAGTCTTCTTTTGGTGCTTGCTTTGCTTGCACGGCTTTTCTTTTCTAGACACTCATAACGTAGGGAAGGAGGAAGGTATTACAAGATACTTCAGAAATATTGACGCACCTAAAATGAGTCTATAGAGGAGGCAAGGTGCAAAAATGTTTTAAACACATGAGCATATGTCTAATAATCTCCATGTCTTGGCGATCAGATTAAATGCAATCTCGTTCGCAGCAGGGTTCTTCCTCGCGGGAGCAGTCACGAAGACGAGACGTAGCGCATAGCCTCAGCGCCACAACTCACTTTGGTCGAATTTGTTCCAGTTCTTGAACAGATAAGCCGTTAAGAGTTTAATGTTTCTGTAGGTGATAACAGAGCTCTTGTTTTCTAGAATGCTCATATGTGCTTATCCAGCAGACTCAGATTCTTCGGACAAGGAAGCCAGTCCTATGCCGCGTTGAACCTCCTTAAGTGGAATTCTGAAACTAGGACTTTCCTCTCTTGCACACGAACCAAGTCCTATCAAAGCACGTATGGATTCATTGTGTGGTGAAAATAGATTCCAGCGAGGAATCATCTTCATAGAACATTGTTTGAATGAGAAATAAAAAGGTGGAAAAATTTTAAAAAATAAATAATAAAATAAATAAGAAAAATGATGCATTTCATTGAGAAGAACTAGATTTGCGTGAGCTTCATGCGCCACCCAGATATCAAGATCTGCCCTACTTTCCATAAGAGTGTCAAGATTTTGAAGAATAAACTCCTCATAATATGAAACAAAAATTGACGAACTTAAAGGCAGCACCCACGGAAATTTTCACCTCTGAGATTTTGATCGTTTTGAAACCTCGCCGGGTCTCCCAACAATTCCACGATTGTAGTAGCACAGAGAACGCGACCATTTTTAGAATACAAGCAGTTTAACGTGGATCAGCAGGATCTGCGCAGTGTCGTTCGATCGAGTTGTGGCGGGCGTGAACCGTTGCCGCCAGCTGATTTGGAGTGCAGCCACTACTTTTCTTGTTATTATCAAGGTTTTTCTCAGTCCTCCTCTTCAATTTTTTGCCTTTCTTTGCACAACGAATTTTCCTCCTTGTTATGCTGCAAGAAATTCGCTTGTTTAGCCACCTGTTTGGTTGCTTCCCGCCAGTGTCACATTTTCGAATTTTTCGTGGTATTGGGATCGTTTTAGAATCCTTTGGTGTTTCTGCGACTATTTGATCTGTCAAGCCATCTTTTCCAAAATTTGGTTCCTTCCATTAACCCTAGGATTGCTGCAAAATAGTGCTAAAAACCGATTTCGCTGACAAACAACTGATCAAAAGGGCGGCAGTATCGACTTTTTTTCGATCGGTCCACAACGAACAGATCGTGCAACTCGGCCAACCTGCTCAAAAGCCATGAATTTAGAGATTCCAAAAAATAAGGATTTTGAAGGTTCTGACTGATTTTAACTTTGTAACAGTGATCAGTACACACATTAACCTCGAAATGTGTCAAAATCACGAGGTCGAAAATTTCCATGGGTGCTGCCTTTAAGATGCGGTGCTTCGGCAAAAATCTTTACTAGCGCCTTCATGGCTGTTTTCTCTGTAATAAAGCTCGATCCGAACAAGAGCGATTCTTGTATCCGCTAAGACACATTCTCCAATTTGAATAAACATATTCAAATTGGAGAATGTGTTGGATGTTGCCTCACTAACACCAATAAATTGCTGCGTCAATATTTATGACGCACCTTGTATAGTCTTTCAAAAAATTCTTGCCTCACGCTACACTGTGTGTCGAGTGTACCACTTCGCAACACGCATGATAACGGCCCAGCAGACGGGAGGTGGATGCCGGAGGCAAGTATTTTCTGGAGAGATTTCATTTTGAACACGTTGCGGTAATGATACCCTTTGCATATAATGATATGCAACTGCATTCACAGAATACCGTAACTCTTCCCTCCCCTTCCCACATCCTGATTCCGTAGAGCTTCTTTAGGAAAGGCAGCACCCAAGGGAAATTTCGTCTCGGACATTCTGAAAGCAATGAAAAACCCTGAACTTGGGGAACACTTTCGCAGAATACAAGCTGCACTGAAAGCCACCCACTCCTTGTGAGCCCACAAAATGCTCGGATTTATCAGGAGCTCCTGGGATTCATTCTCATGTGAAAATCTCAAAAATGATTCTGACAAAGGAAGTGCACGGAGCTGACCCCGGGGATCGAAACGAAACATCCATTTTCGGGAGCGTTGCCTAAGGTGATGTTAACGTATGTATATCAATTCTGCGCAATGCTCCTGTTTCGCTCAGGAGGGCGCATCAAAGATGTTTCGGCAGCCTTCAACTTTAACGGACCCAAGATGTTTAAGGAAGCTTTTTTGACTGAAATTCTGCATACGAGAGTTATTTGAGATGCTAAACATGAATATCGTATCCATTTTGTACCACGGCCGCATTTTTATAGGATTAATCTTTCTGACTTTTTGTTAACGTATTTCTTACTTAAGCCCAAGAACAACTACTAGGCAGAAAAGTTTCACGTGCCGGGCAGGATCTTCTTATTTAACTTTGCGATATGAAGCTACTCTCACCTCTCCGAGGTATTTTTCTTTCAAGCATTGGGCTTCTAAAAGATTTCTGTGTCACTAATGTACTGAGTGTGTATCTGTAGGTATTCTTGATGTTCTACTCGATCAACTCATGTGATGTCATTGTATTTTCTCACGCCTACCTTAAGTGGCGTAATAAATAATAATAATAATAATAACGTATGTACATATATCATTTCTGCCACACACATAAACATATACATATAGTGTATATGTTTATGTGTGTGGACGCGTGTACGTATAGGTTAATAATTTTTGATGTATATGTATAAAAATTATATGTACAGTGGGCGTCAATGGCGGTGACCCGTCTGCGGCATTGAAAAGCACGCGGCGCGACCGCACTGCTCACGCTAGAATCGTCGCCGCAGTGGCTCATCTGGGTTTTCTTGATAGTTGTTCATCATATTTGATGATAACTAACAAGAAAACTAACTGACTGTCAAGAAAACCCCATAATTTGATGTCCCGGAGAGGGTTCTCGCTCGAGCGGCGCGGTCGCGCCGCGTTCTATTCGAGGCCGCAGACGGGTCACCGCCATTGATGCCCACTGTACACGCAACTATAAGTTTCCTTTACCTTACTGATGAGTGCAGAGGGAAACTTGTAGCATAATTTAGTTTTCTAAAAAAAAACTAAAGATTGACATATAATCCAAAAAACTTAACTATAATTGCGGTATGAGTACTAAAGTGTGCGGCAGTTTGCGGCAGTACACCTACTGTCATCCTACAGAAATAAGGTTATGGTACAAAATGGATACCTCAAATAACCGCCGTATGCAATGCTTCAGTTAAAATTTTCTTTTGAAGATTTTGGGTCCGTGAAGGTTAAACAGTGCCAATTTTTCTATTGCACTGCCATAGGGGTCCTAGATGGGATTCATGAAACTTTGACCGCGCAAACCAACCGTGGTTATTGTGAGTAGCTATCCTATAGACGATGGAACGTTTGGAGACGCACTTTTGAATAAGTTAGATTCGTCTGGTTATACGTTCATGAATCATATCTGCAAGCATGGCAGCCGCGGCAAAGTGGTCGAGTGGATAACGCATTGATCTTCTAGGCAAAAGATCGAAGTTTTGAATACCGCCAGTGGAATCGGAATAAAATGGTTCAGAAAAGGAAACGAAAAAGGATCCCATCAAAGAAGAGATCATGCTACAAAAACATCGAGTCGAAACGTTCCCCACCTAACATGGAACTACACATCACATAGTGGAGTTGCTTCGTAGTTTGTGCAGTATTGCACTTATCTGGTCTATTGTAATGACTAGAACTACTTCGGACAAGGTCAAAAGTTTGGAATTTGGAAGTGCAAAAGCAGTCACAGTGAGGGGATCCAAACCTGCCTGGTAGTTTGATGCGTTCCCCACTCGGCCACCGAACCTCTAGTGTTATGGCTGGCTCAACATTACATGAACAGGCCGAACCAAGTTTTCCCAAAATGCGTCTTAAAACACTCTATAGTCTATAGGATTAATCACGGTAACCACGGTTAGCTTGGGTGTTCAAGGTTCCATAAAATCCAGCACTACCTGGACTCTCGTGGCAGTGCAGTAGCAAAATCTTTGACGCGCTCCCCTGAGCGCATCAGGAGCATTGCGCAAAAATGATATAGTTACATCACCATCACCTTAAACAGTGCTTCCGAAAGTGGATGTTCCGTTCCGATCCCCTGGGTTAGCCTCGTGCAGTGTTGTTGTTTGAGCGCTTCGCGCATCATTTCCTAGGTCCAACGAGGGGCCAAACAAAATCGCCTTCCTTGAAAGATTAAACAGAGAGCACTGTGTTTGTTCTTATGAAATCGTTACACCAAGGAGATACAAGGAGAGACGAGATTACAACAAAATCTGAGAGAGGAGAATCATCGTGGATGATGCCTTTGAAAGGTCGGCACACATGCTTCTTATATGAACCAAAAATGAAGATCCGGGAAGGATGTTAGTGGCTACCCGAGTTTGCCAAACGGCAGAGGAAAATAGCGCGAGCATGATGACAGATTTTTACTTCCTCATGCATTAATATTGGATGAGCAGAGGTCGCTTCTTGGTTAAGGCACCGCGTCGTTCGGCTTTGATTCACACAAACGATGAGTTTGACTGACCTATTCTGGTTCCAATTCTTACGTGAGCAAGTCCATTTATTTATTAGTTTATCTATTTGCTTATCAATTAATTGAATGAATGATTTATTTATTGTGCACTCAAGGGTATGCGCATAAGAAGGCAGTAGAATCACAAATATCAGGCTAAACAATGCTAAAAAATTGTAAAGAGCAGCAACCACAGTCTCTCTAACAGTTTCAGTAGAGATGCTTCTTTGAAGCTCCGAATTTCGCCCTCCCTGCTGTGCTTGCTAAATACCTCGTTTGTGGAGGGGTCAGCGAGCACGGTGCAAAAGATTAGCTGACAGCACCTCATCTATAATAACCTTTGGCGTGCATGCAGCCCGCCCAAGAAATCTGCGATGTTTGTTCAAGTTCCGCTCCCAGAAAAGTGATAGATAAGCCTTCGGGTGAACTTTTGACCAATAAAGAAGTTACTTTAATTTTAGCAGAGTACTGCCGGAGACAGTACTTTGTTACGATTACCTGAAGTTCCCCTGAGATGTTACTTGCAACGGAAATTCGCCGGTGTCTACGAGAAGCGTCTACCAGAAGCGACTAACGAGCAATACAACACGTTGAAGCAATAAAACGTTGAAATCAACTGGTTGTATCTAGGCGACACGAAGACAATGGAGAATGTATTATAGTTACATCGGTTCGTGATATGGTATTTACAGCAACGGACAGAATCCACACGTAATTTTGTAGCTCAGCCTCCTACAACCCACATAAATCGACAAACTTCCGCGATTTCTGATTAACCACGAGACGTGCATTGTCTACAGTCTCCGGGGGAGCTGTATAGTGCTCAAAGTGCGGAGTCTGTCTCCAATATAACTCGATACCGACGCCAATAACTCAACAATAAAGAGCATTACGTGAACGAATGCATTTTTCTCTAGTTTTGGCAACAATTTATCTGCACGCTCCCTCACCGCCTTCAGAAACTGAGAAATTCAAAATGACGATAGACAAATTAATGACAAACTAATGAGAATTTCAAAAGGACAGAAGGGATGACGTTAAAAAAACCTTTCGTAGGTTACATATTTCATGGGTGTGTGGAGGAGTTCATATCCTGTGATCTTTGTGGTACTAATCTAACACATAGTCACACCACTAGACTGCGTTTGACACGTTGAGGACAATCGACCTCTTGGGGAATTGTGCCACGTGAGACCACAGCTAAATCCTGGCTAATTTCTTTCACTGCAGTAATGATAGATTTTATATTTATAAATTGAGAATAACAATAGTAGTGACGGTATTATTAAACAGAATATGCATTAGGATATGTTATTAATATTATTATAGTTATCAACGAGAAATAATCAACTAATGACAACGGCTACAATCAATAAATGAATAAAAATACCAATAATATTAATAGTTTTTAATAAATTTCAATAACTATGACATTCCTCAAAAAGATGGAAATATTATGCAATGAGGTATAAATTTTACAATATAAGTAAAATTAACCTATTATTAGCATTTTCGATATAAGTATTAATTGATTTTCTATTATAGGTGATACAGTATGCCGACCGTAGACCGCAAAATTGGTCATACGGTACAAAATCATGATTGTATTCGAAGTCGGTGAGTGAAATGACCCATCTATGCAAGGTTTCGGGAGATTCTGATCTCGGGATCCCCATTTTTGACGTGGGACCCACCCGTGGGTCCCATTGTCGTAAACGAGTTAAACGCAGCCCTCTCCCTACTTTCTCCCTATACCGAAATCACTACAAGAGCGCAATTTTAAGCGGCGGCAGATAAACCAATGGAGCTGGGACTCATGAGAGGTTAACCTCACAAACCAATGGTGTTCAACGTGACAGGTTATCTTATACATTACATAGCGTTAAGAGACGCAGGATTCGAAAGTTGGCTTACTAACCTGGTTTTGCTAGGTTATGCATTCATGAATCCTAGCCAGAAAGGTCTTGAAGTGACAAGGCTGAAACGCTTCTTGGAAATTAAAGATGTAATTTTTAAGTCAGTTGAGAAATAGGAAACAGTTTGTGAACATGAAAAAGACTGTGAAATCTCCAACTTCAGTGAAATGGCAGCTGTAAATTCGAGACTTATATAATCACTCAGTGACCTAAATTCGACATGTGGGCTGCCAAAATTCACATATCTCCCTAGCTGGGAAATTGGGCCTTGGCTAATTTGTGAACGCGGAGGGAACCGACGTAAAAACCGCTCTCACGCCATCAAGGAAATGATCATTTATTCGAGTGCGCTCGTTGAAATTACACCAATGAACGACCAAGCCTTCGAAACAGTCGCATATGTCATTACCTTTCCGAAGCGGTTTTATTCCACAACTGCCCAAGTGGGTCCTGAGTTAGTAGTAGCTGCCGTTCAGCACGCCGGTTGCGCGGGGTGAACCAGTATACCCGTTTGTCGAACTGCTGGTCTGCTCCTATGACTCTGTAATGGAATGAGGGCATCTTAAGAGCAGTTGCTGGTTGGTGCGGGCGTCAGCTTCCTAAGCTCTTTGTCCTGATTGAGCACGCCTTAGGTTCCGACAACTGTACTTCAACAACAGGAACTTGGTTCAGCCAAACAGGGTCAGCTCCTCAATACACCTTATGAACGTTCTTCGTAGTTACATAGATTCTCATTTAACAACCCTGGCATCTATTATACTTGTTCACCCTCGACTATCGTACAATTCCTCTCTTATCTCATCGGTTCTTGTTTTTTCCCTCATGTCATTACCGGTTACTAATACATAGCGCACGCCTATGCGCGTGATAAATAAATAAATAAATAAATGTAGCTCTATTTTTATCGTATGACTTCATCAGATGTCTTCAAGCACAGGAATGGAGCAGCACGAACAATAGGACTGCATTCTTTGCGAAAAAAGGACATTTCCAAAGGAATGAGTAGGTTCCTCTGAATGGGTTTTACGTGGAAGCAGCTGTAGGTCTTCTCCTACGCTTGGCATTTGTGTTGAAGTATGATCTATGGCTGTCTATTGTGCCTACGTCTAGGAGAGCAATTCTAAAACATTACTCAGAAACGGATATGATTAATAACGCATTGTGGGGGTAGCACGTTTGCGATACACTGAGACAAGAATTCATCCAGGGGAATGATCCAAGAATCCTTCCTCAATCTTTACTCAGTTGCTGTTAGGAAGAAAGTTTTAGCAACAACTGTGGGGAGTGTGACAGCAAGTGAGGGAGAGGAGGATTGAGTCAGGCATTGAATTCGACTTATTCCGCTGTTCGGACTGTGTTCCGGCTGCAAAGCTTGCCGGGAGAATGAAGCCTAACGGCGTTTTGTAAGTGCGTTTAGTGTTTTTACTAACATACATATGTAAATTTATGCTAAGGGTAATTGGACGTCTATTCTCCTGAAGCTTCAGAGACCACTGCATTCTGGAGATCAAACAGTCGTCCAGGAAGTCAGCTGAGTAAAATTCGTGATCGGGTCTTGTGCGGTGCCTATACCAGTTCATTATGTTAGGAAAAAAAGATTCGTTGATCAAACACGAGTGATGAGCATCACCTAATTCAATCTCCAAAAGTGAAAGGTGAGTAGTTTTAACCCACTCTCAGGTTACTCAAATCTCTAAACCATGCAAAACTGTCTGCGTAAATCAGTGGATAAAAACTTTAAAAAAACACAAATAAGATACCGCAATCTTGAAACACGTAGAGAAGCAGAAACCCGCAAATATGAGGCTGAGAAAGGAGGGAAATCTTGGGAGGAAAAGGTATACTACAAATGTGCGAAGAAAATCTGAGCGAGGATGTTATGCAAGCTGAGAGCACCGGAATACATATTGTTTATTTATGGGCACAAAACAGGCCCCTCCTGCTTGTTGATGCTCCAAGAAAGTGGTGCAGTATCATAATAGCCGTTCATGCAAGGCCACCTTCTCTATTTCGTCTGATCGCTTCTGTTTTGGGAAACACAGGAGCCTCATGTTTCAGCGTTGGTATCATGCACAATATGTATTGCGTGCAGCAGCAAGAAATCCAGACATCTCAAAACCATGTGGGCCATGACTCTGGCCAAACAAATTAGGAAGATGATTAGATGTGAATAAATACTCATGAGTCCTGGAAGACCATTTGTAACATATGTGATGGTTTTCATAATATTGCTCGATCATGGCATGTGATCCATTTTAGAGTGTGCGAGCGCTGTCACTGAGAAAGGGGGGCAAATATGAAAAATCAACCACATTCAGAGTGAAACTAACTCCCAGATGGATAACGGAGAAATTACTTCTATCGAATTTTCCCTGATTGAATTTTCGCATGCCGATTTCCCTATACAGGGCGTCCCGAAATAATGTTTCCACTTTTTGACGGCCAATAAGTACATAGATCAAAAATAGGAGTACGCACATCTTGCGGTAATAGATCTATATTGTGTTGTGCCTGACCAGGATGTTAGTGATATATTTATTATAATGCCTGACATTTCGACGTGACCGTCGCCTTCTGAGGCTCAAAAATGGCTCTTAGTTTCCCAGTGTTCAAGACCGCCAAACGTCTTTCACTCTGCTAGTTTCAACGTTCTCTTCAGCTTACTACCCCGAAACTCTCCGACATATCAAACTACTTTTACTTCATGATATGACAACAACCCGTGCTTCTGATTCCATTACAGTGATTTGCGCTCAAGCAGTGTGAACTCCTTAAAATAGTATTTTGGGACACCTTATATATGTACGTATGTAGTCCGAGTCCAACACCCAAGCGGTGAAAAACAATAGTATTTTTAGCACTACTAGAAATTCATGCTGTCCCTTACTTGACGCGTTGTTTATACCGAAGTCACATATGACAAGTGTTCCGACTCGCCTCCGACGAGTCTCGCACCTCCTCACTTCGCGGGGCTTCGGTGCTGACGTACCAATAATTTTCAACAAAAGCGGATGAAGGCGACAGTTGCGAGGCTCTGGAGACGGAGCACTTGTAGGGATGTAATCAAATTGTGCGTTGGTTATCTCTTCTTCTTCAAAACTTCAACTCGTTTTGCATGTTGCTGATATCAGCAGATTTCTGATCTCCTCGCCACATGGTTTCAAAAAGGTACAACAAAAGCCACATAAATGACGAAAAAAACCCGCTTCTGGTAGGGACCAAGTACCCGATCCTTGGAGAAGGGCCGGGATTCGCTCCAAGCTGTGCTGGCTGCCCGCCCACAGCAGCGTTGGGTGAACACGTCTTGGCTTGTACTATCAATGAGATCAAGGTGAAACACGTGAATTTGCTCCAACAAACTAGTAAAAACCTCGTCCTAAAAAACGGGTTAGAGGCTATTTTGTGACATTTCAAGTATGTACATCGCCGGAATCAGCGCATCGAGGAGGTTCGGAATATGTCACGGCCCAGACACGAATATGAGGTGGTTTCTTCGCTTCTAACCCTTTCGTAAGCGCTCGATTGACCACAGACAGAACTTTGATATTTTACCCACTGATAGGAACTTATATTCGAATAAATGAATGAAAAACTAACGAACATCCGCTTTTATCTGTGATAGATAATTCATAGACATTTGCACACGAAACCTACACCGTTCGGGTCAGAATTGTGCTCCGCAGTGCAAAAAATCCTTGTCATCTACGCGAAGCTGTATAGTGATGGGGATGGGGGCCAAAACTCGATGAAACCGATTTTTGGAAAAATGGGAAAAGACCTCGACGTTGCAATGCAGGGCACAATTCTGAGTCGGACGGTATAGGTTTCATATGTGTTTGTCGGTTGGATCGTGAGATATAAGCGATTACCAACAAGCACACAAACAGATGAGTTTTACTCTATAGTGATGTTTTGATGTGTGCACGTTGAAAAATGAGCTTGTTCACGCGAATGTTTTGGTTTCACCTTCTGGAGGGAGAGATTTTCCCATTAAATGGTACAAAAATTGGTTTTTCTTTGAATACCAATGTTCAAGCTCGGCTACGTCCATTTCCGAAGACTTCTTTCACTTTCATTTTTTATTTTTATCTACCGAAACCTTCTAGCCAGCCTGTTCAGACAAAACCCGAAGGAGTGCAAGTGGCAAAATTCGCAGATTGAAACGTCTTATGATCCGATCCCTTTGTCTGTGTTGGGCACGGTACAGCATCTCTAAGGAGCCAAGCCACTCCATAGGGAGATCGACACTAAAGCCTGAAGCAGTACCCACATCAGCCGGCCATGATGCCCATTGTGTCACTTATGAGGTGATGGGAGCTTGCCGGAACTTTGGCGCACGTGTATAACGGCCATCCTCCTGGAACCGACAAACTGGGTAGCAAGCACGAGGCTTTTCGTACGAGCCTACGTACCGATACGAGCGATGAAGCTCAATCTGTTTACCCCACTAGCCACCAGAAGATCAACTCACAAGCTGTCAAAAATAGTTATCAGAATTGTAAAAAAACAACTACATACAAATTGGTAAACAACGGACGTGACACTTCGTCGCTAGAAGCTTCCAGATCATGACAACAAGCAGATTGATGAAAATTGACGCATAACACCATAAAATACAGTTTCATATGTGCCTTCAACAATTATGTGGTGTATTAGAAGCTGACATATGTATACTAACAACAAAATTTCTGTACAACAGCAAATTACGCTGGAAAACCGCCCGATGCAGAGAACACTAGAGATCTGCAATTCCGTGAGTTGACAACACATTAATTTTCTCTAATTTCTACGTGAATATAGTAGAATTTGGTGCCAGGAGTATGTTAGATGGAAGCATTCAGCAGAAACCCAGTTAGCCGAGAATGTGGCGAAATTTGGCAAATTCTCGGCTGGTGTATGAGGCGCCTGCCGCCTTTCCAGGCATGCCGAGACTTCGGCGCAGTTTTCGACAACGAAAACGCCTGTGCGATCAGTGAGATCAATCAAGCCTGGATTGGTCCCTCAAAAACGGGTTTCTTGACAGTTCTATTACAAATCATATACACACCTGAACTCAGCCCGTCGAGCAGGTCCAGAATCTGTGATAACCCGAAATCAAACATGAGTTGAGATACTGTCTTTAACTCTGAGCGCACAAAAGGAATAAGGGTCCTCCAATACCGAGCTGATAGAGCATCAACAACAGTTTTCGTGGTTGACTTTATCGAAGGCTCTCGACAGGTCAAAGTAGATGATATCGACGTAGCTACTATCAGCCCACAAGGACCGCCCACAAGAACCTGCGTGGACAACAGAACCCCGACGCAAATTTCAATTCAGATCCAACGAACGATGACGTACTGTTGGTGTACGTGAAAGTTTCAGCTCATTAAATGCGTTTAACCCACAAATAGACCAAAGTGACAAAAAACTCATTTCCGGTGCATGTTTCTGGAGCGAAAATCTCGCAAATCATTTCGAGGATCTGAGAAAGTCTGTGAACAGAAAACAATCAAGACCTCAGAAAAATTGACTGACAATCAGCATCTACTACACGTGGGCGGAATGAGTCACATACGTAGGTTCAAGAGAACGGCAGAACCAAGGGTAGACTTGGATTGCAGCCGTAATCTCAATTACGGAGGACTTCATGCGTAACATTGTCAAATGTCACATTAGCGGGGTTTCCGCTGCTCGCGGTGGTGCCAGCCATCCACGTAACCTCTCGCCACTAAGTCCGAACGTTGCGTTTCATTCGTTCACAAGCAGAAATAAGAGGGACCCATTATGCATTCCCCGTGAAAGGAGAAGACTGGATGTTAGATCACGTCGAAGAGGGAATAAACGGAAAGGTGGTGGTGTGTTGGTGAAGAGACAAAGAGTGAGAGCCAGTCAGACAAGACGAAGTCAAAAAAGAACTGAATTATTAATGACTGCTTAATTGCTATTTTCGAATTCCTGCTCGCGAGACGTCAAGCACTGTCGTGCCAGGTGGACATCGAGCTCCGGAGACTGCTTATTAAAGCGTACACGTGCTCAGACTTGAAGTAACTGCCGGTTAGTGTGTAGGAAATGCACCTTGAGGCTTCCAGCAATTACTGCAAAAATCAAGGATCTCTCTGAGCTCGCGCCTACGTCAGTTTCAACGCACGCGTTTGCGCTTGACAAAACGAAAACTGAAAACCTATTGCTCATATCCTGAAGGATGATTCTCTCGCAAGGACAAGGATGGTGTAAGAGTATGCCTAGTGACGATATTCTGGCACTTCCGAAATCAAATAAGAGTAACGTAATTCCTTCATGATGGGTTGAAGCATAACTCGAGTAAGGAGGAGAGCTTCTTCACAATCCGTGATACGAAAAATCGCGAGTCATAAAGCCATCAGTACCGTTTTCGTCGCGTAGCACAACCTATTCCACTAGTACTTTCGGGTGTGAGTCATGGTGATGCAGAAAAGGCGTGTGAATGCTTTGTGAGTGGTTCAATCAAACCCTCACTCAGAAATCGCGGAGAGTTACCCGATCGGGACCAAACTTTGCACACATATACATCTCGGACCGGCGAAGGCTTTATGTTATCGAATGATTTATCGATTTATCGATTTTATTGATTTTTCGCTATTTTCGCCCCAGGATCGGTGAGGACACGCCTGCTGGGATTATCCAATGCGCTGAACACGAATATGACAACCGTTATGCACGAAGTACTGATTTATCGATTTTATTGATTTTTCGAAATTTTTGGGCGTGTCTACTGGGGCTATCCAATCCGCTGAACGTGAATATAGCAAGGATTCCAGAAGAATTTACCAACGAAACAACTTTTCCCACTTTCTGACAGGATTGAAAAAAAAGGATTTCTGGGTTGATGATGAAAGCGATGACACTATGAAAGGATCGTTGGGTTTAGCAGTTGTCGTCGTCAGCGTTAAACTGCCGGGAGAAATGAAACACCCGAGCGAAGCCGAGCATACCGTCTAGTGCCTTATACGTAGTGATCCACACCCACTGTTTTTTTTTGTTTTTGAAAATATCATCCATTTCAAAAATCATACTTACTCCATGTGTTAAGTGTAGGTGCACACACAACACTTTACTCAATATGTGTTAGGGTTCTTGATCATGCTGCACGTGAGCCGTAGTGGCAGTGTCTGCCCCTTCCGATTTGAACTCTGGAACGCTTCCAGCACGCAAGATTGGTGCAGCTGATAGCACGTACAAGGAAAGTGTGCCCTCTGACTTTGCTGCATTCCTGTGACACGTTTCCACTCTGATAACATGAAAAAATTCCTTTTTAGTGAGGGTCTAGGAAATTTTGATAGCTATGAAATTAATCTTAGGGGTACATTTTTCTGAAACGTTCTCTATCCGAAATAACGAACGGACGAAAAAAAAACGTAACTGTAACTGTAACTGGACGAAAGTGACACCATGTGACAAAATGGACACCGATTTCGTGATCAGCACAACAAGTAACCCTCTGTGGGAAATTTGGGTAAGATTTTAAGGATTAATTCTTTAAGTATACTGTAATATAGTGTACTCTGCGTGAGCCTGTTCGGCTGTCACTTAGAGGCGGCGCAGAGCGTGCGTATCCGCCGGACATCGTCAGCCACGCCCCTTTTCTAGCTGAGCCCAAACGCGCGTCCTCCATTATGAGGAACAGTGAAGCAACCGAAACGTTTCCATGTTTGTCCTTGACTTTTGATATGGTTAGCTGGAGTCAAGCAAGAACGTATCACTTTGACAATTGGTTGGTAATATTTCGTCCTACATTTGTTTATTTAGAAGGGTTAACCAGTGTCACGTGTACAATACTACCTCATAGAGATGAGTACGAATATGAGTATACTATAATAAATAATAATAAAATCAGTACAATATGAAGTTAGTAGATAAAAAGTAAATTTCATATCTAAATATCTTTGATCATTCCATTTGCCTCACATCTCTGTGGAAACTCTTAAAGTCGTGCGTGGCATACGCCTTCGCTAGTAAATCGAGCGTCGCAGTACTTCCGAAGAGTGTCAAACTCCGTGGAAGTCTCGTATCTACTTTTTTTCTGCATCTTCTTTCGAAAGGTCTGCGGAAAAAGTCGGTGCATGACGTCATGCTCCCACGGAAATTGCGAAACTTTGTCTGGCTAAAAGGAGATCCTCTTATCTACCCAGCAATATCTTTTAATAGTCATGGATTCTGAGGACATCACAAATTAATTACATGCACATATAAAGTAAATAGGCTGATGTGGGGAAAAGGGACATTGTGTGTAAGGAAAAAAATCAATTAGTGTTTCTTGTGTGATGTTATATATTATAGATGACGAGTTCATCTTCCTCGTTGTTCTCTAACTAAAAAACGGACATTTGTACTCGGAGGTACCCCTTATTCAGCCATCCTTCTGAGTTATAGGGGAAGATGCCAGAGGTCTGCAGCTTCCAAAATGGGCTGTGCCTCATAATAGGAAGAAGGCGACGACTTTATGCTCGAATTCGTTCTCTTTTCTTCCTGATTACCATTGCGGGAGAAGTTATGGATGCTCGTCTGTACAGGAGATAGGTACAGTTTCTACACCCACTCACTTAAATTTTCAAGAGTGGTGGTGCTGTACATGATAGATAGAGTTCGTGCTCAGCATTCCAAATAAGCCCCGCCTGCGGAATTTCAGCGAATAAAAATTGGAATTACTCCCTGATGCTCCTAGTTATGCATCTTTTCGTACTTTCTTCGCTGAAATTTTGTATGCAGGGGTTAATTGTGATGCTGTTCACGAAATCCAGGTTCTTTCGTATGGCAACGCCATTTCTGTAAGATAATGGTAGGTGGGTGTAAAAACAGTAGTTCTATAGTGTACAGACGAATATTAACAGCTTTTTTGCAATTGCGTTTGGCAAAAAAAGAGAGAAGGGGGAACAGCAGAGCGCGAGAAATCAACGTCAACGGGTTCATACCATGAAGCATAATCCTTACAGAAATGTCACGAATGCACGGTATCCTTTCTTGCTTGAGAATCCTAGGAATGGGTACTTAAATATGGAAACTTGCTTCCTTTTCTCTCATAATGACGTCCGTCCGTAATGTCGAATTTCGGATAAAGAGCGTATCGGAGAAATGTACCCCTGGGACTATGTAATTCCATAACTGCGAAAATTTCATTGACCGCCACCGAAAAGGATTTATCCATGTTATGTACGGTTAGAGTGGGAAGGGGTGTCACAGGAACGCAGCACAGTCAGGGAGCCCAATTTCTTTGTACATACTAATAGGAAAAGGAAACGTCTTCTCTCTCGAAGTGAGACTTTGTTTCAGAGGCATAAAAGCTGAACATGTTGCCACTGTCATAATAAGGAGTGGGCCGTGCGCCCACTTCGTCATTTGGACACCTAAACAGGTCAATGTAATAAAAAATGAAAGACCAATCATATGTATGATGATGGTGTGTTTTGTGAGCGAAAATGTGGTGGATTTCGGTGGTGATGGATTTATCAATACAGACTACGATACATCTGCACCTTGACAGAATAAGATGAACGCAGTGAATATAGAGGAATACAGTAAAAATCAAAGGGCTCACCGTTACGGCTTAGCTCCACGTTGGCTTTTAACCGACATTTTTTTCTTTTTCCAGATTAGAACAGAGACCAGAGGCGCGAGCATAATCGGGATTACCCAGGGTAAGCGCATTAACACCGCACAAATTTCCCATTCGTTACTACGGGCGTAGCACTTTCATCCTAGGCAATAGGTCATCCAGAGGGACGATCGGGTAAGATTGAACAATTATTTATGTGAATGTATTGCGTGGATGCGCAGACAATACAAGTGGAAAGTTGCATTTGGTGTAGGGCATGTGAGCGAGCCTCGATAACTGGAGTATTCTGCAGGTCGGCTCCAAAGAGTCACGTAGTGGGAAAAATATTGTGGGAAAAATTTAGCTGAAAAGGACCTGCATCAACGAACAGAATATGGCTATATAGCATTACCACATAGCAATACATTTAAAACATGTATGTCCAGAAAGTTAGCAGGCATATCTTTTGAGAGCTACGATATATTGGGTAAAGATTTTTCGCTACACACTGAGAGCAATTCACATGCAGACATTCCTCATTTTCACCTCCAAATACGTAATTATGAATAGAAAATCACAGAAAACAAGGAGTTGAGCTCTCCCAAAATAGATCGCACGTTCCCTTTCTTAAAAAAAGGTGCACATGTACATACAATACCAAGGATAAACAACTCTTGCTTTTTTCATCTGAATAATTTGGCCCTAATGTCCTTTAGGATATTTTTCGGAAATTCGGACTTTTCGGGAATCTTGTAGATATTCATAATGGATGGAAAAACGCCAGAACTCCATTATATTCTCCGCAGAAGTGTTTCTATTCACAAAATTGAATCCTGAGACTTGGTACTTTTGTCAGTTGCTCACATGCACGCTCCTATTTCGGCAGAATTTGAACTTTACTATTTGAACTTGAGCAACAAAGTCAATGAAACCGCTGGAGCTCTGCAATGCAAGATGAGTCAAACAAGAACTCACATTTTGTAGGATCATCGTTTTTAGAGGAAAATGTGCTAGAATCGGATTTCTATTGAAAGGGAACAATCTACCCCATAATTACGACAGAATAAATAACAAATCCGAATTTAGCTCTCCGAACTATTGCAATACTTGCAGTGGGACTGTGGTTCTTTCACGTCGAATACGACATAACCTAAAGCACATGCTTTTTCAAAGTCCTGTGAGGCACTGTTCTGACACGATTGGAATACAATGCCCGAAATGTAGCAGCTCCTAATATAGAACGTCGCCGAGCTGCAGCAGTGAGTTACATCACAGAATTGTAAACCACACAAACAAGGGTGAAGTGTTTATCACGGGTGGGAGACGTTTTAAGTGATCCCTTTGCGCCCCATGCAATATCACGTTGACAGCAACAACTCGGCGTATTTCACGCCGTCTGGGCCACACCACCCACTACGCGCTCTCAGAATGACGCAAGCGAAAACGAGGGGGACGACAGAGTGAGCTGGAACATCTAATTGGCCACGAGATTGGGCGTGAAGGACCCAGTGACACTAGACAGCAAAGAAGCAAAAACTTCCTTAGATTAATTATGAGTCTTTGACGTCGTGAAATGTGTCGCGCGAAAATTGACGAGTGTCTGCATGGAAGTCATTCCGTGTCAGATCGGTTTTTCTTGTCATTCTCAGCCATATTAATCAGTAGAATGGTACAACAGCGTTGAAGGGCAAGGTCAGTGCCCAGCAACGGATCCACCGGTTTCTGAGAGAGAGGAAGGAGTTGACTGTGAAGGACACCTCTTCATTTTCCTCGGAGTGTTTAAAGGCAGCACCCACAGAAATTTTCGTAGTACAGATTCGGATCGTTTTGCAACGTCATTGGTTGTCTCAACAATTCTTCGATGACAGTAGCACAGAAAACTCATGCATTCTCGAGATATAAGTAGTCGAAGATGGATCAGTGGGAACGGCGTGGCATAAGTCGTAAATTAATGCGAGCGAAGCGAAGTCTTAAGCTGTTTGACATTTTTTCTGCCTTATTTTTTTCTAAATTAGTGAACAACAGATGTTCCTTAACAATACCATCACCATCGTTAGTCACTACAATGTGTCAGCTAATGGGCAGCTCAATGATCCCCTTTTCCCAGAACTAGGGAGACTCGGAGTAAGAGAAACCGCTGACCGCTCTTTCAACATTTTCGATTTTGGAAAATTTTTCCCTGTATAGGAATCACTTAGAGGGGCGAAAAAAGTGACACTTAGAAACGGCAATATCAGGGGAATATGTAGGGTGATCCTCAGCTGCAATTCTTGAAAAAAAAACAAGCAAATATTGGATTTTTAGACCTAGTAGACTGAGAAAAGGTGAGTACATCATACATCAAGCTAAGTATACGAATTTGTGTCATGGATAAGCATTTAATTCTTTTTTCATAAGGACGGCGCGATGGCTTAGGAAACTTCCGTTGGATGTTATGCGTTCCTCCTCGAGCGCAATATTTGCCCGTCGGTTACGGAAGATCAACCTATTGGAGTTCCTGCAGTGAATTTCGGAGGATATCAGTAGAGCCAAAAAAACTAACTTTCAAGTTTGTTCTTTGTTTTTTTTTTTCTCTCTTAATCTTCCCTGATCTTGGCAGGCATTTGCGGTTCGTTCAGCGAGCTTCCTCCAGGCCAACGCCCGGGGTTTGTATTTAAATTAAAGAAGCTCTTGAAACACAGAGCTCGCCCCTACAGTACATCATACATCAAGCTAAGTATACGAATTTGTGTCATGGAAAAGCATTTCTTTTTTCATGAGGACGGCGCGATGGCTTAGGAAACTTCCGTTGGATGTTATGCGTTCCCTTGACGCTTAGTCCGATGGCGTAGCCTGGACGTGAATATCTCAATGACGCCGTTGTGGTGGACCTAGATCCGGATTAGCAGATGCCGTATGGTACCCGGAGTAATCGAAAGTTATGTGCTTTATATGGAACCAAAGCATCGTTCAGCTATGTTTTTTTTCTGTCGAATTGGTCTTTTTGTTCACTCAGCTATGTAGCTGCCGTTTTTCGAAAATTACATGTTCTACTTGATTTTAGGAGCACCTGCGTGTGCATGAATAAATAAATAAACAAATATTAGGGTGTCAAGGTGGGAATGCGCGCTGAAGTTTCGACGTCTTTGTGAACGTGTTGCGAAACACTTCTTGCCAAACCTTCAACAACCATGTGAAAGAGCAACACATGAAGTACTTTTTCACATGCGACCTACCAGGCATTTCTTCATTCTTCATTTTTAAGGGAATTTATGAGAACGAAAAAGACTTCAGAGTTTCCGTTCTCGGGGTACTAACCTATTGCCTAACCCATTAGAAGCACTTCAAAATTCTTTTTTTCATGAGTTTTGTCAGAAATGATGAGTGTAACCGTGTCCAATGTAGTCGCATCCCTAAGGTTTCGTCTTGATGATGGAGATTTCCGCGAGTGCTGCTTCTAAATGCTTGTGTTGCAGAGCAACCTTAACTCTAATGTTATATGTACAATCGTACTGCTACACAAACGGAGAATCTAGGCAGTGTATTCAGCAGTTTTTCCTCATACCGTGGCCGTGGTAACGAATACCCGCACATTTATCCACTCGTATTTTAACTTTGCATAATCTTCGTTTCTACATGTAAAAAACATTTATTAATAGTATTTTCATATATAAAATTATCTCTTTACAACATGCAACTTCAAGAGAAGGCCTATAGGGAAATAAATAAGAGCGTTAGACGTGAATAGCAAGCATTATGAATGTTCGAACTTATTCCACTGATTGAGCCAAAATAATGTTCTAATCATATGCTGAAATCATGGCCTGTAAAGCAAGCATATTGGCATGGCCCTCAGCAGTATCTTCACAAATGGGCAGTTTCATATGATAAACGGAGGAAATCTGAATCGTATCTGTCAGTCATTCCGTGTTTTCAACTTTTTCTACAACAGAAGAACATCACCTGAGCGGAAGCTAAATCGAGCCTAGTCAAGTTAGTAGAAAAAACTTGAACGGCATTCAAAGTTATTACTGTTCAATTCAATAGTTCTATGCCATTGTTGGAAACTCTAGCGAGCAGGAGGCTGCTGATGTTGTGGATGCCGGAGTAGGTTGGGATCTGTGGAGTAAGTCTTACACTGTGGACACATCCATGTAACCGACGCACAAGTGGAATGCGCTTTACACCTGCAAATGAACATCCCAAAAATATTGTGACCTACTTTCAAGAAATGAAAGCCAAACCTTGCGCAATGGTGAGGTTGCAGACCAGGATTTTCGAGAAGAGCAGCTAGCCTGTCCAGCATCGCGGCCCGAGCTCTCGTTGAAAGGCAATCGTCTGAAGCAATGGAGAATGATAAAAACGGTTACCACATCACACGAATTTTTGTGACATTCGAAGCTTCAGCTTTCCATTAAAGACGGATGGCTTACACAGCCTCTCGCGGAGCAGGCAGAACAGGAGTCAGCAATTTCGTCCCCTCAGTGGTACTAGCCATCTAACCCGCAGCAATATATCCTATCATTAAGCACCGGAGATGAATGTGGCGATCAATGAAGAGCAGGAATGTACCGAAAATGTAAACTACAAGTGAACACCAGCCGTTTATGCCACCAATGACTAGCACAACACCGTATCTCTAGCTGTCGCTCGGAAACTTTTGTGGGCTAAATCCTAGCTCAGCCTGTCGTGAGCATAATTCTCCTTCAGAACGCATAAGTTTCCATCCATTTTTCATGCACCTGTACTATTTTCCATTTGCCATCCAGCACCCCACAAAGTGCCACTCATGGGCTTGTATTATCAGTGTTTATCAAATTCTCCGATTTTCCATAACTTACGAACTGTGTTTCTGCCGCGCTCCATCGCCAAACTTCGCTAACACGGTCCTTCAACATCAGCTTGTTCTTCATTTGCCGTCGTCTACATGTATCCGTCTATTTCTAGGGTTTCCTTGTGTAGTCTAGTGACTGTTTTGGTTTTCATCACTCGTTTTTGTGTTTAGCTTTGCTTTGCTCATATTAATTCGCTCATAACTAGCCTGATTTATGACCGTGTTCTGTTCGGAGTTTCTTTCTTTTGTTGTATTTGTACTGTGCGTCGGCTACCGGCCTGATCGGACAATAAACCATGCATATCGATGCTCGTCAGGATCCGATGCGTTGGAGTCCGACGAGGATCGGTACGTATTTTCGTTCTCCGATCGGATCCGACGACTATAACTACAGCTTCAGTCGGCGTTGTCATGATTTCGGAGTTTTTGAAGACGAAACCTTGTTCGTGAACATTTCATGGTAACTTCCATTGCGATTACATTCAAGGGGAGCTTCGTAAGATTTTGGATTTCAAAGCGGGCTTCGTTTTCGCTCCAACCCCACGACAAACTCGTGCTGGGGCCTGGGGATGGCGACTCATCAATGACAACATGGCGCACGGGAAATTCACACATGGATGATTCTGCGCTCGCTTTGCAGAGGTGCAGGATTTTTAATGTTGCCGTGAGTAGTTTCGTCATTGGCGCCGGTACAAGCGCGCTGAGCTTGTTTAGATTGGCTCCGGTTCACAAAATTTCCTGAGGATATATACGCACGCCCCACCCCTCCCTGCCACGCTGCGGTGTATTCTATTGGGTCGTGGGTGCTTCAGTGGTTGGAGTTCTCTGTGAAATTATTGTAGTCCTGGTGACACTTGTTCTCCTTGCTTTCTCACTGACAGCATCAACAGCATCAGATCCGCATAATTTTAGTGAAGACTTGTGAAGTAAGCAATTACATGTGCTCTGCTGAGTCATTTGGATGAGGTGTTCAGGACGATGAACCATGAGCAGGCACTGTGGCACCATCTCATGAAGGAAGCATCGATCGAGAAGGGAGAGCCGAACGAAAACGGAGAGCTGCAAAGCCATTCAATGAGTGGGAGAAGTTGTCAGGGAAGTCTCTGAGGCGTACCTGTGTCTGTTGAGCAAGTAGCATCATTGCGCACTTCTTCAACAGTGCTGGCGATTCCATTTTGCAAGCGGCCATCAGCACGGGACCAATGTTTTGCTCTGCAATTCTGAATTCACCACCAAGTAACTGGAGAATAAAGCCTGCCGCACCATTGAGACGAAGTTGGGGAGGATGAACGGCCATGAGAAATGCTTTCAGCTCTTCGTGGGAACATGGACAAAAGATTTCCTCTACACCCGTGGATGAGCAGTAGATCCGTTCCTGAAAAACCAACAACGAAATTTGGGGAAGCGGCACTGAATATATTAGGTTGGCCATTTTGAAGTGCATGCTGTCATTTTTCGCCTTACTTGGAGTGTTATCAAGCCTATCGGTTCAAATGCTTTGTAAGACCTGAAAACATGAATAATACTATCAACACTTTTGCAGCGGAGATGATAAGAATAAGCAACAAGGAATAACAAGGACATGTACCAAATTTGAGGACTTTCAGGCTAGAACAATAGAGTTGGGTAGAGTATCTGTTTTGAATGTATGGACCACAACTGAGGTAGTCCGAACCATGTGTCGTACATTCAGGGATAGACCTTTCCTCATGAAAAAGCATGGCTTTAGTAGTAGTATACACTTTCCTCTTGTACATGAGATAAGAAATAGATTGTTAGACCTGGGGACAATGACCTGAACAAGTGCAACGACGCGAAAATCTAAGTTCAAACCAATGTAGGAACGAAGAGATGTTATCACCACTATTTTGTCTTTCTGTGGTTAGTTATCATCAGCATTCACAGCTTTGACTTCTTTATATCTTAATCTATATGATACATCCATATTTGGACTACTTCGTACCTCCGCAACGTCCTCATGTGTCTGTAGATTATGACTTGTTTTGAAGTCTCCTTGGGAACTACTGATGAAAGGGTCTCAGACCCGGGGGCGCCAAGGAGATCACACATCCGGTCTAGTTCTAAGCCCCGAAACCGGTAGTGTGTAAAACATTAGGTCTGCGATCTATCTCTCTCATTTTCGCCTGAGTATTATATCACTCAACTAGATGTCCTTCTTCTAATGTAGCGTCTACTGGTATGCAAAATGTTCTAGTGCGCGTCCATTTCTAGCTTTAGAAAACAAGGAATATTTCATAATGTTTTTGCAGCATTTTTTGACGTGTTATTCAATTTCAAACAAGAAGAAGCAGTAGGAGATTTCCACCGCACTTCATGCTGCGCATGTAGAAAATGTCTGTTCTGCAATTTGGGCTGCCTTTGCAGAGCTCAACTTCTTGAAAACAGACTCGCACTTAGCAGTGGCGGACGCAGAAAGTGAGCTGGAGGGGGAGGGGGTCGTGAGAAAAAAAATTAGGGTCTCCGCCGTTATGGGGACCAAGGTGCAAAATAAAACTAATAAAACTATTAATTTTAATAATGATTTATGAGTAATTGATATTCGAAAAAATAATAAAAGTAGAGAAATGAAATAAACTAACACAAGATTTTTATTTGCATTGTAAAGCAATTTCAAAAATTTGGCGACCCATTCTCGGGGAGAGGGCACCCCCCCCCCACCCCTCGCTCCCACCTGCGTCAGCCACTGGGACATGGTTACCTGCATCGGAATTGCGCATGTGAGCCTATATATCGGTCGCCCTCGATTCCAAATCTGGAATCTGAAGCGCTCCCTTATGCACCTTTTGGACAAAAAGTCAGCACTATCAGACCCTTACTTTATCCTTCCGATAAAGCTTGCCTTAGCTACAAAAGAATTGAAAACTGCGTAGACATAGAAACCCGGGGGAATTTTTCAGGGGATTTAATTTCACTCAAACAGCGATTACGTCTTCCCGAAAGTATGATTTTGGGAGAGCCTCTATTTCGATTGGATGCGCAGCGAGATTTTTCGGGTGAATATTAGCTCAATGAATAAAAACATATTTCGGATTGGAGAATTCCGCTAGTGCCTTTGAAATTATCCTGTTTCACGCAACAACACGCATTTCCAATTGGACAACCTAATGTGTACATGCACTGTGTTGAAGATTCGGCATTATAATCGTAAATTAAAAATGGGAACAAAGACGCAAAGGACATTTGAAGGAGAAGAAGATATGCTTCTAAACTCTCTTGAATCCCGCATATGCTCACTCATACAGGGAAGTGGTGTCAGTCAGTGGTTTCCAGATGAATTCCTGACTAACGAATGGTATGCTGCACTTAAATCACTTGCCCAAATTGGCAATCGACAAAGTGAAAGGAAAAAAGCAATCAAATTTGCCGCCGGGAAATCAGGTTTTGGCGATTTCCCAACCAAAGTAGTGACTAACAGGGTAAGGAATACTCGACATAGGAACGTACAGGATTTAGAATGCATGTGGTTGGTTTGAATTCATAATTAAGAAATATCAGACCAAGAGATAATGCTATAAATTTAAAAAATATTTTAGCATCCCAAAATAGCGCTGTGAGAACCAAGTGCTTACCAAACGCTCAAGAGTCTATTATGTAGTCAAAATGTGATTTCGGAAGGGCATCGCCGTTCGTGAAATAAGATTTATTGCTAGCCATTTATTGCTAGCCATCTGCTCTGTTGCCCTTTGGTTGTTTGGAACCAGTGCGGCCAATAATAAGCAAATTTATCTTTATCTTTATCTGTAGACGTGCATTATTGCACGTGCATATAGGAGGGAACACTGTTATCGCTACCTATATGTTGCGGTCAGTTTCTTGGTGACGAATATTAGTCTTTGTTATTTTGCCTGCTAGAATTTTTCCTTTTTTTTTTTTTGAAATGGTATAGCTGGCCTCTAGAGGTGGAAATTACAAATACAACATGAGTATTAGTGAGAAAAATGTCGTCGTAACCGAAATGTATTCAAATTATACAGTAGGCGATTGAACTATGATGTATTAAAAAGCACGGAAAATGAACCTGGAAAAGATTCGACCACGCGGCCATGTAGTACGGATTAACGTGGTAAACGCGCCCCGTCTTCGCCCGCACAGCCGTGAAGAACAAATCGGTCTGTCTCTGGAACATCTCCATATCCAGCGGAGGCTCCGCGATTTCCTGAACACTGCAGCGCTACGGCGGGGCACAGTTCCAACAACGATAGCAATTACCTCAGGAGCGGGAGCGCCGTGAAGTCGCTCCAGAAGCAGCACCTTCACTCGGTCACTGAGCGCGTAGTAACGCGATCCGGTTAGGTCGACTTTGCTGTTCGGTCGCATCTCACGGAGACATAAGATCAATAGTCTATTTAATTTATACCTGCAATGTGGGAACAGCAATTTGGAAAAACAGGCTGAGTTCATCATTGCAAACAGACAATGCGGAGAAAAATAAAATTCCTAATCAAACTCACCTATCAGCTATCCAAACTTTTTCTAAGAAGGGCAAATTATGATTGATGAGGAAGCACTCGCAACGGTGGAGCAGCCCGTCCATCTGGAAGCAGTGCTTGTACTGATCTTAATATCATAGAAATTAATCGATCGATTAGAAATTCAATAAAAATGGTTCAAAAAGAAGAAAACGTCCGTTTCGTCTCTACCCTTAGACGGACATGACATGAATAAGGGAATTGAGGAATTCATCTTTACCCTCATTTCTTTGAACTTCAGAAGACTTTCTCTACTCTCATTTACACTTACGCTTACCTGTACCAGCATTTCCTTTTCTTTACGCTGGCCACACCATAACCTATGAAAATGAACGTCTAGGATGTGGGTTCACGTTCCTTTCGTTCCAGAGCTGTAACCCGCAACGAAACGATTCACCGGCCCAAGCCAGTGTCAAGAACAGCATTTTAAAACGCAAGCATAGCTTATGGAACCAACTCTGAATTCCCACTTTGAACAAGGATAACCAAGAAATTTGAACCCTGCCCTCGATTCTGACGCTCATCGAACGCGCCGCAGTGTGACTCGCGGTCTAATCGGGATAGAATAGCAAACTGTTGAATTCCAACATTCAAAATTGGGTACCATCTGTGGTTGTTTTCATAAATTGAACTGCCCCGCTCCGTTGCAGTTCTTGACCCCGGGTGTGGCCTGCGTTGCGGACCAAGAAGTGTCATCCACGGACCTGAGGACATTTGCTATCCAATATAACCCATTCATCCACGTGTTCATTTTTTGGCGCAGGTGCGGTGTCTTCAAGAGAAACAACGCGAAGTGGAGATGGAGAAGATCACGAACTGTTATGAAGGAGAAATCGACCGGATAAAGATAACCTTTAGTGAAACGAATGGATTTGCATGTCCACGTATATGTTTGTACTGGACAGATTCTCCAATCCACTGTAACATACCCGCTAGAGCGTTTTTATCCGACTGGATAAAGTATATTGGATACGTGCCCAGAAAATAGTTCACCTCATCGAACTTTGGGAATATTAGCATCGTAGTGGAAGACTTTCACAACAAAACTTGGATGTCGAGGGAGAAAGTTTGGGCCCTGTACGAAACTTGATGAAGTAGCAACATCTATGACCCCTGAACTGTTCTCCTTCATCCTACCATACGTCGAAGACGCGGAAACAACTCCATATCCCCATTTGCAAGGTTTGGTTGAGGCACTTTGCGAGAACGAATGCTTCTGTTCGGTCCGATTATGGAGGCTATCGCGGCTTATGTATTCATGGAACACGGAACGAGGACACGATGGCGTTCTATCCATGTTCCAGCGTCAACATCTACTTACATACCTTGTGCTTACATATATGAATTCAGTGATCTATTTTTGTTCCTTTAATTTGTGTACTCGCAGGATTGCCAATAAAAGACTGTAAGGTTACCATAGAACCTTTTCAATTCTTGTATCCAAAAAAATTGAAATACCACCGTTGTCAGCACCGGAAAAATTTACAGCAAGAAAAAATGCTACCACCAACTGAAATTGACAAGGATGGAATAAATTTTTAATAAAAAATACCTGATAATCGTAGGCGAGAGGCAGCAAAATGTGAACTGATTGGTCATCGACGGACTTGTAGGTGGGATGGATGCACTCCAACATCTCTACCACATGATCGTATTGCACGTTCGCCAGAATCAGCTCGCGGTCCGGGCATTCCACACACCACGCCCTGAAACTCCATGTATATATGCCTTGGAAACAAATGGCAGCACCATTCAAAAGCCATTTTTTGCAATACAACGCGAATTTTGGCAAGTCCCTCAACTCAGTGGATATCTGGCTCGGAGTCTCTAGATCGATGGAGTACCACATATTGATTCTGGCTTATAGTAACTATTTTCACTCGTTCATCAGGCTGCTCAGCATGGTCGCTCATAATTCGAAGAGAAAAGGCATTTTTTGTTGTAAAACTTCAAAAAAAATGTTAGCTTTTCGGCTCGATATGTGACCGCACTCTCCAACGTCTAGATCTAACAACATGGAATGCGCGCTTGATTACATCAGTGAGTTTGCAATCGCTAGCCGTTGTTAGAAAGCAGGCACTGATGACTGAAGTGTCCTCTTCAACTGCTCTATCCAGTCCACTTTTGGCCTTTGTAAACTTAATCACATTTCATGAGAGGACGTTGATCATCCCACTCCGATTTTTCGCGAAACGTTACTGAACCCTCTTAAGTCTGGCTTCATAAACGCAGGTCTACAGCGATTTTTTGCGTAGTTACCACTCACAATAGGTCCTCTGCTGAGCATTCCACGGAAAAAGTGCTCAAACTCAAAAAAGCAAAGAAATGTCTGTAGTGCCTTTCGTTTCTGGCTTAGTGCCTTTCGTTTCTGGCTAGGTGAGCACTGCTATCCCGCCGTAAAAGTTAACTGAGCCATTTTGGCACGGGTGCAGGAACAGATACTGCCTATGAATCAAAGATCGCGCCGTAGGATGCCGCCTATGATTTTGCGAGTTAACGGACTGCATGACCTGTCCCAATAGCACTGAGTTAGGGAATGTTTGCTTAATCTCCGTCAGTTCTTGGCCGAATCCCTTCTGCTGGAAGTCCGATTGAGGTGCCGTACATTAAAATGGTGAATGTTCCTCATGTTGGTATGCAATATTTTTGTATTCCAGAGAAATCTACAAACTCTTGGCATAACCATGTTAGTACCAATTAGTAATTTTTTTTCAGACAGAAATCACCTCGAAAGTCAAGATACAACAGCAACAGTTAATCTAAAAAAATTTAAATAAACAGTTATTTACAAATCAATGCAGAACCCAGACATACCGATGTAAATCCCGGTTTGAATCCGTGCAAAACAAGTTTTTTTTAAGAATCAATAATTCTCAGCAATGCTTGAATCCATGCAGAACCCACGTAGGTCTCGTGCAAAACCCATGCGCCTCCGAATCGAGGCAAATTGCACGCAAAACTCAAGAAAAACCCACGATTTTCTCGAACCGATGCAAAAGCCATGCATACCGATGCAAAACACGGTTTTTAGGATTCCTGAACAGCTAGACTGTTTGAATCAGCCTGGGAGTGGGGCGCAAATCATCCTTAGAGCACCGAATCAGCAGAGATAAGCACCGCTAGGTAAGGCCTACCTGCCGCTCAAAGTCAGGTAGGTCCTACCCATCAGCTTACCTCGTTGTGCCGGGGTAAGTGTCTTGATGAATGCCAGGTTACGGGTAAGGTAGGGGGTGAAATTCCCTTTATCCGAGGTAAACTCAATGATGCATCCGGGCCCTGAATTCACCCCACTAGGCAGGCATAGACTTACCCACGATCGGCGCAGCGGGTTTTGTAGTTGCGTTTCTGATCTAGGATTACTGCACTAACAAGACGTCCCTCTGTACCAGCGGCGGATGCAGAAAGTGCGACCGGGGGGGGGGGGGGGGGGGAAAAAATTGGGGG